>JASEVX010001184.1:0-21243 GCA_031761405.1 Serripes groenlandicus | reverse complement strand
GTAAGGATTGATACAACAGGATCACCGTACTAATGCTTTTTGTAATTACACCGGTGAGTGATTGCCTCCCTTGAATGTCAATTTCAAAATGGGTGCGGATGGACACAATTTTTGGAACTTTGCACAGAAGTGAATGATTATTTTGTGTAAGTTAATTAACAAGAACATATAAAGGAATGAGTGACACTGGATATAATTTACAGTTAAGTTTGCTTTATTATTATTTTTTCGAAAAAAACGTAAGTACACCGATAATATTCAATACATACAAAAGTATTACTTTAATTTGTATGCATAACAGTGAAGTAGAATTTCAGTATGGCACCGTCGTACCTTCACTTATCTTCAGACAAGTATTTGCTGTGTGAAGAAAACATGTATTCAATACATACACACAAGTATTACTTGCAAATATTAACCTGCCCCGGACGTTTGTGTGAGGATATTATTAAGATTTACTTGTGTTTTCATTCAATTAAAAACATGTGTCATTTATTAAATCGTTTTTGATTGTTTTACGCCGCTTTCAACATTGCTTTCAGGTATATTACGGTTTTTCCGGGGAACGTTACCAGTAATACTGGTCCATTTGTCCTGACACCAGATAGTCAGTCGTTATGTAAACCCCACAACCCTGAGCGCCTAGGAGGGCATCCTTACTACTGTTTTGTAAAGGTTTGACCCGATCGGGGATTAAATCCTCGACTTCCCGCACCTGAGGTGAACGCTTTACCACTACACCACCGAGGCGGTCGGTCGTTTGGGAAGAAGTAAATGTAAAGACAGGCCCTTTGAACGACAGGTTCCCGGTTCGGATCCCTTTAGAGCAGACCCAACCGATGATATCTTACCATTCACACGGCGCTGGTTGAGAGCCAGGGTAACGGACATAATGAGTTATTTCTACTTTCTACAGGTTGCAAAACATACGATTTATATTGTAAGTCAGGATTTTATTTCTTTAAATGTTAACCCTTTCCCATCTGCAGACGCATTTTGACGCAATAGCAGCAGACGACTTTTGAAAACATTGCGGCCAAAGGTGAAATTGCTCACGATGAGCAATTTCTCCTTTGGACACAATGTTTTCAACTTTATTTAACAGTTAAGCTATCTTTTATGGAGATTTTTCAGGTTTTTGTCACGTTGTTTTCAAAGTCGTCTGCTGCAACATTGTTGTATGTGGGAAAGGGTTAAAACCCCGATTTGATGACAATCCATTGACGGCATACAAGTATTAATGTTTATCTTTGTTCATAGTGATCGGTGATCTTTTTATACTAGCTGAAAAGCAAAAACAAATATACAAATGAGCCAACAAGAAAACCAACATTGTAGTCTCTGCGTAAGGTATCGACCCGGATCAGCCAAAGCATGGTTCGCAGGCTAATCCGGGCAGACATTTTTCGCCTCCTGTGGATTTTCTGTTTCAGGAATCATTACTCTATACCTCTACCCCCCCCCCCCCCCCCCCCCCCCCCCCCCCCCCCCCCCCCTGAGACGGAATGTCTCGACCCGGATTAGCATGCGCGGACTGCGCAAGCTGATCTGGGTTGAAACATTACGCATAGTTCATAATATTGGTTTTCTCACGGAACTGCTCAAATGTGATATTTAGTTCTGTTGCATCTAATAAACAAGTGTCATTAAATCGTTTAGACCTCTTAATTTGGTCAATTTAGCAATTTAAGTTGGATCGGTGCAATGATTGAGGATGCTAAAGAGAGATTTGGTTTAAAGTGCATTATCTACATAATCGTCTGTTAACCTTTTCCCCATATAGAACAGTTCCTAAGCAAACGTTTTTTTTTTCAAATCAAACAGTGCATACAAGGAAAACTTCTATGAATGAAGGCATCATTTTGGGGTACACAGTTGCAACCAATGTGGCAAAAGGAGAATTTGGTCATGTCGAGTACTTTTTGTCACAGTGTTTTCAAAATATGCCCGATATGGACGTATCAAAATATGCCCGATATGGACGTATCAAAATATGCCCGATATGGACGTATCAAAATATGCCCGATATGGACGTATCAAAATACGTCGGCATATAGGTAAGGGATATATAACACTTTATTTAAGAACATGAGAGGCGTTTCGCCTTTTACATCATTAATCACTTGGCCATTTATAACTTATCTAACCAATACTCCAGCAACTGGTACAATCGTCCGTCATTCCTAAAAATGTTCTTGCATTCACATGGAATAGTCCTTGGCAAGAATTGACAATTAAGTAGCGAAGAGTGCAAACTGAGATTGAACTGTACAAACAGTTCGGCATACATCATTTACAATAATCATGTAATGTCATATATCGTATGCAATACAAATATTGTTTAAATTGGTGTAGTTTAGTAAAGAAATTGGTGAATTTTACGATATCAGATACAGTAGAGATTATGAAATAATTAAATTTCAGATACAGAAGGGATTAAGTTTTGTTTTGATATCAGATACAGTAAAAATTGGAGAATGTTTAAATATCAGATACAGTTGAGATTGGTGAAAGTTTAAATATCGGGTATAGTTGAGATTGGTAAATGTTTTGAAATCATTTAAAATTGAGATTGGTGAATGTTTTGGTGTCAGTTACAGTAGAGTTTAATGAATGTTTTGATATCAGATATAGTAGAAAATGGTGAATGTGTTGATATAAGATACAGTAGAGAAGGTGAATGTTTTGATATCAGATACAGTAAACATTGGTGAATGTTTTGATATCAGATACAGTCGAAATTGGTGAATATTTTGATAACAGATACAGTAGAGATTGGTAAATGTCTTGATATCAGATACAGTAGACATTGTTGAATGTTTTAATATCAGATACAGTAGAGATTGATTAATGTTTTGATATCAGATACAGTAGAGATTAGTGAACGTTTTGACATCAGATACATTAGAAATTAGTGAATGTTTTGATGTCAGATACAGTAGAGATGGTTGAATGTTTTGATATTAGATACAGTAGAGATAAATTAATGTTTTGATATCAAATACAATAGAAATTTGTGAATGTTTTGATATAAGATACAGTAGAGAAGGTGAATGTTTTGATATAGAAACAGCAGAAATTGGTGAATATTTTGATATCAGATACAGTAGTGATTTGTGAATGTTTTTATACCAGATACAGTAGAGATTTGTGAATGTTTTGATATCAGATATAGTAGAGATTAGTGAACGTTTTGATATCAGATACAGTCGAAATCGGTGAATGTCTGTTATATCAGATACAGTAGACATTAGTGAATGTTTTGATATCAGATACACTACACACCAGTAAAAGTTTTGATATCAGATACTATAGAAATTGTTTAATGCTTTGTTATAAGATACAGTTTAGATTGATTAAGGTTTTGATATTAGATATAGTAGATATTTGTGAATGTTTTGATATCAGATACAGTATAAATTGATTAAGGTTTTAACATCAGATACAGGAAAGATTGGTGAATGTTTGGATATCAGATACAGAAGATATTGGTGAAAGTTTTAACATCAGATACAGGAAAGATAGGTGAATGTTTGGATATCAGATACAGAAGATATTGGTCAATGTTTTGATATCAGATACAATAGAGACTGGTTAATTTTTTGATATCAGATACAGTTGAGATTGGTGAATGTTTTGATATCAGATACAGTTGAGATTGGTGAATGTTTTGATATCAGATACAGTTGAGATTGGTGAATGTTTTGATATCAGATACAGTTGAGATTGGTGAATGTTTTGTTATCAGATACAGTTGAGATTGGTGAATATATGATATAACCGAACAATCATTGAAGACGGCGTTAAACCCCTATCAATTAATCAATAATTTATGGAATTAAAACCAATTACGACATATGTTTCCTACTTTTATACTGTAATTCAGTTCATAGCCACTCTGCACTGGTTAAATTACGACTAGACGGCAGTTGTGGAAGCTCCTGACGAGACTGCTCGGGTACACAGGGAGATCAGGATCTTCGCTAGTCCCCATTCTTTAAATGGGCGGGGCCTATATCACCCAGGTTTGTTGACTCCGCTACGCTTCAAACATCAATATGAGCCGTCCCGCGAGAAAACCAACATTGTGAACTCTGCGTAACGTATCGATTCAGATCAGGCTTAGCATGCCGCGCAGGCTTACCCGGATATACACTTTTTGCCTCCAGTGGATTTTCTGTTTGAGGAATCATTACTCTATACCTTTATCCTCCTGAGACGGAATGTGTCGGCACAGATCAGTCTGCGCGGACTGCGCAGGCTGATCTGGATCGATACATTACGCCGAGGCCATAATGTTGGTTTTCTCGTGGGACGGCTCACATACATTTAACCCTTTCCCACATACAACAAACCTGCAGCAGACGACTTTGAAAATATAGTGACAAAAACCTGAAAAATCATGAGCAATTTCACCTTTGGCCGCAATGTTTTAAAAAGGCGTCTGCTGCTATTGCGTCAAAATGCAGACGTCTGCAGGTGGGAAAGGGTTAACTAGAAGAAAAAGATAAACAAGACTTACCAATACATGATGGCGGGTCAGTGGACCAATCCGAACCAAAGCAGACGATCTGTTTTGACCCTAGTAACGTGAATCCCGTATTACACGTGAACGTCACGACAGTGTTACTAGACCTCAACGAGTAGTCGCCATTTTTTATTCGTATTACCCGCATGGAACATTGGACTGAAGTATAATAAAACAATGGTATTTGTTAACGAATACAAAACATGTCACATTAATTGATTGATTGGGGTTAAACGCCGTTTTTTAACAATTTCTCAGCCATATCACGGCGGCCAGCTCACCTACTCATGTGTTTCCTGGTTTTCTCACACCAGTACTCCACACAACAATCTTTCCAGGCAACTGGCTGCTTTTCCACATAGACTTAGCCCATTGGTGGAAGACGAATGACGCATGTCGCATTGACTTTTGTCAAACATCGGAAAGAAAGGTGGCCGAGCCGGGATTCAAACTCACAACCCCTGGATTGACAGCCCGCGTCGCTACCGACTGAACTACCGGGACTCGGCAAACAACGTGTGTCACAACGTGTGTATATTGCTAATGTAGACCCAGATATGTCACTGTGAACGTCTCCCTATTACCTGATCTGCTGTTCAGTATTCAAGGAAGTATAATAGGAACAGTGTGACTTGACCATAATTATCCCTTTCCCTCATATAGACGCTTTCTGACGCCTCTACAGCAGACGGCTTTTTGAAAACATTGTGACAAAAGAAGAAATTGCTCAAAATGAGCAATTTCTCCTTTTGCCACAATGTTTTCCACTTTTAGTCATAGGTTACCCATTCAATTACAGAGATTTTCTATATTTTGACAAAATATGTTCAAAGTCGTCTGCCGAAGAATTTTTGTATGAGGAAAAGGGTTAACGGGTAGTCGCCATTTCTGTTTTGTTCCGTATTAACCGCACGGAACAGTGGATTGAAGTATGATACGCAAATGGTAAATAATACAAAGCATGCCAAAGCGAGTGCATGTTATAAATGTAAACCGATATATGTGTCTCCGTGATCGTCTCCCTTAGTTCCTTATCTGCTTTCAAGTTTTCAAAACAGTCAGGCGAACGGTTTTTAACCCAATACAATACATTACAATACAATACAATACAATACATTACAATACAATACAATACAATACAAAACAATACAATATAACAGATCTAGTGGCAAATAGCTTAAATTTTGATCAGATATCGCAGAAACGAGTTTGAAAGAAAGATAATTTACTTCATTGTTATAAAAACACCGTAACGCCAACAATTTTGCAGTACCCGACTTTAACCAATAACTTCGTACCATTTCATGCTGGATTGTAACCTAGGAAAAGCGGACTATATAGACCAAGATAATCAATGCATATCTGTGTACTTTGATATTGCTCCAGTCTTCACATTTTCCTAGTGGGAGCTGGCGATGTATAGAGGTTACAATACATCAAAGAGGTCCTCAATTGTCATACTTTCTAAGCATTTCTTATATAGAACACCATATATCATTGAAAAGAGTTACCTCCTAGCTTTAAAACAATCCAAAGAAAATGTGGGGTCATGCATTATGCAAGAATGGTTACCGTCATTTTGGAGCAAATCGGGCCCAGATAAAACCGGTGTTTAGCATTCTCTACTTTCACTTTCAAACAAGGTCAAAATACTAAAAGTGATCAAATCAATCATTTCCAGTGTATCCTATACATGTACACATTCACAATGCATTTAAACTCAATGTCATATATTCAATACATTCTGGTGATGGTATACACTCATTTCTACTCAAACAAAGGTTTTTTTAGGGACTATAGTACTGTAGATCAGCAAGTCAGCGGACGTATTTAGCGTAATTTGACCTATATATATTTTAGTAATTAATGGCAAGTCGATATATATGATAATTCAAACAAGAACTGCGATAAAGAGCGCTCGCTTGGAGATAGCGTCGGTTGTCCGGAATTACGCAACTCATTTGAGCCGTCCCGCGAGTAAACCAACACTATGGCCTCTGCGTAATGTATCGACCCGGATTAGCCTGCGCAGTCCGCACAGACTGATCCGGGTCAACACATTCCGTCTCAAGGGGATAGATGTATAGAGTAATGATTCCTGAAACAGAAAATCCACAGGAGGTGAAAAGTGTCTATCCGGGTAAGCCTGCGCGGCATGCTTAGGCTGATCCGGTCGATACTTTACGTAGAGTCCACAGTGTTGGTTTTCTTGCGAGAAAGGCTCATTTGTGCTTAAGTCTTTCTAATGGTTGAACTTTGATTTGGTTGTTCTTGGGATGTACGCAGCTCTAAACAGCTAATGGTCATATCGCGTCGGGCAGGAGAGATTATATCGGGATGAAAATATTTAAGGTATGAAACCGAAACCACCCCTACCAGCTGGAGCTCATTATTTGCATTGACTCCAATCGTTCAGACCTATTTGGCCAGCTCTAACGGTTCAAGCAAGAGTCAGATTGCTGCTGACATTCATAGTGAGCGTCCCCTCACAGCCAAAGTGGGCAGTTGAACCTTGAACAATGATTAATGTTTTATCTAATGACTTCCTTATCACTTTCCCTCATACGAAAATTCTGCAGCAGACGGCTTTGAACATATTTTGTCATACTATTTGCGTATCATACTTCAGTCCACTGTTCCGTGAGATTAATACGAAACAAAACAAAAATGGCGACTACCCGTTAACCCTTTCCCTCATATAACATTTCTGCGGCAGACGACTTTGAACATATTTTGTCAAAAAATAGAAAAACTCTATAATTGAATGGATAACCTATGACTAAAAGTGGAAAACATTATGGCAAAAGGAGAAATTGCTCATATTGAGCAATTTCTTCTTTTGTCACTATGTTTTCAAAAAGCCGTCTATATGCTGCAGAGGCGTCAAAAAGTGTCTATATGAGGGAAAGGATTAATACATTTCCAGTCCGTATCATTACGAACTAGTGAATATCTAATTGTGTTTCCTGCTATAGCAGTTTGACACTCGGGGATTATGTTTATGTCGTTGACGCAACTGCAGCAGACGACTTTTGAATACATTGATACGAAAAGAGAAATTGCTCATCATAATGAGCAATTCATCCTTCTGTCACAATGTTTTTTTCAACTTTAACTTATAATTAAAGTCTCATTGATACAGATTATTTAAAAAAAAAAATTGACGTATTCTGACGTATCTGCAGCAGACGACTTTCAGAAACATTTTGATAAAAAGGGAAATTTCTCATAATGAGCAACTTATCCTACTGCCACAATGTTTTCAACTCTAACTTATAATTAAACTTTCATTGATGAAGATTATTCCCAATTTTGTTCAGGCTGATTTCAAAGTGCAGAAGTGTTGTTTGTGAACATCACCAATTCTTTAAGAATGCAACTTAACAATGAAATGACAACAAAATTCGTTATATGAGCCGTTCCACGAGAAAACTAATATAATGGTCTCTGCGTGATGTATCGACCCAGATTAGCCTGCGCAGTCCGCGCAGTCTAATCCGGGCCGACACATTCCGTCTCAGAGTGATAGAGATATACAGCAATGATTCATGAAACAGAAAATCCAAAAGAGGCGAAAAGTGTCGGTCCGGGTTAGCCTGCGCGGCATGCTTAGGCTGATTCGGGTCGATACTCACGCAGAGTCCACAATCTTGGTTTTCTCGTGGGTCGGCTCATATTTTAAACATGATTTCGAATCTGCGTTTAAGTTATGCGATGTTTTGCACTAATACTATAATAACTATGTGCTATAATTTAACAATGCTTACGTATGTACACTTGAAGCACTTAACACGCTTTTAAAAATTCAAAAGAACTCGACAATTAAATGTATCAACATGAACAAAAAAAACACAGACAGAGTACGTACCATCAAAGTACCTTTACTTTATTCTGTATAATAAACCGATATTTTGTATTATAACTGTCAATGTAGCTATGTCGGTAGCGACGCGGGTTGTGTTCCAGTGGTTGTTAGTTTGAACCCCAGCTTGGTCACCGATATGTTTTGCAAACATGCAATGTTTCCTCACTTAAAAAAAACCGGGCCCCGGTAGCTCATTCGGACGCGACGAAGTTGTTTTTGAAAACTGAAGAAACAACGAAAATGCTCTTAATGAGCAATGCTTTCAACTTTGTGTTGTTTCCTTGTGTAAACCTGTAATTTTGGTCAGATCTTAATTAGATTGTACGTTAAACTTCGAGCAATTTCTTTTAATTATATGATAACTTTACGCTGTTTTCAGCAATATTTCAGTCATACAAGGGCGTTTCGTGGTGTGTACATTTTCATTAACCCTTTCCCTCATATAGACACTGTCTGACGTCTCTGCAGTAGACGACTTTTTGAAAACATAGTGACAAAATAAGAAATTGTTTAAAACGCGCAATTTATCCTTTCGCCACATCTTATTCACTTTTAGTCATTCAATTATAGAGATTTTTTCTATTTTTTGACAAAATATGTTCAAAGTCGTTTACTGCAGAATTGTCGTATGAGGGAATGCGTTAAATCGCTATTCCAGTGTATCAGGCCTAATGCTATTCCAGTGCATCAGGCTTAATACTATTCCAGTGTATCAGGGTTAATGCTACTCCAGTGCATCAGGCTTAATGCTATAACAGTGCATCAGGCTTAATGCTTTTCCAGTGCATCAGGCTTAATGCTTTTCCAGTGCATCAGGCTTAATGATATTCCAGTGCATCAGGCTTAATGCTATTCAAGTGCATCAGGCTTAATGCTATTCCAGTGCATAAGGCTTAATGCTGTTCCAGTGCATCAGGCTTAATGCTTTTCCAGTGCATTAGGCTTAATGCTATTCCAGTGCATCAGGCTTAATGCTATTCCAGTGCATCAGGCTTAATGCTATTCCAGTGCATAAGGCTTAATGCTTTTCCGGTGCATCAGGCTTAATGCTATTCCAGTGCATCAGGCTTAATGCTATTCAAGTGCATCAGGCTTAATGCTGTTCCAGTGCATCAGGCTTAATGTTGTTCCAGTGCATCAGGCTTAATGCTATTCCAGTGCATCAGGCTTAATGCTATTCCAGTGCATAAGGCTTAATGCTTTTCCGGTGCATCAGGCTTAATGCTATTCCAGTGCATCAGGCTTAATGCTATTCAAGTGCATCAGGCTTAATGCTGTTCCAGTGCATCAGGCTTAATGTTGTTTCAGTGCATCAGGCTTAATGCTGTTCCAGTGCATCAGGCTTAATGTTGTTCCAGTGCATCAGGCTTAATGCTATTCCAGTGCATCAGGCTTAATGCTATTCCCGAAATCCTGAGCGCCAAAAAGGGAAGCCACTACTAACAGTTTTAAAGTCTTTGGTATGACCCAAACGGGGATCGAGCCTTGGTCTCCCTCTCATGAGCCGGCCGCTCTGTCCACTACACCCACGAGATTGTTGACGACACACAGTAAAAACTTCCGCTCTAGGAGTTAGGGGTATCAGGGCTGTACGCTTGCTAGGTTAAGGGAATATGAATCGTCCCGCGAGAAAACGAACATTATGGCCTATGAGTAATGTATCGACTCTTATCAGCCTGCGGTGGTTTTAAACGATTAATTGATGTTTTGTTTGCGATGTATGACGGTGGGTGTTGCTTAAAACACGATCTCAGATATATGTATAGACAATGAAATCAAAACACGTTTCGCGAACACCAGTAACACTAGTGTTTAGTCTAAAAAAAATACCACTTCTTCTCGCTGTCCAGAAGAAAGAGGGTTCTCGTGCATAGCGTCGACATACGTGCATAGTAAACGCACTAGGTTTACCTGTCATGCACATTGTACTTATCTCTACGATTTGCAGTGACATTTGTCAAACGTCGGAAAGAATGTTGGTCGAGCTGGAGGCGTCAGAAAGCGTCTATATACAGGAAACTGATAAACAGCATAATTGTGCTAGTGCGTAGTGTTGCAATTCTGAACAGAGTAAGTCTTATCATAATCTACAAAAGTTGACAGAATCTTCTGACAATCTGGTGGAAATAATTTGTAAACAGTGTACATTTTGATCAGACCGTACGGATACACATGCTACTCTGGATAAGTACTCTTCTCACCAGCTAATCCTTTCCCGTGCAAGAACTCAAATACATATGAGCCGAATTACGAGAAAACCAATGAATGAATGTATATTGTTTTATGGCGCATCGACAGCTAAGGTCATTTAGCGCGCATTAAATTTTATTATTCATGTTCCCTGGGTGAACAAACCAAGTACTAGGCTAGAAAATGTGCCTTGCCCAAGGGCACTCCACCATGGCCGAATTGCCGCGACTGGGGATCGAACCCCGACGCTAACCACTCGTCCACAGCGGATTCCTTACGAGAAAACCAACATTGCCTAAGCATGCCGCGCATGCTAACCCGGACAGACACTTTTCGCCTCCTTCTTTACATCTATCCCGCTTGACGGAACATGTCGCCCCGAGTAGACTGCGTGGACTGCGTGGACTGCGTGGACTGCGCAGGCTGATCTTGGTTGATTCATCACGCATGGTCCATAATGCTGGTTTTCTCGTGGAACGGGTCACATATATATATATAATGAGACAATGTGTTTGTTTCACCGACAATGTCTCTCTCAATTAGCGAACCCACTTCAAGAAAGATACTTCACTTTGGTCAAGGACCTAACAGCACTTATTAAAAAAGGATTATACATCAATGATAGATACATCGTATTTACTATCCGTGGAAAATGATCCGTCATTTGATGACTACATAACGGTTTTATCAGTTTATGATAAAGACAATATTGTTATATTACGGCACAGAATAGAAAATCATTGCATTATGGGATGACGCTTCGCTACGAGTTGGGGGTCATACCAAAGACTTTAAAACTCGCTAGTAATGGCTGCCCTTTTGGGCGCTTAGGGTTGTGGGCTAAGCATTACCACTGGCTGGCCGACAGACACTTTTCGCCTCCTGCGGATTTTCTGTTTCGGGAATCATTACTCTATACCTCTATCCCCCTGAGACGGAATGTGTCGGCCCGGATTAGCCTGCGCGGACTGCGCAGGCTGATCTGGATCGATACATTACGCAGAGGCCGTAATGTTGGTTTTCTCGCGGAACGGTTCATTTGTAAGTTACGCGAATCGAGTTCTCCAGTAGGGTTAGCATTACGACTGACTCCCTGGATAAATGGACCAGTACTACTGGTAACTTACCCAGGAACCGCCGTGATATAACTGAACATTTGTTGAAAGCGGCGTAAAACACCAATCAATCAATCAATCAATCAATCAATCACTAGGCGTTGAACTTTAATTCCGGGAATGATATTTCCAATAATCATAACACATGCGTTATATTCGTGATGCTTCTGGGTCCGTAATCTAAATGGTTTTTGAGGATGAGTTCCATATCGTTACAGTTTGTCCGTTCTATGAACAAGACTTTTCTTTTATGTAACCATGAAGGGTTTTGAAATGATAAAGATCTCTATTGTGTGCGGCCTTTTACACTTTCATAATGAATAACTTGTATAATGAATATTTCCCCATTGTTTTCCGTAATAACAAGTTTTCGTTTATAAACACCTAGTGTTAGTCGGCAGGGTAGCTATTTATTTCAACCTATCCATTTACTTAAATCCCCCCCCTACTGGGTCGTTCCGTTTTGTTACAGTTTGTCCGTTCTATGAAAAAGATTTTTCTTTTATGTAACCATGAAGATTTTTGAAATAATAAAGATCTTTATTGTGTGCGGCCTTTTACACTCTTATAATGAATGACTTGTATAATGACTATTTCCCTTTTTCCTTAATAACAATGCCAACAGTTTTAGTTTATTAACACCTATTTTTAGGCAATAGGAATGAAAACAGTGTGGTAAGAGGAGCCACTGCCCATCGTGCTTTCAATGGTCGTTTTGATTGCGTTGTTGGGTGTTTCACGCGGTTTTCAACATCATATATGTCAAATCGCACGCACTGTTCATATACTCATGCGTCCTGGGTGTTTCAACCAAGCTATGCGTTAGGACTGAAAACAGTGTGGAAAGAGGAGCCATTGCTAATCATGATTTCAAAGGTCGTTTTGTTTGTATTGCTGGGTGTTTTACGCCGTTTTCAACATCATTCAAGTCATACCACCCCGTCAGTTCTCACACTCGTGATCCCTGGGTGAATCAACCCCTGGATTGACAGCCCGCGTCGCTACCGACTGAGATACCGGGGCTAGGTGGTGGAATTGGACACTGTCACATTTGTATGACTTAAAGGGATACTCGCCCATATCATGAGCCATCTGAGAGATAAGAATCTTGGCACCAAGAACCATAATCGGGGAAGTACAACTTTTCTAAAATTCTAGCATGGGTTAACACCCCTTCTAATTTCCGGTTGTGAAAATCTTCAGATTAATATGTCAACAATCAGTAAAAACATGAAACGTAGATGAAAAGGAAAGTTTGTGAAAGCAGGTAGACAGAAAGGCAAGACTTCTAGAGATTTCGCTTAGAGGCAGAGAAAGATCCCAATAATATGAAGAAGGCGAAATCGAGACAGACAAACACACAGTTGAAGCGGTGTCACTAAACAGAGTCTGGTAGAGTCTGGTAGAGTCTGGTAGAGTCTGGTCGTCAAATATCCCATTATATCACTGTTTTGTTGTGTTTTTGTATTGAAATGAATAAAATAAAGTGCTTTTGTATTATATAAATAAAAAATAAAATGGTATTTGCCTATTTTAGCTCATTTTCGAGGGAATATAGAAATATTATATGCGTGAACACGGACACTGGTAGAGTCTGGTCATTATTAAGCAATAAATACAAAGTTTTATACGATTTTTAAGTTATAAAAAGTTAAATTTGATTTATATGTGTCATATTATATATTTATTTCTTATATTATTTCAGCTGATAATCGGGAAAATAGTGGAAGATTTAGGATTTTTAACGATAACAATGTGTTTCGTAAATCAAAATGGCTGACGTGAAATTTCTGTTTATAATGCGGCAATATCGCACATCCTGAACGAGTAATACACTAATTTCTCTCTCTATTATGCGTCAACTAATTGATTACGTGTGATCAACAGATTATAGTTATAATTATATTTTAACAATGCCAAGATTTTAAATGTATGAAAACTACTAGATTCGAATAATTTTATGTCTTATATGTCATTAACGTTAATTAAACCAAATACTTAGAGAGCTATATACTTACTTAAAAGTAATTCATATGAAATTAAAGACTACATTCCGCAAAAAATAGAATCAAACTTAACCATATTTGCATATTTTTTTAAAAATATGCAAAAATATTTTAACTTGAAAAATAAATATATATCCTGATATAGTTCATAAAATGCATTTTGCGAAATATTGTGTTCAGGCCACACCACGTGGAGGAACTCTCTCATGGTCCAACATTTAATGTTTGGATCTATATAATATCATTTTGGGAATTTTTTTCTATGTTTTCCATTTTAGGTTACCAAAATAGAGCCCATGCGCCTGACGAGGACCCGGGCCGTAAATGACCCTACACAGAGCTCCATTTTTTATTTTTTTTATTCTATGATTTTGGTTCTATGTACATTCATTTGATAAAGATCAAAAACATGGCCGAGCAGCAGCACCCAGCTACCGGCCGTGTCTGCACCACTGTTGAGCGTGCTTGCGTAGGGTGCTCGCAGCGCTTGTTTAGCATGCAGACATTGGCAACATGTGAACCCGGGGCCAACATTACCCACGAAACTCATAAGTCTATATAGAGCCCTTCCCATGCCAGCTCGCTATTAAATCGAGTGATACGCAAAGGACAAACCAGGAATTGTCCATTAACACATTTGTCTCAACCCGAATCTCGAACAGATGTATGCCGGTTTCTTTTGTATCCTCAAGATTTAGGTGTGTTTGATTCAATTCGTTTCTTATTGGTGACGTGATCTCATTTTAGGTTAACAAAAAAGACACTACACAGAGCTCCATTTTTTGGGATTTTTATTCATTGTTTTTGGTTTATATTTTCCGCTTCTTCATGTCTGCTTCCTGGTGACATAACCAGAACTAAAATTTAAACCTGGTCCTAGCGTTAACATTTTAGACGGATATAGAGGAATTATTGTTGAAAATGTTGAATGTACAACTGACATACAGGTATTAGCGAATGATTGATAAAACATATATTGTTGTTGGTTTGCAACTAAAATATGCAGTCCTTTTAACATGAATGTGTTTCAATGTAATCTGTGTTTTTTTATTTTTAATTGTGTATGTTTTGCAATTTTTCAGGCGTTTGCGAGTGCCGCGTTTTCGTTCAATTCTCGTAATGGAGGGTAATGTTAGTTGCTCATCTGTTGATGTGATGTTTGAAATGTGATGCGACTTAAAGTTCAATAATTTCATAAATCGCCTTGATCTCTGGTCAGGACTTAACTGTGTCCATATGTAGCATGAGAAACGTGTAGCACCGACGCTTGTGTCGCCAAACAATATTTACCCGAGTCGTGCATTGCGCCTCTCACATCAAGAGTTTGACACTGTTCAAGTTCTTGGAACTTTTCTATCATGTCGGGCAATTTCTGGACTACCCAGTTTGTCGTCCTTTTGATAACATCGTTGTACGACTCATTTGCATTATTAAACCATTGTTGTGGTAGCCAGGAATGTTTGAGTTTTGGGAGAAACATATGCTTCTCCAAATTGGTAAGTATCCCTTGTAACTATGTCAAATTTGGATGTGTATTGGATATTTCTTGGTCCATTCTGTGAATGAGGTTGCAGTTTCAGCACTTAAGATACCATTAGGACCGAAGAGTTTACAAATAATGCGGTTAACCTCAGGTTGAGGAAGACACTTACTGAGTAAAATTGACATATATGTCAATGGCTTTACAAGTCGAAAACTCTTCGTAGGGACAAAATATTAATTTACTCTGGTCAATGTCACTCAATTTATCCTCCAATTTCATATGAATTACTTTTAAGTAAGTATATAGCTCTCTAAGCATTTGGTTTAATTAATGTTAATGACATATAAAACATAAAATTATTCCAATCTAGTAGTTTTCATACATTTAAAATCTTGGTAATTATAACACTAATCTGTTGATCACACCTAATCAATTAGTTGGCCCATAATAAAGAGAGAATTTAGTGTATTACTCGTACAGGATGTAAGATAGGGCCGCATTATAAACAGAAATTTCACGTCATCCATTTTGATTTACGAAACACAATGTTATCGTTAAAAATCCTCAATCTTCCACTATTTTCCCGATT
Source organism: Serripes groenlandicus (assembly GCA_031761405.1). NCBI lineage: Eukaryota > Metazoa > Mollusca > Bivalvia > Cardiida > Cardiidae > Serripes > Serripes groenlandicus. Next base: position 5,467 of record JASEVX010001184.1, on the reverse strand, counting down.
ATCAGCTGAAATAATATAAGAAATAAATATATAATATGACACATATAAATCAAATTAAACTTTTTATAACTTAAAAATCGTATAAAACTTTGTATTTATTGCTTAATAATGACCAGCCTCTACCAGTGTCCGTGTTCACGCATATAATATTTCTATATTCACTCGAAAATTAACTAAAATAGGCAAATACCTTTTATTTTTTTATTTATATGATACAATAGCACTTTATTTTATTCATTTCAATACAAAAACACAACAAAACAGTGATATAATGGGATATTTGACGACCAGACTCTACCAGACTCTACCGGACTCTACCAGACTCTGTTTAGTGATACCCGAAATGAAGGCATGAAAAGTGGGTGGGGTAATGGGCGAAGAATTATTGATTTGAGACATCTAGCTGACCATCTTAGAGCCTGCAGAAACTGTTCAATGCATTTTCTCTTACTCAAAATTGAAAGAGAACAACATGTAGGATATGCCAGCATGTTATATATTGCCTGTGACTGAAGATTAGTCAACTCGCAGACAACTTGAAAGAGCCATATCCCACCTGACGAAAATGAGAAAGGAATGCCAATTTATGACATTAACATTACTTGGTTAGTATTCACATATAAAGTAAATTTTTCAGTGGGTTTACATATTTTTAACACTCCAGAAACACATTTTCATATGATTTTAACATATATGATAGGTTTGTAAGAAGAACATTATCGTTTTCCCACATACAACAAATCTGCAGCAGACGACTGAAAACATCTAGACAATTTTACAAATTCAGGAAATCTTAACAATTTAAACAAATGAAGAAATTGTTAATATGATTATAGGTGCTACCTATTTCGGGTAAACATTTATTATATGTTGTGATCGGTGAATAATTCCCCGTGAACTGCAGTTAGCCCCTTGCTTGCAGCACGATCAGTTATTTACGTCAATTACGAGTCCTACCGACCTAAGCAAAGAAAATAAAAATCACCATCAGGTTAAGCTTATATTTAACTTTAAAATATAGGCTTTTACATCCATGAAATTATGATGACACTAAGGTACAACAAATAATCAACTTGCCCTTCATAAAGTACTTCAAATAAAACGATTCCATAATTTACGGAACTACATTTGTGACAAGTCAAACTAACGTTTCCTTTACTTTCTGTCGTTTTCTTTTTGGTTCATTTAGTTTAAACTTATTTATATTACATCGATTGTGAAACAAGCTTTCAGCTTATATTAATCACGCTCGATGTCTGCTTCCTGGAGACTTAAATCCCAAAGTCAGGAACATAGAACATAGAACATATTTATTGATTATAAACATACATGTATACAATGTTTCGAACCAAATACAATGAATTAACAAATCAAAATACCAGAACAAAAACAAAAAAAACAAAAACAAAGAAAAGTCAGGACCCGCTCATCACGGGACTCGAACTAGGGACCTTTGATACAAGAGGCCGACGCTCTACCTATGCACCACTAATAGAATGACGTCACTTTTATGACGTCATATTACAGAAATTTGGATTTATAACTTCCGGAAAGTCAAAAAACCCTTACAAGTTTTTATTTGAACTCGTTTTAGAAATAGACGACGAGTGTTATTACACGCAAATTATCACACATAAAATAACTTGTGCTTGTTCCTTTATCGTGCATACATGTATTATCATATTTAATTATTTCCTCTAGAATTTTTTTTTGTTTCGATATTTTCTTTTCATCCAATGAAAACGTACGAGTATCGTGACTGCGTATCACTGCATCGAAAAGTTCGCTCTGGACACAATTTTAGGAAAGACGGTATAGCAATTTTTTGCAAAGTTCATACACATTACCTATTGACGGGAAACATCGCCGGCTTCGCCGTCGATTTGTTTACCCGTATTAAAAAGAGTGAAAAATATTCTTGCAAAATGAGTAATTGCTCACAATGTTTTTCAAAAGTTTTCTGCTGCACAGATGTCAAAATGTGTCTGTATATATCCAGGGTCTTTCAAATAGTACGAAAGGATTTACATTAGTCATTAGTGTCTTTATTGTATGCAAAGACAACAAAATATATTTGGTTTGTCTGTATGAGTGGAAAACATTCTTGCAAAAGGGGAAATTGCTCATCTTGACTCAAGCAATTTCTCCTTTAGCCACAATGTTTTTCAAAAGTTGTCTGGCGTCGAAATGCTTCTGTACGAGGGAAAGGATTTAGCTTAGTGTTTTTATTGTTTGCAAGGTCAACAAATTAAATCGGTGTATGTGATGGTGAATGATGAAATACTGATTTGACAGGTTTGAAAACATAGTTTTTGAGAATTTAATAATTGATCAGAATTTCCTTTTTTATTAATCTATGACATTTGTTATTATATTTACATTGTAATATTTTAGATTCATCTACTTTGGTAGATATGCAGAATTCCAATGTCATTAAATCATTTGATTATTCATAACAGCTGAATTATAAGAATCAATGTTTTGTTTTACAGGTGTCATGCACGCAGGCTTAACATACAGGCAGATGAATGGGCTAATGGCGACAATGGAAATAAAATGCCTTCACCACACAGCATAAATGAAACGACGGGAAGAAGTTGACCCACACAGTCAGAATGTGGCAAGAGATTCCTTTGCGGCAAGGTGATTTTTGGGAGTAAGTTTTCATTCATCGTTCGATATCTTCACTGTTTTGTGTTTTATGTTGTTTTCAACAGTATTTCAGATGTATGACATACCCCTCAAATTCTTTGCATTCAAAAGTTTTAAGAATAGTAAACATTTTGGTTCAAGGAGAAATTCTGAATTATTGCTTCTTTTTCAAAAAAGGATTTCAAAAGATTCCAAAAACTTCTGAAGATTGATTGTTTGGTGTTTAACCCTTTCCTTCATACAACAATTTTACATCCGACGACTGATCATATTTTGTCAAAAAATAGAAAATGTCTATAATTGAATGGATAACCTATGACTAAAACTGGAAAACATTGTAGCAAAAGGAGAAAATACTATGTTTTCAAAAGGCTGTCTGCTGCAGAGGCGTCAGAAAGCTTGTATTTGAGGGAAATGGTTAATGCCGCTTTCAACAATGGTTCAGTTATATCATGGCGTTTTCTGGCAAAACTTTAAAATATAATTCCAATTAATGTTTTCGTCTGATTTCAAGATAGTTTAGCTGTCTAGTTTGCAGTTCGTTCCCATTCTTTGTCAAATTTTAACCTTTTTGCTACTATACTATAACTCAAATGATAGATTTAGAGCCATCTAGGCCCTCTTGTTTTTTTCTCTATCTCTGTTTTCTTGAATAGGGGCTTTACTCCCTGATATTTTCCCCTTCATATGAGTGTTGACATAAAAGTTCTATTTGTTTCAGGGTGCCCACGGATAATTCAGAAATCTCCAGGGAGGTCACTTTCAAGTATGACATGGGTTAGAAGAAGCAGTAGAGCTTATGACAGTAAATCAGGTGTGGGGACACTCTTCGGCAAAACCTCTGAGAAAGTCTGCGTATTTGCTGTACAGGTATCTGACTGCCAAACCTGCAGTACATCTGAATATGAAAAAACTCCATCTCAAATGTGTTAAAAAAAATGGTCAGGTTGTGCTAACGCTATGGAATCAGATGTTGGTGTAGATTTAATCAAAGAAAGAGGGTGCAAGAGTATAAACATTAATAATGAATGACAACACAACAACACTGTCTAAAATTAGAAAGGACCTGGACCATACAGTTACAAAATGGAGTGATATTAATACATATGTAATTGTTAATAGACAAAGCCTAGGTTGTGTGAAAGCAAGAAAAATTAATTAAGCAGTGTCAGTCCCCAAACAAGAAACAAGTTAACCCTTCCCACATAGTCATACAACAATTTTGCAGCAGACGACTTTGAACATATTTTGTAAAAAATTGGAAAATCTCTATAATTGAATGGATAACCTATGACTAAAAGTGGAAAACATTCTGACATAAGGAGAAATTCCTCGTTTTGAGCAATTTCTTCGTTTGTCACAATGTTTTCAAAAAGCCATCTGCTGCAGAGACGTCAGAAAGCGTCTATCTGAGGGGAAGGGTTAATTAATAGGCAAATTGTAGAAAGTTATAAGAATTTTGAAAAACATATATTGAAATAACCCAAACATATCATGTATTTAAGTTCAATAAGTATATATCTTGTTTTATTTTTTATAAGGTCATTCGTTTAACAGACTGTAAGATTTCGGAAAAGGTAAAATTGCTCATTATGAACAATTTTACCTTTTCTCACTATGTTTTCAAAAGCCATGATGTATCAAATGTCGTTTATATGGGGAAAAGGGTCAAAATATTTGCCACACCCTGTCAAGATGTGGTTGTACCAGGCAAGAACAGAGGGTAAAACAATGAGAAAAAATATTCCACCATGAGGTGCAGATATTGAGATAAGAAGGGGTGAACTACTCGTTTTCCCTCAATATCTCACTTATTGCTTCACTATGTTTTCAAAAGCCATGATGTATCAAATATTGTTTATATGGGGGAAAAGGGACAACATATTTGCCACATCCTGTCAAGATGTGGTTGTACCAGGCAAGAACAGAGGGTAAAACAATGAGAAAAATTTTCCTTTATGAGGTGCAGATAAGAAAGGGTGAACTACTCTTTTTCCCTCAATATCTCACTTATTGCTTCACTAAACCCTATTTTGTGGGTACATTTAAGAATCGTCTCATGTGATTTAATGTTGAAATTGATCACATTTACAAATATGAGCCTTGATTTCATTATTCTTTGCCAGCTAACGACAGCCATGACAAGTCAAAGTATTGCCATTGAATTTTATCTTGATTTTTGATCATTTTTTGTAAAAATTGTTTGTAACATACATGTATATTTTTGTGATTATTTTGAAAATAAGCACGGTGACACATATATTTCTTTGCATTTATGGATAGCTAATGAAATAATCTTGCTCAATATAAAGTAAGAACAAGTTCTTATTGGTATTTTTTTTTTTTTATGTTTTTATGCATAATTTGTTTAAAAAATCCAAAATTTACGTGTCAGTGGACTGCTTGTTATAGTTGTTCATTTGATTATTTTTTTCAATTTCTTCAAGGTTTTGTTTCAAAATATATTTTTTTAGACCGAGATATGATGTTAATGTTATATCATAGTGGTCAGACTATGGCAAATTGCAAAATATATCTGAAAGTAGACATCTCTAGTCTTAATAGAACATTTCATTTTTCTCGACCAAAATGTAGAAAAATATATAAAACCTCATATTTTCAAAATCCTGTAAAAAAAAAATAAACCTGGTGACCCTATATTTTCTTTTGTTATTTTGTTAATTAAGGTTTAAAGGTCACTTTAACAAAATTTCAGTAAAATCTTATTTAAATTTCATTTGGGAGCATATCCCTTTAAAGGTTAAATGTATGATTGTCATGATGAGGGGGGGGGGGGGGGGGGGGGGGGGGGGTC
>JASEVX010001183.1:0-21249 GCA_031761405.1 Serripes groenlandicus | reverse complement strand
TTTACGCCGGTTTCAACATCATATATGTCAAATCACCCGCACTGTTCACATACTCATGCGTCCTGGGTAATTCAATCCAGCTACTCAATAGTACTGAACACACTGTGACAAAGGGAGCAATTGCGCGCCCTGCTTTCAGAGGTCGTTTTGTCTGTATTGTTGGGTGTTTTAGGCCGTTTTCCACATCATTTCAGTCATACCACCCCGTCAGTTCACACACTCGTGATCCCTGGGTGAATCAACCCGGCTATGCAATAGACCTGAACACATTGTGGCAAGAGAAGCAATTGCCCGCGATGCTTTAACATGTCGTTTTGTTTGCATTGTATGGGTTTTGATCATGGAAGCGAGTTGTTGCATGACTAAATCAGTGTGGAAAGTGGCATAAACTATATGCATGTGGGAAAGGGTTAGCATCTGTTCACGGGTATTCACACCTCTGCAGGCCAAATCCCTTTCGGCGGTACAGTGAACGATTTTCCCATAACCCCGTTTCCACATACATACACTCTCTATAAATGAGCTATCGAAAACATTGTGATAAAAACAGCCATTGCTCATCATGCTTTCAAAGGTCGTTTTGCTTGCATTGTTGGGTGTTTAGGCCGTTTTCAACAGCATGTATGCCCAATCGCCATCACAGTGCACAAACTCGTGTTTGTTGGGTGATTCTACACAGCTAGGCAATAGGACTGAAAACAGTGTGGAAAGAGTAGCCAATGCTTATCATGTGTTCAAATGTGGTTTTGATTGCGTTGTTGGTTGTTTAAGGCCGTTTTCAACAGCATTTATGTTAAATACCCCTCACTGCTCACATACACATGCTTCCTGGGTGAATCAACCAATTTACGCGATAATACTGAAAACAGTGTGCTAGAAGGAGCCATTGCTCATCATGGTTTCGACGGTCGTTTTGAGTGCACTGTACGGAGTTTTAGGCCGTTTTCAACAGCATGTATGCCCAATCACTCTCACAGTTCACAAACTCATGGGACCTGGGAGAATCAACCCAGCTATGCGTTAGGACTGAAAACAGTGTGGAAAGATGAGGCATTGCTAATCATAATGTATTGTTGGGTGTTTTACGCCGGTTTCAACATCATATATGTCAAATCACCCGCACTGTTCACATACTCATGCGTCCTGGGTAATTCAATCCAGCTACTCAATAGTACTGAACACACTGTGACAAAGGGAGCAATTGCGCGCCCTGCTTTCAGAGGTCGTTTTGTCTGTATTGTTGGGTGTTTTAGGCCGTTTTCCACATCATTTCAGTCATACCACCCCGTCAGTTCACACACTCGTGATCCCTGGGTGAATCAACCCGGCTATGCAATAGACCTGAACACATTGTGGCAAGAGAAGCAATTGCCCGCGATGCTTTAACATGTCGTTTTGTTTGCATTGTATGGGTTTTGATCATGGAAGCGAGTTGTTGCATGACTAAATCAGTGTGGAAAGTGGCATAAACTATATGCATGTGGGAAAGGGTTAGCATCTGTTCACGGGTATTCACACCTCTGCAGGCCAAATCCCTTTCGGCGGTACAGTGAACGATTTTCCCATAACCCCGTTTCCACATACATACACTCTCTATAAATGAGCTATCGAAAACATTGTGATAAAAACAGCCATTGCTCATCATGCTTTCAAAGGTCGTTTTGCTTGCATTGTTGGGTGTTTAGGCCGTTTTCAACAGCATGTATGCCCAATCGCCATCACAGTGCACAAACTCGTGTTTGTTGGGTGATTCTACACAGCTAGGCAATAGGACTGAAAACAGTGTGGAAAGAGTAGCCAATGCTTATCATGTGTTCAAATGTGGTTTTGATTGCGTTGTTGGTTGTTTAAGGCCGTTTTCAACAGCATTTATGTTAAATACCCCTCACTGCTCACATACACATGCTTCCTGGGTGAATCAACCAATTTACGCGATAATACTGAAAACAGTGTGCTAGAAGGAGCCATTGCTCATCATGGTTTCGACGGTCGTTTTGAGTGCACTGTACGGAGTTTTAGGCCGTTTTCAACAGCATGTATGCCCAATCACTCTCACAGTTCACAAACTCATGGGACCTGGGAGAATCAACCCAGCTATGCGTTAGGACTGAAAACAGTGTGGAAAGATGAGGCATTGCTAATCATAATGTATTGTTGGGTGTTTTACGCCGGTTTCAACATCATATATGTCAAATCACCCGCACTGTTCACATACTCATGCGTCCTGGGTAATTCAATCCAGCTACTCAATAGTACTGAACACACTGTGACAAAGGGAGCAATTGCGCGCCCTGCTTTCAGAGGTCGTTTTGTCTGTATTGTTGGGTGTTTTAGGCCGTTTTCCACATCATTTCAGTCATACCACCCCGTCAGTTCACACACTCGTGATCCCTGGGTGAATCAACCCGGCTATGCAATAGACCTGAACACATTGTGGCAAGAGAAGCAATTGCCCGCGATGCTTTAACATGTCGTTTTGTTTGCATTGTATGGGTTTTGATCATGGAAGCGAGTTGTTGCATGACTAAATCAGTGTGGAAAGTGGCATAAACTATATGCATGTGGGAAAGGGTTAGCATCTGTTCACGGGTATTCACACCTCTGCAGGCCAAATCCCTTTCGGCGGTACAGTGAACGATTTTCCCATAACCCCGTTTCCACATACATACACTCTCTATAAATGAGCTATCGAAAACATTGTGATAAAAACAGCCATTGCTCATCATGCTTTCAAAGGTCGTTTTGCTTGCATTGTTGGGTGTTTAGGCCGTTTTCAACAGCATGTATGCCCAATCGCCATCACAGTGCACAAACTCGTGTTTGTTGGGTGATTCTACACAGCTAGGCAATAGGACTGAAAACAGTGTGGAAAGAGTAGCCAATGCTTATCATGTGTTCAAATGTGGTTTTGATTGCGTTGTTGGTTGTTTAAGGCCGTTTTCAACAGCATTTATGTTAAATACCCCTCACTGCTCACATACACATGCTTCCTGGGTGAATCAACCAATTTACGCGATAATACTGAAAACAGTGTGCTAGAAGGAGCCATTGCTCATCATGGTTTCGACGGTCGTTTTGAGTGCACTGTACGGAGTTTTAGGCCGTTTTCAACAGCATGTATGCCCAATCACTCTCACAGTTCACAAACTCATGGGACCTGGGAGAATCAACCCAGCTATGCGTTAGGACTGAAAACAGTGTGGAAAGATGAGGCATTGCTAATCATAATGTATTGTTGGGTGTTTTACGCCGGTTTCAACATCATATATGTCAAATCACCCGCACTGTTCACATACTCATGCGTCCTGGGTAATTCAATCCAGCTACTCAATAGTACTGAACACACTGTGACAAAGGGAGCAATTGCGCGCCCTGCTTTCAGAGGTCGTTTTGTCTGTATTGTTGGGTGTTTTAGGCCGTTTTCCACATCATTTCAGTCATACCACCCCGTCAGTTCACACACTCGTGATCCCTGGGTGAATCAACCCGGCTATGCAATAGACCTGAACACATTGTGGCAAGAGAAGCAATTGCCCGCGATGCTTTAACATGTCGTTTTGTTTGCATTGTATGGGTTTTGATCATGGAAGCGAGTTGTTGCATGACTAAATCAGTGTGGAAAGTGGCATAAACTATATGCATGTGGGAAAGGGTTAGCATCTGTTCACGGGTATTCACACCTCTGCAGGCCAAATCCCTTTCGGCGGTACAGTGAACGATTTTCCCATAACCCCGTTTCCACATACATACACTCTCTATAAATGAGCTATCGAAAACATTGTGATAAAAACAGCCATTGCTCATCATGCTTTCAAAGGTCGTTTTGCTTGCATTGTTGGGTGTTTAGGCCGTTTTCAACAGCATGTATGCCCAATCGCCATCACAGTGCACAAACTCGTGTTTGTTGGGTGATTCTACACAGCTAGGCAATAGGACTGAAAACAGTGTGGAAAGAGTAGCCAATGCTTATCATGTGTTCAAATGTGGTTTTGATTGCGTTGTTGGTTGTTTAAGGCCGTTTTCAACAGCATTTATGTTAAATACCCCTCACTGCTCACATACACATGCTTCCTGGGTGAATCAACCAATTTACGCGATAATACTGAAAACAGTGTGCTAGAAGGAGCCATTGCTCATCATGGTTTCGACGGTCGTTTTGAGTGCACTGTACGGAGTTTTAGGCCGTTTTCAACAGCATGTATGCCCAATCACTCTCACAGTTCACAAACTCATGGGACCTGGGAGAATCAACCCAGCTATGCGTTAGGACTGAAAACAGTGTGGAAAGATGAGGCATTGCTAATCATAATGTATTGTTGGGTGTTTTACGCCGGTTTCAACATCATATATGTCAAATCACCCGCACTGTTCACATACTCATGCGTCCTGGGTAATTCAATCCAGCTACTCAATAGTACTGAACACACTGTGACAAAGGGAGCAATTGCGCGCCCTGCTTTCAGAGGTCGTTTTGTCTGTATTGTTGGGTGTTTTAGGCCGTTTTCCACATCATTTCAGTCATACCACCCCGTCAGTTCACACACTCGTGATCCCTGGGTGAATCAACCCGGCTATGCAATAGACCTGAACACATTGTGGCAAGAGAAGCAATTGCCCGCGATGCTTTAACATGTCGTTTTGTTTGCATTGTATGGGTTTTGATCATGGAAGCGAGTTGTTGCATGACTAAATCAGTGTGGAAAGTGGCATAAACTATATGCATGTGGGAAAGGGTTAGCATCTGTTCACGGGTATTCACACCTCTGCAGGCCAAATCCCTTTCGGCGGTACAGTGAACGATTTTCCCATAACCCCGTTTCCACATACATACACTCTCTATAAATGAGCTATCGAAAACATTGTGATAAAAACAGCCATTGCTCATCATGCTTTCAAAGGTCGTTTTGCTTGCATTGTTGGGTGTTTAGGCCGTTTTCAACAGCATGTATGCCCAATCGCCATCACAGTGCACAAACTCGTGTTTGTTGGGTGATTCTACACAGCTAGGCAATAGGACTGAAAACAGTGTGGAAAGAGTAGCCAATGCTTATCATGTGTTCAAATGTGGTTTTGATTGCGTTGTTGGTTGTTTAAGGCCGTTTTCAACAGCATTTATGTTAAATACCCCTCACTGCTCACATACACATGCTTCCTGGGTGAATCAACCAATTTACGCGATAATACTGAAAACAGTGTGCTAGAAGGAGCCATTGCTCATCATGGTTTCGACGGTCGTTTTGAGTGCACTGTACGGAGTTTTAGGCCGTTTTCAACAGCATGTATGCCCAATCACTCTCACAGTTCACAAACTCATGGGACCTGGGAGAATCAACCCAGCTATGCGTTAGGACTGAAAACAGTGTGGAAAGATGAGGCATTGCTAATCATAATGTATTGTTGGGTGTTTTACGCCGGTTTCAACATCATATATGTCAAATCACCCGCACTGTTCACATACTCATGCGTCCTGGGTAATTCAATCCAGCTACTCAATAGTACTGAACACACTGTGACAAAGGGAGCAATTGCGCGCCCTGCTTTCAGAGGTCGTTTTGTCTGTATTGTTGGGTGTTTTAGGCCGTTTTCCACATCATTTCAGTCATACCACCCCGTCAGTTCACACACTCGTGATCCCTGGGTGAATCAACCCGGCTATGCAATAGACCTGAACACATTGTGGCAAGAGAAGCAATTGCCCGCGATGCTTTAACATGTCGTTTTGTTTGCATTGTATGGGTTTTGATCATGGAAGCGAGTTGTTGCATGACTAAATCAGTGTGGAAAGTGGCATAAACTATATGCATGTGGGAAAGGGTTAGCATCTGTTCACGGGTATTCACACCTCTGCAGGCCAAATCCCTTTCGGCGGTACAGTGAACGATTTTCCCATAACCCCGTTTCCACATACATACACTCTCTATAAATGAGCTATCGAAAACATTGTGATAAAAACAGCCATTGCTCATCATGCTTTCAAAGGTCGTTTTGCTTGCATTGTTGGGTGTTTAGGCCGTTTTCAACAGCATGTATGCCCAATCGCCATCACAGTGCACAAACTCGTGTTTGTTGGGTGATTCTACACAGCTAGGCAATAGGACTGAAAACAGTGTGGAAAGAGTAGCCAATGCTTATCATGTGTTCAAATGTGGTTTTGATTGCGTTGTTGGTTGTTTAAGGCCGTTTTCAACAGCATTTATGTTAAATACCCCTCACTGCTCACATACACATGCTTCCTGGGTGAATCAACCAATTTACGCGATAATACTGAAAACAGTGTGCTAGAAGGAGCCATTGCTCATCATGGTTTCGACGGTCGTTTTGAGTGCACTGTACGGAGTTTTAGGCCGTTTTCAACAGCATGTATGCCCAATCACTCTCACAGTTCACAAACTCATGGGACCTGGGAGAATCAACCCAGCTATGCGTTAGGACTGAAAACAGTGTGGAAAGATGAGGCATTGCTAATCATAATGTATTGTTGGGTGTTTTACGCCGGTTTCAACATCATATATGTCAAATCACCCGCACTGTTCACATACTCATGCGTCCTGGGTAATTCAATCCAGCTACTCAATAGTACTGAACACACTGTGACAAAGGGAGCAATTGCGCGCCCTGCTTTCAGAGGTCGTTTTGTCTGTATTGTTGGGTGTTTTAGGCCGTTTTCCACATCATTTCAGTCATACCACCCCGTCAGTTCACACACTCGTGATCCCTGGGTGAATCAACCCGGCTATGCAATAGACCTGAACACATTGTGGCAAGAGAAGCAATTGCCCGCGATGCTTTAACATGTCGTTTTGTTTGCATTGTATGGGTTTTGATCATGGAAGCGAGTTGTTGCATGACTAAATCAGTGTGGAAAGTGGCATAAACTATATGCATGTGGGAAAGGGTTAGCATCTGTTCACGGGTATTCACACCTCTGCAGGCCAAATCCCTTTCGGCGGTACAGTGAACGATTTTCCCATAACCCCGTTTCCACATACATACACTCTCTATAAATGAGCTATCGAAAACATTGTGATAAAAACAGCCATTGCTCATCATGCTTTCAAAGGTCGTTTTGCTTGCATTGTTGGGTGTTTAGGCCGTTTTCAACAGCATGTATGCCCAATCGCCATCACAGTGCACAAACTCGTGTTTGTTGGGTGATTCTACACAGCTAGGCAATAGGACTGAAAACAGTGTGGAAAGAGTAGCCAATGCTTATCATGTGTTCAAATGTGGTTTTGATTGCGTTGTTGGTTGTTTAAGGCCGTTTTCAACAGCATTTATGTTAAATACCCCTCACTGCTCACATACACATGCTTCCTGGGTGAATCAACCAATTTACGCGATAATACTGAAAACAGTGTGCTAGAAGGAGCCATTGCTCATCATGGTTTCGACGGTCGTTTTGAGTGCACTGTACGGAGTTTTAGGCCGTTTTCAACAGCATGTATGCCCAATCACTCTCACAGTTCACAAACTCATGGGACCTGGGAGAATCAACCCAGCTATGCGTTAGGACTGAAAACAGTGTGGAAAGATGAGGCATTGCTAATCATAATGTATTGTTGGGTGTTTTACGCCGGTTTCAACATCATATATGTCAAATCACCCGCACTGTTCACATACTCATGCGTCCTGGGTAATTCAATCCAGCTACTCAATAGTACTGAACACACTGTGACAAAGGGAGCAATTGCGCGCCCTGCTTTCAGAGGTCGTTTTGTCTGTATTGTTGGGTGTTTTAGGCCGTTTTCCACATCATTTCAGTCATACCACCCCGTCAGTTCACACACTCGTGATCCCTGGGTGAATCAACCCGGCTATGCAATAGACCTGAACACATTGTGGCAAGAGAAGCAATTGCCCGCGATGCTTTAACATGTCGTTTTGTTTGCATTGTATGGGTTTTGATCATGGAAGCGAGTTGTTGCATGACTAAATCAGTGTGGAAAGTGGCATAAACTATATGCATGTGGGAAAGGGTTAGCATCTGTTCACGGGTATTCACACCTCTGCAGGCCAAATCCCTTTCGGCGGTACAGTGAACGATTTTCCCATAACCCCGTTTCCACATACATACACTCTCTATAAATGAGCTATCGAAAACATTGTGATAAAAACAGCCATTGCTCATCATGCTTTCAAAGGTCGTTTTGCTTGCATTGTTGGGTGTTTAGGCCGTTTTCAACAGCATGTATGCCCAATCGCCATCACAGTGCACAAACTCGTGTTTGTTGGGTGATTCTACACAGCTAGGCAATAGGACTGAAAACAGTGTGGAAAGAGTAGCCAATGCTTATCATGTGTTCAAATGTGGTTTTGATTGCGTTGTTGGTTGTTTAAGGCCGTTTTCAACAGCATTTATGTTAAATACCCCTCACTGCTCACATACACATGCTTCCTGGGTGAATCAACCAATTTACGCGATAATACTGAAAACAGTGTGCTAGAAGGAGCCATTGCTCATCATGGTTTCGACGGTCGTTTTGAACGCACTGTACGGAGTTTTAGGCCGTTTTCAACAGCATGTATGCCCAATCACTCTCACAGTTCACAAACTCATGGGACCTGGGAGAATCAACCCAGCTATGCGTTAGGACTGAAAACAGTGTGGAAAGATGAGGCATTGCTAATCATAATGTATTGTTGGGTGTTTTACGCCGGTTTCAACATCATATATGTCAAATCACCCGCACTGTTCACATACTCATGCGTCCTGGGTAATTCAATCCAGCTACTCAATAGTACTGAACACACTGTGACAAAGGGAGCAATTGCGCGCCCTGCTTTCAGAGGTCGTTTTGTCTGTATTGTTGGGTGTTTTAGGCCGTTTTCCACATCATTTCAGTCATACCACCCCGTCAGTTCACACACTCGTGATCCCTGGGTGAATCAACCCGGCTATGCAATAGACCTGAACACATTGTGGCAAGAGAAGCAATTGCCCGCGATGCTTTAACATGTCGTTTTGTTTGCATTGTATGGGTTTTGATCATGGAAGCGAGTTGTTGCATGACTAAATCAGTGTGGAAAGTGGCATAAACTATATGCATGTGGGAAAGGGTTAGCATCTGTTCACGGGTATTCACACCTCTGCAGGCCAAATCCCTTTCGGCGGTACAGTGAAAGATTTTCCCATAACCCCGTTTCCACATACATACACTCTCTATAAATGAGCTATCGAAAACATTGTGATAAAAACAGCCATTGCTCATCATGCTTTCAAAGGTCGTTTTGCTTGCATTGTTGGGTGTTTAGGCCGTTTTCAACAGCATGTATGCCCAATCGCCATCACAGTGCACAAACTCGTGTTTGTTGGGTGATTCTACACAGCTAGGCAATAGGACTGAAAACAGTGTGGAAAGAGTAGCCAATGCTTATCATGTGTTCAAATGTGGTTTTGATTGCGTTGTTGGTTGTTTAAGGCCGTTTTCAACAGCATTTATGTTAAATACCCCTCACTGCTCACATACACATGCTTCCTGGGTGAATCAACCAATTTACGCGATAATACTGAAAACAGTGTGCTAGAAGGAGCCATTGCTCATCATGGTTTCGACGGTCGTTTTGAGTGCACTGTACGGAGTTTTAGGCCGTTTTCAACAGCATGTATGCCCAATCACTCTCACAGTTCACAAACTCATGGGACCTGGGAGAATCAACCCAGCTATGCGTTAGGACTGAAAACAGTGTGGAAAGATGAGGCATTGCTAATCATAATGTATTGTTGGGTGTTTTACGCCGGTTTCAACATCATATATGTCAAATCACCCGCACTGTTCACATACTCATGCGTCCTGGGTAATTCAATCCAGCTACTCAATAGTACTGAACACACTGTGACAAAGGGAGCAATTGCGCGCCCTGCTTTCAGAGGTCGTTTTGTCTGTATTGTTGGGTGTTTTAGGCCGTTTTCCACATCATTTCAGTCATACCACCCCGTCAGTTCACACACTCGTGATCCCTGGGTGAATCAACCCGGCTATGCAATAGACCTGAACACATTGTGGCAAGAGAAGCAATTGCCCGCGATGCTTTAACATGTCGTTTTGTTTGCATTGTATGGGTTTTGATCATGGAAGCGAGTTGTTGCATGACTAAATCAGTGTGGAAAGTGGCATAAACTATATGCATGTGGGAAAGGGTTAGCATCTGTTCACGGGTATTCACACCTCTGCAGGCCAAATCCCTTTCGGCGGTACAGTGAACGATTTTCCCATAACCCCGTTTCCACATACATACACTCTCTATAAATGAGCTATCGAAAACATTGTGATAAAAACAGCCATTGCTCATCATGCTTTCAAAGGTCGTTTTGCTTGCATTGTTGGGTGTTTAGGCCGTTTTCAACAGCATGTATGCCCAATCGCCATCACAGTGCACAAACTCGTGTTTGTTGGGTGATTCTACACAGCTAGGCAATAGGACTGAAAACAGTGTGGAAAGAGTAGCCAATGCTTATCATGTGTTCAAATGTGGTTTTGATTGCGTTGTTGGTTGTTTAAGGCCGTTTTCAACAGCATTTATGTTAAATACCCCTCACTGCTCACATACACATGCTTCCTGGGTGAATCAACCAATTTACGCGATAATACTGAAAACAGTGTGCTAGAAGGAGCCATTGCTCATCATGGTTTCGACGGTCGTTTTGAGTGCACTGTACGGAGTTTTAGGCCGTTTTCAACAGCATGTATGCCCAATCACTCTCACAGTTCACAAACTCATGGGACCTGGGAGAATCAACCCAGCTATGCGTTAGGACTGAAAACAGTGTGGAAAGATGAGGCATTGCTAATCATAATGTATTGTTGGGTGTTTTACGCCGGTTTCAACATCATATATGTCAAATCACCCGCACTGTTCACATACTCATGCGTCCTGGGTAATTCAATCCAGCTACTCAATAGTACTGAACACACTGTGACAAAGGGAGCAATTGCGCGCCCTGCTTTCAGAGGTCGTTTTGTCTGTATTGTTGGGTGTTTTAGGCCGTTTTCCACATCATTTCAGTCATACCACCCCGTCAGTTCACACACTCGTGATCCCTGGGTGAATCAACCCGGCTATGCAATAGACCTGAACACATTGTGGCAAGAGAAGCAATTGCCCGCGATGCTTTAACATGTCGTTTTGTTTGCATTGTATGGGTTTTGATCATGGAAGCGAGTTGTTGCATGACTAAATCAGTGTGGAAAGTGGCATAAACTATATGCATGTGGGAAAGGGTTAGCATCTGTTCACGGGTATTCACACCTCTGCAGGCCAAATCCCTTTCGGCGGTACAGTGAACGATTTTCCCATAACCCCGTGTCCACATACATACACTCTCTATAAATGAGCTATCGAAAACATTGTGATAAAAACAGCCATTGCTCATCATGCTTTCAAAGGTCGTTTTGCTTGCATTGTTGGGTGTTTAGGCCGTTTTCAACAGCATGTATGCCCAATCGCCATCACAGTGCACAAACTCGTGTTTGTTGGGTGATTCTACACAGCTAGGCAATAGGACTGAAAACAGTGTGGAAAGAGTAGCCAATGCTTATCATGTGTTCAAATGTGGTTTTGATTGCGTTGTTGGTTGTTTAAGGCCGTTTTCAACAGCATTTATGTTAAATACCCCTCACTGCTCACATACACATGCTTCCTGGGTGAATCAACCAATTTACGCGATAATACTGAAAACAGTGTGCTAGAAGGAGCCATTGCTCATCATGGTTTCGACGGTCGTTTTGAGTGCACTGTACGGAGTTTTAGGCCGTTTTCAACAGCATGTATGCCCAATCACTCTCACAGTTCACAAACTCATGGGACCTGGGAGAATCAACCCAGCTATGCGTTAGGACTGAAAACAGTGTGGAAAGATGAGGCATTGCTAATCATAATGTATTGTTGGGTGTTTTACGCCGGTTTCAACATCATATATGTCAAATCACCCGCACTGTTCACATACTCATGCGTCCTGGGTAATTCAATCCAGCTACTCAATAGTACTGAACACACTGTGACAAAGGGAGCAATTGCGCGCCCTGCTTTCAGAGGTCGTTTTGTCTGTATTGTTGGGTGTTTTAGGCCGTTTTCCACATCATTTCAGTCATACCACCCCGTCAGTTCACACACTCGTGATCCCTGGGTGAATCAACCCGGCTATGCAATAGACCTGAACACATTGTGGCAAGAGAAGCAATTGCCCGCGATGCTTTAACATGTCGTTTTGTTTGCATTGTATGGGTTTTGATCATGGAAGCGAGTTGTTGCATGACTAAATCAGTGTGGAAAGTGGCATAAACTATATGCATGTGGGAAAGGGTTAGCATCTGTTCACGGGTATTCACACCTCTGCAGGCCAAATCCCTTTCGGCGGTACAGTGAACGATTTTCCCATAACCCCGTTTCCACATACATACACTCTCTATAAATGAGCTATCGAAAACATTGTGATAAAAACAGCCATTGCTCATCATGCTTTCAAAGGTCGTTTTGCTTGCATTGTTGGGTGTTTAGGCCGTTTTCAACAGCATGTATGCCCAATCGCCATCACAGTGCACAAACTCGTGTTTGTTGGGTGATTCTACACAGCTAGGCAATAGGACTGAAAACAGTGTGGAAAGAGTAGCCAATGCTTATCATGTGTTCAAATGTGGTTTTGATTGCGTTGTTGGTTGTTTAAGGCCGTTTTCAACAGCATTTATGTTAAATACCCCTCACTGCTCACATACACATGCTTCCTGGGTGAATCAACCAATTTACGCGATAATACTGAAAACAGTGTGCTAGAAGGAGCCATTGCTCATCATGGTTTCGACGGTCGTTTTGAGTGCACTGTACGGAGTTTTAGGCCGTTTTCAACAGCATGTATGCCCAATCACTCTCACAGTTCACAAACTCATGGGACCTGGGAGAATCAACCCAGCTATGCGTTAGGACTGAAAACAGTGTGGAAAGATGAGGCATTGCTAATCATAATGTATTGTTGGGTGTTTTACGCCGGTTTCAACATCATATATGTCAAATCACCCGCACTGTTCACATACTCATGCGTCCTGGGTAATTCAATCCAGCTACTCAATAGTACTGAACACACTGTGACAAAGGGAGCAATTGCGCGCCCTGCTTTCAGAGGTCGTTTTGTCTGTATTGTTGGGTGTTTTAGGCCGTTTTCCACATCATTTCAGTCATACCACCCCGTCAGTTCACACACTCGTGATCCCTGGGTGAATCAACCCGGCTATGCAATAGACCTGAACACATTGTGGCAAGAGAAGCAATTGCCCGCGATGCTTTAACATGTCGTTTTGTTTGCATTGTATGGGTTTTGATCATGGAAGCGAGTTGTTGCATGACTAAATCAGTGTGGAAAGTGGCATAAACTATATGCATGTGGGAAAGGGTTAGCATCTGTTCACGGGTATTCACACCTCTGCAGGCCAAATCCCTTTCGGCGGTACAGTGAACGATTTTCCCATAACCCCGTTTCCACATACATACACTCTCTATAAATGAGCTATCGAAAACATTGTGATAAAAACAGCCATTGCTCATCATGCTTTCAAAGGTCGTTTTGCTTGCATTGTTGGGTGTTTAGGCCGTTTTCAACAGCATGTATGCCCAATCGCCATCACAGTGCACAAACTCGTGTTTGTTGGGTGATTCTACACAGCTAGGCAATAGGACTGAAAACAGTGTGGAAAGAGTAGCCAATGCTTATCATGTGTTCAAATGTGGTTTTGATTGCGTTGTTGGTTGTTTAAGGCCGTTTTCAACAGCATTTATGTTAAATACCCCTCACTGCTCACATACACATGCTTCCTGGGTGAATCAACCAATTTACGCGATAATACTGAAAACAGTGTGCTAGAAGGAGCCATTGCTCATCATGGTTTCGACGGTCGTTTTGAGTGCACTGTACGGAGTTTTAGGCCGTTTTCAACAGCATGTATGCCCAATCACTCTCACAGTTCACAAACTCATGGGACCTGGGAGAATCAACCCAGCTATGCGTTAGGACTGAAAACAGTGTGGAAAGATGAGGCATTGCTAATCATAATGTATTGTTGGGTGTTTTACGCCGGTTTCAACATCATATATGTCAAATCACCCGCACTGTTCACATACTCATGCGTCCTGGGTAATTCAATCCAGCTACTCAATAGTACTGAACACACTGTGACAAAGGGAGCAATTGCGCGCCCTGCTTTCAGAGGTCGTTTTGTCTGTATTGTTGGGTGTTTTAGGCCGTTTTCCACATCATTTCAGTCATACCACCCCGTCAGTTCACACACTCGTGATCCCTGGGTGAATCAACCCGGCTATGCAATAGACCTGAACACATTGTGGCAAGAGAAGCAATTGCCCGCGATGCTTTAACATGTCGTTTTGTTTGCATTGTATGGGTTTTGATCATGGAAGCGAGTTGTTGCATGACTAAATCAGTGTGGAAAGTGGCATAAACTATATGCATGTGGGAAAGGGTTAGCATCTGTTCACGGGTATTCACACCTCTGCAGGCCAAATCCCTTTCGGCGGTACAGTGAACGATTTTCCCATAACCCCGTTTCCACATACATACACTCTCTATAAATGAGCTATCGAAAACATTGTGATAAAAACAGCCATTGCTCATCATGCTTTCAAAGGTCGTTTTGCTTGCATTGTTGGGTGTTTAGGCCGTTTTCAACAGCATGTATGCCCAATCGCCATCACAGTGCACAAACTCGTGTTTGTTGGGTGATTCTACACAGCTAGGCAATAGGACTGAAAACAGTGTGGAAAGAGTAGCCAATGCTTATCATGTGTTCAAATGTGGTTTTGATTGCGTTGTTGGTTGTTTAAGGCCGTTTTCAACAGCATTTATGTTAAATACCCCTCACTGCTCACATACACATGCTTCCTGGGTGAATCAACCAATTTACGCGATAATACTGAAAACAGTGTGCTAGAAGGAGCCATTGCTCATCATGGTTTCGACGGTCGTTTTGAGTGCACTGTACGGAGTTTTAGGCCGTTTTCAACAGCATGTATGCCCAATCACTCTCACAGTTCACAAACTCATGGGACCTGGGAGAATCAACCCAGCTATGCGTTAGGACTGAAAACAGTGTGGAAAGATGAGGCATTGCTAATCATAATGTATTGTTGGGTGTTTTACGCCGGTTTCAACATCATATATGTCAAATCACCCGCACTGTTCACATACTCATGCGTCCTGGGTAATTCAATCCAGCTACTCAATAGTACTGAACACACTGTGACAAAGGGAGCAATTGCGCGCCCTGCTTTCAGAGGTCGTTTTGTCTGTATTGTTGGGTGTTTTAGGCCGTTTTCCACATCATTTCAGTCATACCACCCCGTCAGTTCACACACTCGTGATCCCTGGGTGAATCAACCCGGCTATGCAATAGACCTGAACACATTGTGGCAAGAGAAGCAATTGCCCGCGATGCTTTAACATGTCGTTTTGTTTGCATTGTATGGGTTTTGATCATGGAAGCGAGTTGTTGCATGACTAAATCAGTGTGGAAAGTGGCATAAACTATATGCATGTGGGAAAGGGTTAGCATCTGTTCACGGGTATTCACACCTCTGCAGGCCAAATCCCTTTCGGCGGTACAGTGAACGATTTTCCCATAACCCCGTTTCCACATACATACACTCTCTATAAATGAGCTATCGAAAACATTGTGATAAAAACAGCCATTGCTCATCATGCTTTCAAAGGTCGTTTTGCTTGCATTGTTGGGTGTTTAGGCCGTTTTCAACAGCATGTATGCCCAATCGCCATCACAGTGCACAAACTCGTGTTTGTTGGGTGATTCTACACAGCTAGGCAATAGGACTGAAAACAGTGTGGAAAGAGTAGCCAATGCTTATCATGTGTTCAAATGTGGTTTTGATTGCGTTGTTGGTTGTTTAAGGCCGTTTTCAACAGCATTTATGTTAAATACCCCTCACTGCTCACATACACATGCTTCCTGGGTGAATCAACCAATTTACGCGATAATACTGAAAACAGTGTGCTAGAAGGAGCCATTGCTCATCATGGTTTCGACGGTCGTTTTGAGTGCACTGTACGGAGTTTTAGGCCGTTTTCAACAGCATGTATGCCCAATCACTCTCACAGTTCACAAACTCATGGGACCTGGGAGAATCAACCCAGCTATGCGTTAGGACTGAAAACAGTGTGGAAAGATGAGGCATTGCTAATCATAATGTATTGTTGGGTGTTTTACGCCGGTTTCAACATCATATATGTCAAATCACCCGCACTGTTCACATACTCATGCGTCCTGGGTAATTCAATCCAGCTACTCAATAGTACTGAACACACTGTGACAAAGGGAGCAATTGCGCGCCCTGCTTTCAGAGGTCGTTTTGTCTGTATTGTTGGGTGTTTTAGGCCGTTTTCCACATCATTTCAGTCATACCACCCCGTCAGTTCACACACTCGTGATCCCTGGGTGAATCAACCCGGCTATGCAATAGACCTGAACACATTGTGGCAAGAGAAGCAATTGCCCGCGATGCTTTAACATGTCGTTTTGTTTGCATTGTATGGGTTTTGATCATGGAAGCGAGTTGTTGCATGACTAAATCAGTGTGGAAAGTGGCATAAACTATATGCATGTGGGAAAGGGTTAGCATCTGTTCACGGGTATTCACACCTCTGCAGGCCAAATCCCTTTCGGCGGTACAGTGAACGATTTTCCCATAACCCCGTTTCCACATACATACACTCTCTATAAATGAGCTATCGAAAACATTGTGATAAAAACAGCCATTGCTCATCATGCTTTCAAAGGTCGTTTTGCTTGCATTGTTGGGTGTTTAGGCCGTTTTCAACAGCATGTATGCCCAATCGCCATCACAGTGCACAAACTCGTGTTTGTTGGGTGATTCTACACAGCTAGGCAATAGGACTGAAAACAGTGTGGAAAGAGTAGCCAATGCTTATCATGTGTTCAAATGTGGTTTTGATTGCGTTGTTGGTTGTTTAAGGCCGTTTTCAACAGCATTTATGTTAAATACCCCTCACTGCTCACATACACATGCTTCCTGGGTGAATCAACCAATTTACGCGATAATACTGAAAACAGTGTGCTAGAAGGAGCCATTGCTCATCATGGTTTCGACGGTCGTTTTGAGTGCACTGTACGGAGTTTTAGGCCGTTTTCAACAGCATGTATGCCCAATCACTCTCACAGTTCACAAACTCATGGGACCTGGGAGAATCAACCCAGCTATGCGTTAGGACTGAAAACAGTGTGGAAAGATGAGGCATTGCTAATCATAATGTATTGTTGGGTGTTTTACGCCGGTTTCAACATCATATATGTCAAATCACCCGCACTGTTCACATACTCATGCGTCCTGGGTAATTCAATCCAGCTACTCAATAGTACTGAACACACTGTGACAAAGGGAGCAATTGCGCGCCCTGCTTTCAGAGGTCGTTTTGTCTGTATTGTTGGGTGTTTTAGGCCGTTTTCCACATCATTTCAGTCATACCACCCCGTCAGTTCACACACTCGTGATCCCTGGGTGAATCAACCCGGCTATGCAATAGACCTGAACACATTGTGGCAAGAGAAGCAATTGCCCGCGATGCTTTAACATGTCGTTTTGTTTGCATTGTATGGGTTTTGATCATGGAAGCGAGTTGTTGCATGACTAAATCAGTGTGGAAAGTGGCATAAACTATATGCATGTGGGAAAGGGTTAGCATCTGTTCACGGGTATTCACACCTCTGCAGGCCAAATCCCTTTCGGCGGTACAGTGAACGATTTTCCCATAACCCCGTTTCCACATACATACACTCTCTATAAATGAGCTATCGAAAACATTGTGATAAAAACAGCCATTGCTCATCATGCTTTCAAAGGTCGTTTTGCTTGCATTGTTGGGTGTTTAGGCCGTTTTCAACAGCATGTATGCCCAATCGCCATCACAGTGCACAAACTCGTGTTTGTTGGGTGATTCTACACAGCTAGGCAATAGGACTGAAAACAGTGTGGAAAGAGTAGCCAATGCTTATCATGTGTTCAAATGTGGTTTTGATTGCGTTGTTGGTTGTTTAAGGCCGTTTTCAACAGCATTTATGTTAAATACCCCTCACTGCTCACATACACATGCTTCCTGGGTGAATCAACCAATTTACGCGATAATACTGAAAACAGTGTGCTAGAAGGAGCCATTGCTCATCATGGTTTCGACGGTCGTTTTGAGTGCACTGTACGGAGTTTTAGGCCGTTTTCAACAGCATGTATGCCCAATCACTCTCACAGTTCACAAACTCATGGGACCTGGGAGAATCAACCCAGCTATGCGTTAGGACTGAAAACAGTGTGGAAAGATGAGGCATTGCTAATCATAATGTATTGTTGGGTGTTTTACGCCGGTTTCAACATCATATATGTCAAATCACCCGCACTGTTCACATACTCATGCGTCCTGGGTAATTCAATCCAGCTACTCAATAGTACTGAACACACTGTGACAAAGGGAGCAATTGCGCGCCCTGCTTTCAGAGGTCGTTTTGTCTGTATTGTTGGGTGTTTTAGGCCGTTTTCCACATCATTTCAGTCATACCACCCCGTCAGTTCACACACTCGTGATCCCTGGGTGAATCAACCCGGCTATGCAATAGACCTGAACACATTGTGGCAAGAGAAGCAATTGCCCGCGATGCTTTAACATGTCGTTTTGTTTGCATTGTATGGGTTTTGATCATGGAAGCGAGTTGTTGCATGACTAAATCAGTGTGGAAAGTGGCATAAACTATATGCATGTGGGAAAGGGTTAGCATCTGTTCACGGGTATTCACACCTCTGCAGGCCAAATCCCTTTCGGCGGTACAGTGAACGATTTTCCCATAACCCCGTTTCCACATACATACACTCTCTATAAATGAGCTATCGAAAACATTGTGATAAAAACAGCCATTGCTCATCATGCTTTCAAAGGTCGTTTTGCTTGCATTGTTGGGTGTTTAGGCCGTTTTCAACAGCATGTATGCCCAATCGCCATCACAGTGCACAAACTCGTGTTTGTTGGGTGATTCTACACAGCTAGGCAATAGGACTGAAAACAGTGTGGAAAGAGTAGCCAATGCTTATCATGTGTTCAAATGTGGTTTTGATTGCGTTGTTGGTTGTTTAAGGCCGTTTTCAACAGCATTTATGTTAAATACCCCTCACTGCTCACATACACATGCTTCCTGGGTGAATCAACCAATTTACGCGATAATACTGAAAACAGTGTGCTAGAAGGAGCCATTGCTCATCATGGTTTCGACGGTCGTTTTGAGTGCACTGTACGGAGTTTTAGGCCGTTTTCAACAGCATGTATGCCCAATCACTCTCACAGTTCACAAACTCATGGGACCTGGGAGAATCAACCCAGCTATGCGTTAGGACTGAAAACAGTGTGGAAAGATGAGGCATTGCTAATCATAATGTATTGTTGGGTGTTTTACGCCGGTTTCAACATCATATATGTCAAATCACCCGCACTGTTCACATACTCATGCGTCCTGGGTAATTCAATCCAGCTACTCAATAGTACTGAACACACTGTGACAAAGGGAGCAATTGCGCGCCCTGCTTTCAGAGGTCGTTTTGTCTGTATTGTTGGGTGTTTTAGGCCGTTTTCCACATCATTTCAGTCATACCACCCCGTCAGTTCACACACTCGTGATCCCTGGGTGAATCAACCCGGCTATGCAATAGACCTGAACACATTGTGGCAAGAGAAGCAATTGCCCGCGATGCTTTAACATGTCGTTTTGTTTGCATTGTATGGGTTTTGATCATGGAAGCGAGTTGTTGCATGACTAAATCAGTGTGGAAAGTGGCATAAACTATATGCATGTGGGAAAGGGTTAGCATCTGTTCACGGGTATTCACACCTCTGCAGGCCAAATCCCTTTCGGCGGTACAGTGAACGATTTTCCCATAACCCCGTTTCCACATACATACACTCTCTATAAATGAGCTATCGAAAACATTGTGATAAAAACAGCCATTGCTCATCATGCTTTCAAAGGTCGTTTTGCTTGCATTGTTGGGTGTTTAGGCCGTTTTCAACAGCATGTATGCCCAATCGCCATCACAGTGCACAAACTCGTGTTTGTTGGGTGATTCTACACAGCTAGGCAATAGGACTGAAAACAGTGTGGAAAGAGTAGCCAATGCTTATCATGTGTTCAAATGTGGTTTTGATTGCGTTGTTGGTTGTTTAAGGCCGTTTTCAACAGCATTTATGTTAAATACCCCTCACTGCTCACATACACATGCTTCCTGGGTGAATCAACCAATTTACGCGATAATACTGAAAACAGTGTGCTAGAAGGAGCCATTGCTCATCATGGTTTCGACGGTCGTTTTGAGTGCACTGTACGGAGTTTTAGGCCGTTTTCAACAGCATGTATGCCCAATCACTCTCACAGTTCACAAACTCATGGGACCTGGGAGAATCAACCCAGCTATGCGTTAGGACTGAAAACAGTGTGGAAAGATGAGGCATTGCTAATCATAATGTATTGTTGGGTGTTTTACGCCGGTTTCAACATCATATATGTCAAATCACCCGCACTGTTCACATACTCATGCGTCCTGGGTAATTCAATCCAGCTACTCAATAGTACTGAACACACTGTGACAAAGGGAGCAATTGCGCGCCCTGCTTTCAGAGGTCGTTTTGTCTGTATTGTTGGGTGTTTTAGGCCGTTTTCCACATCATTTCAGTCATACCACCCCGTCAGTTCACACACTCGTGATCCCTGGGTGAATCAACCCGGCTATGCAATAGACCTGAACACATTGTGGCAAGAGAAGCAATTGCCCGCGATGCTTTAACATGTCGTTTTGTTTGCATTGTATGGGTTTTGATCATGGAAGCGAGTTGTTGCATGACTAAATCAGTGTGGAAAGTGGCATAAACTATATGCATGTGGGAAAGGGTTAGCATCTGTTCACGGGTATTCACACCTCTGCAGGCCAAATCCCTTTCGGCGGTACAGTGAACGATTTTCCCATAACCCCGTTTCCACATACATACACTCTCTATAAATGAGCTATCGAAAACATTGTGATAAAAACAGCCATTGCTCATCATGCTTTCAAAGGTCGTTTTGCTTGCATTGTTGGGTGTTTAGGCCGTTTTCAACAGCATGTATGCCCAATCGCCATCACAGTGCACAAACTCGTGTTTGTTGGGTGATTCTACACAGCTAGGCAATAGGACTGAAAACAGTGTGGAAA
>JASEVX010001182.1:0-21292 GCA_031761405.1 Serripes groenlandicus | reverse complement strand
CCTTTGAGCGTTTGTTTGCTTCACATGCCACCCCTGTTCAAAATGAGAACAATTATTTCACACTGCCACCCGAGGCTTTTAAATGTGCTGACGATTCCCTGACATTGCATGTTGCGAATGAGATCTGGCAGAAGATTTGGTCCGGGGACTATATTAATTTAGCGGTGTTGTTAAAGCGATCTGCGGAAACAGTTCATGCACCAAATTTGTTTGTAAATGAACAGGGGCAAATTGAAATGAGGGCCAAACAAACAAAGTCGGTACAGAATATTAGGGAATGGACGGATGCATTCATGATATTTTCGGCAATCATTATTAAAAGGCATCCTGAGAAAGCAAATGAGCTTTTACAATATATGGCTTTGATCAGGGAGGCCGAAGCTCGCTGTGGGGGGTCATTAGCATGGCGCATATATGATGAAAATTTTCGTATGCGACAGGCTGTACAGCCTCAGTCATGGTCAAGCATTAACTCGGATCTGTGGCTTAGGACTACGACTTTACAACCACATCAGTCGGCACATGTCGTTCCAACCTCTGCATCAATGGCACACAGGCCGACTCAAAATGTATTCACACCTGCATCGGCTTCTAACAGGAGATCTGTTCGTCCATGCTTTGATTTCAATTCCATTCGTGGCTGCACATTCAATAAATGCAAGTATGATCATGTGTGTTTATACACGGTTTCAACGGGGAATTACACACTCACACACGGTACCGCGGTGCACCAAACAGGTACACAGGTACACTCGGTACCCCGATGCACTACACAGGTACACCCTCTACAACGGAGAATTACACCATTACACACGGTTTCAACAGGGAATTACACACTCACACACGGTACCGCGGTGCACCACACAGGTACACACGGGTCCCCGATGCGGTACACGGGTACACTCGGTACCCCGATGCACTACACAGGTACACCCTCTACAGCGGGGTATTACACCATTACACACGGTTTCAACGGGGAATTACACCATTATACACGGTTTCAACGGGGAATTACACACTCACACACGGTACCGCGGTGCACCAAACAGGTACACAGGTACACTCGGTACCCCGATGCACTACACAGGTACACCCTCTACAACGGAGAATTACACCATTACACACGGTTTCAACAGGGAATTACACACTCACACACGGTACCGCGGTGCACCACACAGGTACACACGGGTCCCCGATGCGGTACACGGGTACACTCGGTTCCCCGATGCACTACACAGGTACACCCTCTACAGCGGGGTATTACACCATTACACACGGTTTCAACGGGGAATTACACCATTATACACGGTTTCAACGGGGAATTACACACTCACACACGGTACCCGCGGTGCACCAAACAGGTACACAGGTACACTCGGTACCCCGATGCACTACACAGGTACACCCTCTACAACGGAGAATTACACCGAATAAGCAAAATAGACCGAAATCGTGTTTACCGCGATGATTATGAAAGTGACAAAAAACAACTATTAGAATAGCGAAGTTGACGTTTTTGTCACGCAACATAGTAAAATAGGAAGATATTATACGGAACATGAAAGTCAGATTATTACAAAGAAAGCGAATGAATAGCTTCATGTAGGATGACTGAAAATTGAGACGACATCTAGGTCTATGAATAGACTATAGATGAATGGAACTGTCTTTTGTTTTAGCTCCAAACTTTATTCGGGAATCAGATTCGGTGCGCGGCCGTTTACGAAATCTACAAAATGGACTAAATTGAGATCGGTTTTAAACGCGTTGGCGAATACGGACTAAATCTAAAACACCGGGAATCAAAAAAATCGACTAAATATTTAGATTTAGATTTAGTCAAACAACTAAACTGAAAAGTCTGGTGAATACCTTCTTCCTCTAATATGAAATATGTTAATATGAAACATATGAAACATATGAAAACCTTCTTCCTCTAATTACTGCGTAATATATCATAGGATGTAAGGAACCAAACTACATTTAGCTGTTTTGTTTTTGTTTTTTTTCTCATTTTGAGATACTATTGCAATTATAAAGCGTATGAGTTCCTTTATTATTAACATATTGAGACTCTTAGAGAGAAAAACACATGTTGAATTTATTCAGCAATGAAAACATAATAAATTTTACAGATAGCTTGTGAATGATGTATCAATACTGCATTTTGAATAGCGTGACATAATATTTCAATGACATACAATCGTATTTGTCTTAGTTTTAAATACGGATTTAGTGTTCTGCCGTGTTGTATTTGCACTTTACATTGGTATGTTATAAAATAAAATACTTTCCATATATAAAGTCATTCATATCAAAAATGCATTTCAAACATGAAAAATGGCGTTAAACTTCGCCGTGGTATAAGAGTAATATTGTTAAAAATGGCGTTAAACTCCGCCGTGATATAACTGTAATATTGTTGAAATAGGCGTTAAATTCCGCCGTGATATAACTTTAATAATCTTGAAAACGGCGATATACTCCGCTGTAATATAACTGTAATATTGTTGAAATAGGCGTTAAATTCCGCCGTGATAAAACTTAAATAATGTTGAAAACGGCGTTAAACTCCGTCGTGGTATAACTATAATATTGTTGAAAACGGAGATAAACTCCGCCGTGGTATACCTGTAATATTGTTGAAAACGGAGATAAACTCTGCCGTGGTATACCTGTAATATCGTTAACAATGGCGTTAAACTCTGCCGTGATGTTAAACTTAGCTGTGGTATAACTGTAATTTTGTTGAAAACGGCGATAAACTCCGCCGTTGTATAAATGTAACATTGTTGAAAAATGGCGTTAAACTTCGCCGTGATATAACTGTAAAACTGTTGAACACGGCGTTAACCTTCGCCGTGGTATAACTGTACTATTGTTGAAATCAGCGTTAAACTCCGCCTTGATATAATTGTACTATTGTTGAAAAAGGCTTTTGTGGTGACTTGATGAACACTGGTGAAAAGTGTTCACCTTGTTTAATTGTTTACACTCGGTACCCCCGATGCACTACACAGGTACACCCTCTACAGCGGGGTATTACACCATTACACACGGTTTCAACGGGGAATTACACCATTATACACGGTTTCAACGGGCAATTACACACTCACACACGGTACCCACACATCTGCTAGATAATGTAGTGGAAGACAGTGGTACAGAGATAGAGCGTCGGCCTCTTGTACCAAAGGTCCCGGGTTCGAATCCCGTGATGAGCGGGTTCTGCCTTTGGAATTTTTCCACACATACGGCGCGAGTACTGGTTTTCAGGAAGCAGACATCGAGCGTGATTAATATAAGCTTAAAGCTTGTTTCGCATGTAAAATAAATAAGTTCAAACTTTTAGATAATGTACATTCGTGAATGTTCGTATTAACAGACTCGCTATATGACTATCTATTCCCGAGTTGTGGGCCGAATAACGTATGTTCTCGGATCCCTCATTTTCACGTTACAAGAGCACAAAAGGTCATGTCAATGTCAAATTAGCCTAGCAATACAAACCTACTTTAACATACGTACACCCACAAACCATGACGTTGTTAACATTGGATATCACGAAGATGTTAAATATCGTACCAAAATTTAATTTAAATAAGACAAAACTACTCAGATGTACCTATATATAGTTTAGGTCTGGTTTTAATTAGATTAAACGTACCGCAATTGACGAATGCAACAGCTCTGGTGATTCGTGTGTCTAAATGCATCTACGTTCAGTGAGGACGCAGACGAGCCTTTGCATCTTGAATATCGTATCAAAATTAAATTTAATTAAGAGAAAAATACTCCGCTGTACCTATATATAGTTTAGGTCTGGTTTTAATGGGATTAATCGTACCGCAATTGACGTATGAGACAGCTCTGGTGTTTCGTGGGTCTAAATGCATCTACGTTCAGTGAAGACGCAGACGAGCCTTTGCATCTTGAATATCGTATCAAAATTAAATTTAATTAAGAGAAAAATACTCCGCTGTACCTATATATAGTTTAGGTCTGGTTTTAATGGGATTAATCGTACCGCAATTGACGTATGAGACAGCTCTGGTGTTTCGTGGGTCTAAATGCATCTACGTTCAGTGAAGACGCAGACGAGCCTTTGAATCTTGAATATCGTATCAAAATTAAATTCAAATAAGACAAAAAAACTTGGCTTTGCCTATATATAGTTTAGGTCTGGTTTTAATGAGATGTATCGTACCGCAATTGACGTATGCGACACCTCTGGTGATTCGTGTGTCTAAATGCATCTGGTAACGGTGAGGACGCAGACGAGCCTTTGAATCTTGAATATCGTATCAAAATATAATTTAAATAAGACTAAAATACTCCGCTGTACGTATATATAGTTTAGGTCTGGTTTTAATGGGAGTAATCGTACCGCAATTAACGTATGCGACACCTCTGTTGGTTCGTGGGTCTTGGTGCATATACGTACAGTGAGGACGCAGACGAACCTTTGCATCTTGAATATCGTATCAAAATATAATCTAGATAAGACTAAAATACTTCGCTTTACCTATATATATGTATATAGTTTAGGTCTGGTTTTAATGAGACTAATCGTACCGCAATTGACGTATGCCACACCTCTGTAACTCGCAGCTGTACTCGTAGCATGTCGAACGACTTTTTACACGGCGAGAAGCGAAGACAAGTGACGACATGTCCTCCACACGTGTACGAGATTGGACGACATCCCATCACCATGTCTTCGACATAACTCGCACGACAACTTTAAACCGTTTAACCCTTTCCCTCATATAGACGCTTTCTGACACCTCTGCAGCAGATAGCTTTTTGAAAACGTGCAATTTCTTCTTTTGCCACAATATTTTCCACTTTTAGTCATAGGTTATCCATTTAATTACAGAGATTATCTATATTTTTACAAATTATGTTCAAAGTCGTATGCTTTCAAAAAGCCGTCTGCTGCAGAGGCGTCAGAAAGCGTCCATATGAGGGAAACGGTTAAGACCCCGACTCGCGTTCTATACCTCGATTATGGTATCTTCTACAAGTAGAGATAGCTAATGAACGACTGCGGTACTATAAAGGGAATACAAAATATACTTTTTCGTAAGAAAATTAACACCGGAAGTTTACAAACTTAAACTTCAATTATGCAAAATGAAATTCCAAGCATTACATTATATTATTACTAGCTCTATATAAAGTTTTATAGTAAATAGTATCCAACCATAGTAGGTGGATAGAAAACACGAACTTGACTCGTGTAATATATATCAGCCAATTAAATATATGTGTGTTAACATTTATTTATACAAGTAATTTGACAGTTGTTTGTTATGATTTCCAAGCTCGTTAGACATAATAAAACGTCGTTTTTTTTTACCGTTAATGATACTTAGAAATAGGAGTCACAATAATTATATAAATAACAGGTCAATATTATTGAGTCATACCAATAATAATACTTAAAAAGAGAAGTCACAAAAACTAGATAAAGAACAGGTCAATATTGTTGAGATATACCGTTACTGATACTTAAAAATAGAAGTTACAATAATTATATCAAAAACAGGTCAATAATATTGAGTCATACCGATAATAATACTTAAAAAGAGGAGTCACAAACACTAGATAAAGAACAGGTCAATAGTGTTAAGTTATACCGTTACTGATACATGTACTTAAAAAGAGGAGTCACGAAAACTAGATCAATATTATAAAGTAATACCCATAATGATACTTAAAAAGAGTAGTCACAACTAGATCAAGATGAATATTATTGAGTTATACTTACAAAGAGTCGGAGGACGAGTATGACTCGTCGTTATATATAGAGGGTGCATTACAACAGGTGCCTGTACAACATCCATAGTCACAGTCGTCATCCCCGTATTCGTCACAGAACTTTCTGTAAAAACAAAATACGAATGACATCACAGGAAAAAAAAAATCATTGGACAATAATGACCAGCTTAACTCCAGATCAGCCTATAACATAAACTGATCTGGATCGATACTGATCGCCATCAAGTATATGCGATAAAACAGATATTTTTCTAGAGATTTTTGTCACAGAACAATTTTCCTGCAGACATTTGAGACCAGCCTATGTATAACACAGACTAATCTGGTGCTACGCTGATCGTCATCAAGTAAATGGTCACTCCCTCAGACGTTTCTAACCAACTTGACTCTAGATCAGCCTATGTATTACACAGACTGATTTGGATCTTTACTGATCGTCATAAAGTAAATGCTCACTCCCACAGACGTTTATAACCGATTTGACTTTTAGATCAGCGCTTTTGTAACTAACGTGACTCCAGTGTATTACACAGACTGACCATTTAGTCGAAAGTGATCAGCGTAGATTCAGTTTGGAATCATTGTTTGGTGTTTTACGCCGCTTTCAACAATTTTTCATTTATATCACGGCGGTTCCTGGGTGAGTTACCAGTACTACTGGTCCATTTATACTGACACCAGCCAGTCAGTCGTGATGTTAACCCTGCAACCCTGAATGCCAAAGAGGGCAGCCATTACTACCATTTTTGAAGTCTCTATGACCCGACCGGTGATCGAACCCACGACCTCCCGCCCAAGGCGGACGCTCTACCACTACACCATCGAGGCTTAGATTCAGATTTTGAATAGCATGAGGATATCCATGGGCGAGATGACAGGTTTGGAGTCGGATCGGTTAATGTTCAGATCAGTCGGTACATTCGATCCCTCTTTTCAGAAGATACACCATTTTAATTAAATGAACAAGCTTGCTTTAGTAATATTTAAACAGGGTTATTTCGCAATTTCATGGGAGATCGAACATTGTTTTCATCATAATCAATATTTCAATATTTTAAGTAAGCTACCCCCTAATAAATAATGGCAGGTAGTATTCATTTGCTTTTCTTTAAAGATTTTCTTTAACAGAACAGAAGAACAGAACAACAGTTTATTCATATGACTTGAACACATATGGTTCATCGTCAAAATATTTACAATATACATGTGCATACGGAATAAAATAGACATACAGTTTAACAAAATACTATTGCAAATGAAAAATGCACTTCCCAAGAAGGCGGAAATAATGTTTGAAATGATAGGAAAATATAGGTATGCATATTCGGATAAAGTGCTTGGTGCTATGTTTTCATGACATGTTAAGCAATAAGCTCAACATGAAAAAAAATCCATATCACTAAACGTCTAATCATTTACTACATCAAGGAACTTTTTCTTGTGTGGTTAGCTTTGGTATAGTATATTTCAATGGCATTTAAAACACTTTTAGATTTGATTTTTCTATGTTATTATTTGTTTAATTAAGCCAGACGAACTAATTTACTAGAGTTCGCTGGACACCAGACTTGTCGCCATTATTGGTTCATGCCAGACATGCTAATTTACTATATTACGCCGGGCACCAGGCTAATAAAGGGTCTAGCTATCGATTGTGGATAATTAACAGACAGACAGACAAACAGACAGACAGACAGACAGACAGACATACAGACAGACATACATACAGACAGACAGACAGACAGACAGACAGACAGACAGACAGACAGACAGACAGACAGACAGACAGACAGATTTAACAAATGTACTCACAAGGCACCTGAAAAAAGAAAACAAAACAAAATAAATGACTTTTTTAAATTATAAAAGACGTGTCTTTCGTGCAAAATAGGGGCAAATGATTGCACTAACTTTGAATTGTAACGCTTTACAAATGAGTCAACGTAACGGTATGGAAGAATCCGCCATGGTTAAGTGTAAAATGTTTAGCGTGGTGTACTTGAAAACGGGCGCTTCGGCTACTATTCCTTCTCACGGCGTTCAGTTTGACATTGGCCAAGGCATTCTTCCCAGCTGATAATAATGCTAGTGTTCTGTCGACGTGATATAACTGAATTAATGTTGAAAATTGCGTAAAATACCAACACAAATAAATGCGAACGTAAAGGTCTATATCCTGTATCTCTCCCAATCATGACGTTTAATCTTTGTTTTATGGCGCGACACATTCTTAACATGTTTTTAAACACGTTTTAAGAGTCCCGCTAACCATTTTTTTTACATAAAACCCAATAGCCAAATAACATATGAGCCGTTTCACGAGAAAATCAATATTATGGTATGTGCGTAATGTATCGACCTAGATAAGCCTTCGCAGTCTGACCACCGGCGGGGTTATATCAAATACGGTAACTCTTTCAGTGCCTAATTTCACAAAGTCGACCCTTCCATTTCAAATTTCTACCACTCCATTGTTTTCCAACAGGAAATTTAGTTAAATATAATGCCTAAATGGCAGACAAGGCAGATTTCAGAAGAGACAGCTCGTTCACCTGAATCTGTATTGTCTGCACAAATCATTCAACTGACTTTATACAGATGTTAAACTTGTTTACCAAGTATTGCGTAGTTATTTTGCCCGTCGATACGGTCTGTCAGGCTATAATTTATGACTAAGTAATAATAAACCGTACACCCAAAATATATCCTCCAGTCAAAACAGGTAAAACTATTGACATACATGGTTTAACTGGCAATTTATCAGAGGTGTGTATACTTTTAGCCCTTTCAACCGTCAGATTTTTCAAATTAAAATATAAATAAAAACAATAGCCAGTTGATCGTCTGGCCAGGCTCTATTCCACTGACTGCTCATTTCAACTTGTTTCTCTTAATATCCGAATATAACGATGGACACGTCCATATTAAAAAAAAGTGTTAAACATAAACGGTCTTTGTTAGAGATACTGATAACCCTTACCCGCTTACAGACGTATCTTCGCCAGTCGATGTTTTCTTTGCATAAACTATAAATTTGTTTATTAAATAATCATATATGAGCTGTTCCACAAAAAAAAAAACATTATGGACTCTGCGTAACGTATCGACCCAGATCAGCCTGCGCAGTTCGCGCAGGCTAATCCGGGCCGACACATTCCGTCTCAGGGGAATAGAGGTATAGAGTAATGACAGTTTTGTTGTCTTAGTATTCTGCTTCACACATGTTTCATGTTGGACAGATTAAAAGAGTTCGAAATCAGACCATGTTTTCATGTTCATAAATGGTAGTTTGGAGTAACTTGCCCACCATTACAGTAAAGTGGGTGAGACATACACCAATGATGTCGGCGTCCTTTGGAAAATGTGTAGCAATCAAACAAGTAAAGAGCCTGCATGTTTTTGGACGAACCAGTTTACCTTTCAAACTCTGAAATTGATTTACTTCATTATTAATGTATTGATTCAAAACATCAAGTTGTCATGGTACACCGTAAAGTTTACAAAGATCAGTTGTATATTTACTATGTATGCGATAGCGATATATAAGGGGAGGTAACCGATCTATTCGCGAGTATTTGTGTATGCAAGACGTTCTAAATTAGGTATGTGAAGTTGGCACGAAGTTCGATATTCGGTAATCGATATTCAATAACTATAGGAATTTCGAGCTGAAACGAAAATAGAGCCAGCACAAGATTCGTGAACTCCGTCACGTATTGAAATATACATTATCTTCATTGTTTAGTATGACGAATATCGATTTGAATACAGATCTGAATGTCGAGCCAGGTCGATATTCGAGAACATGGTTATTTTTCCTTCTGTCTTTCGGATCTATATTCCAATCGGTATTCGCGCTTCTACTTGATCAGAAAGATGCAATCAGCATTTTCCGAATATCGACCTGGCTCGATATTCAGATCGATAATCAAAGCGGTATTCGCTTTCTATATGATCAGAAAAACAAAATCACCATTTTCCCGAATATCGACCTGGCTCAATATTCAGATCGATATTCAAATCGGTATTCGTCCTTCAACATGATCAGAAAGACGATGGCACCATTTCTCCTAATATCTAACTGGCTCGATATTCAGATCTATATTTAAATCGGTATTCGCCCCTTTACTTGATCAGAAAGACTTAACAACATATATCGACCTGGCTCCATATTCAAATCGAAATTCAAGTCGGTATTCGCTCTTCTACATGGTCAGAAAGACGATAGCGCCAATTTCTCGATATTCAGATCTATATTCAAAACGGTTTTCGGTCTTATACATCATTAGAAAGACGAAATCCCCATTTTCCCGCATATCGACCTGGCTCTGTATTCAAATCTATATTCATATCGATATTCGTATTCGTATATTTCAATGCGTAACGGAGTTCACGAATCTAGTGTTGGCTCTAGTGTTTCAGCTCGAAATTCATACTGGTATTGAATATCGATTAGCGAATGTCGAACTTCGTGCCAGCTTCACATACCTTACTAATTTACTACAGAGCACCGGGTACCAGACTATATACATGGTACCAACGGCTTTCCCCTTCCACGCCTTTTTTAATGAGTGCAGATATACAGTTTCTGGTAATAACCCGGGTTTTTATCGTTATATAACCAAGATACTGTTGGAAAATGGCGTAAATCACTATTAAAATAAATACTATATTTAGATGCAATGGCCCACGATTATCAACACTGAATGCCAGACACCTTATGTTGAACAGTACGTTTCGCTGTTGCACATATTAACGTCATATTATATACATGCACAGGTGTTAAATAAAGTCGGAAGTTTATTTGAATATTTTGTTGAAGTTACAAACATAAAGGAATGCCAATACGCTAAGTTAAATGTTACTCTTTGCGTATAGAAGAAAAATTGTCAATAGTGTTAGAATGGTAAATAATGCACCAAACCAAATTACAACTACTTTGATCTTGGCATGCTTTCGTTCGCAAACGTTTAAGCTGATTGAACGCAATATCGGTGAAAGGTATTGTTATATCTGTGGGTCTAAAGAAAGGTTTAGCTTTAATGTTTTCAAAAATACAGCCTCGGTGGTGAAGTGGTAGAGCCTTCGACTCGGTAGCAGGAGGTTTCGGGTTCTATCCCCGACCAGGTCAAATCAAAAGGACAAATATTTGTGCTGAGACTGGCAATTTGGGATCTGCTAGCAGTAAAGATGCAAGTGAGCTTTTCTTCGCTGTTTGCCTGCTTGTAGTATAGACCAAAACACTTTCTTGAACTGTGACACAAGAATAAATGTCTAGTTCACAATGGTTTCAAAGCAGACATCTCTATAAATGTCATGTCATGTCATATATATATAGTCCTTTCCTCCATTGTTTTCAAAGAAGGCATCTCTTTAAATATTATGTAATATATCCTGTCTTTTCCTCCAATGTTTTCAGAGCAGACATATCTTTGAATATGATGATGAGACATACATTTCATTTATACAGTCTTTTCCTCCAATGGTTTCAAAGCAGACATCTCTATAAATGTCATGTCATATATATACAGTCTTTTCCTCCAATGTTTTCAAAGAAGACAGCTCTTTAAATATTATTTAATATATCCTGTCTTCTTTTCGAAGGAGACATTTCTATAAATGTCATGTCATATGTACAGTCTTTTCCTCGATTGTTTTTCGAAGGAGACATGACATTTATATGCAAAATGAAAGCGATAGTAAGGTCTAGTTTTTGTGGCCCGTCCTTTGCAGATGATATGTCACTTTTAACGTTGTCTAGAGAAGTAAATCCTTACAAGATATGATCAACATGTGCCATCAGTATTCTTGTGTATAGATATTCCAATATAATCCAACCAAGTGCGCCATTGTCACTTTTAACGAAAATTTAAGCGAGCATTTGCACGCAGATCACAGTCCTGGTTTGTTGCTAACGAAGAAGTTCAAGAGAAAGGCGAGTTCGTCTTCTTAGGCATTCTTTGAATCAAATACAGCAGTTCAACCTCGATAATTAAACATGTTGATAGAAAGATAAGAGGTACCTTTTTCGGTATGATTATAGAGGGATTACATCTTATGACTAGTCTAAAAAAATATAACTGTAGTTCTCCCCAGGGCCCTTATTGGCTGTGACCTGTTACAGGATCGTCTGAACTTGGAAAGGTCACATCGTCTCTGCCTCAAACAAATTCAGGGACTACAGATTAGATAAAGAACATCCATTTTTCCTGCTACCATAGTGTTTTCAAAAGTAGTCCACTGCATAGGTGTCAAAATACGTCTGCACTCATTTGAAAATGTAGTTTATGTTTTATGTATATAGTATCTATTTCTAATGATTTTAATAAATATGCTGACTGTTCATAAATGTAATTTTATGTTTAATTCTTGTTATGTTACGATAAATGATAAATTAACTCCTCTTTCCCATATATGTCGAGCTTGTAATTTTCTTATTTCTTAAACCGCAGTCTTTGAATAAATGTCATTGTATGTTGAATGTATACACACTTGTGGCACCGGGTGTAACGGTAAACTTCATTCAGCATTGTTAATAAGTGCGTAAACAGTCCATAAAATGACTATTCATTTAAATTCGATTTCTTTATTTGTGTGATATGAAACACTCTATTCTTACTTCTTACTGCTCATGCATTTTTCCTGCTACCAGTGTTTTCAAAAGTCGTCAACTGCATAGATGTCAAAAAACGTCCGCAATCATTTGTAAATGTTGTTTATGTATACAATGACAATTTCTGTCCGTCTCATTGATAGCAGATATCAGGCTAAAACATATCAAGATGAAAGCGATTTCTGTAATATGAAACTCGCCAAAGAGAACGCATATAGTATTCTTCTTATAAATTGCTCATCCATTTTTCCTGCTACAAGTGTTTCCAAAAGTTGTTCACTTCATAGGTGTCAATACGTCTGCAAGCATTTGTAAATGTCTTATGTATATTGTATCTATTTCTAATGATTTTAATAAATGTGTTGACGGTTCTTTAATATAATTTTATGTTTAATTCTTGTTATGTTACGTTAAATGATAATTTAACCCCTCTTTCCCATATGTAGAGTGTTATTTCCTTACTTCTTGAACAGCATTCTTTGAATAAATGTCATGGTATGTTGAATGTATACAAACTTGTGACACAAGGTGTAACGGTAAACTTCATGCAGCATTGTTAACAAGTGCGTATACAGTTCCATCCTATCCGTACAATGACTATTTATTTAAATTCGATTTCTTTATAGATGTGATATGGAACACTGGCGAAAGAGATCGCATATAACATTCTTCTTATAAATTGCTCATTTTTTCCTGCTACCAGTGTTTTCAAAAGTTGTCCGCTGCTGCATGATAGTTGTCAAAATACGTTTGCAATCATTTGTAAATGTAGTTTAATGTCTTATGTATATTGTATCTATTTCTTATGATTTTAATAAATATGTTGACGGTTCTTTAATGTCATTTTATGATTAATTCTTGTTATGTTGCGATAAATGATAATTTGACCCCTCTTTCCCATATGTAGAGCTTGTCATTTTCTTATTTATTGAACAGCAGTCTTTGAATAAATGCCATTGTATGTTGAATGTATACAAACTTGTGACACCGGGTGTAACGGTAAACTTCATTCAGC
This sequence comes from Serripes groenlandicus, assembly GCA_031761405.1. Taxonomy (NCBI): domain Eukaryota; kingdom Metazoa; phylum Mollusca; class Bivalvia; order Cardiida; family Cardiidae; genus Serripes; species Serripes groenlandicus. The sequence goes on along the minus strand of JASEVX010001182.1, from coordinate 7,880 downwards.
ATTGTTACCAAGTGCGTAAACAGTCCATACAATGACTATTTATTTAAATTCGATTTCTTTATTTGTGTTGATATGAAACACTCTCCAAAGAGAACACATATAGTAATATTCTTACTACTGCTCATTCATTTTTCCTGCTACCACAGTGTTTTCAAAAGTCGTCAACTGCATAGGTGTCAAAAAACGTCCGCAATCATTTGTAAATGTTGTTTATGTATACAATGACAATTTCTGTCCGTCTCCTATTGATAGCAGATATCAGGTTAAAAAATATCAAGATGAAAGCGATTTCTGTAATATGAAACTCGCTAAAGAGAACGCATATAGTATTCTTATTAAATGCTCATCCATTTTTCCTGCTACAAGTGTTTTCAAAAGTTGTTCACTGCATAGGTGTCAATACGTCTGTGCAATCATTTGTAAATGTCTTATGTATATTGTATCTATTTATAATGATCTTAATAAATGTGTTGACGGTTCTTAAATATAATTTTATGTTTAATTCTTGTTATGTTACGTTAAATGATAATTTAACCCCTCTTTACCATATGTAGAGTGTTATTTCCTTACTTCTTGAACAGCATTCTTTGAATAAATGTCATGGTATGTTGAATGTATACAAACTTGTGACGGTAAACTTCATGCAGCATTGTTAACAAGTGCGTATACAGTTCCATCCTATCCGTACAATGACTATTTATTTAAATTCGATTTCTTTATTCGATTTCTTTATAGATGTGATATGGAACACTGGCGAAAGAGATCACATAACATTCTTCTTATAAATTGCTCATCCATTTTTCCTGCTACCAGTGTTTTCAAAAGTTGTCCGCTGCATAGTTGTCAAAATACGTTTACAATCATTTGTAAATGTAGTTTAATGTTTTATGTATATTGTATCTATTTCTAATGATTTTAATAAATATGTTGACGGTTCTTTAATGTCATTTTATGATTAATTCTTATGTTGCGATAAATGATAATTTGATCCCTCTTTCCCATATGTAGAGCTTGTCATTTTCTTATTTATTGAACAGCAGTCTTTGAATAAATGCCATTGTATGTTGAATGTATACAAACTTGTGACACCGGGTGTAACGGTAAACTTCATTTAGCATTGTTAACAAGTGCGTAAACAGTTCCATGCTATCCATACAATGACTAATTATTTAATTTCGATTTGTTTATTTGTGTGATATAAAACACTCGCCAAAGAGAATACATATAGAAATCTTCTTACTTCTTACTGCTCCTCCATTTTTCCTGCTACCACAGTGTTTTCAAAAGTCGTCCACTGCATAGGTGTCAATACGTCTGCAATCATTTTTAAATGTCTTATGTATATTGTATCTATTTCTAATGATTTTAATAAATATGTTGACTGTTCTTAAATGTAATTTTATGTTCCCCTATATATGTAGAGCTTGTAATTTTCTTATTTCTTAAACCGCAGTCTTTGAATAAATGTCATTGTATGTTGAATGTATACAAACTTGTGACACCGGGTGTAACGGTAAACTTCATTCAGCATTGTTAACAAGTGCGTAAACAGTCCATACAATGACTATTTATTTAAATTCGATTTCTTTATTTGTGTGATATGAAACACTCTATTTTTACTTCTTACTTGCTCATGCATTTTTTCCAGCTACCACAATGTTTTTCAAAAGTCGTCAACTGCATAGGTGTCAAAAAACGTCCGCAATCATTGTAAATGTTGTTTATGTATACAATGAGACAATTTCTGTCCGTGCTCCTATTGATAGCAGATATCGGGCTAAAAAATATCAAGATGAAAGCGATTTCTGTAATATGAAACTCGCCAAAGAGACGCTTATAGTATTCTTTCTTATTAAATTGCTCATCCATTTTTCCTGCTACTATGTGTTTCCAAAAGTTGTTCACTGCATAGGTGTCAATACGTCTGCAATCATTTGTAAATGTCTGATGTATATTGTATCTATTTCTAATGATTTTAATAAATTGTGTTTGACGTTCTAAAATATAAATTTATGTTTAATTCTTGGTTATGTTACGTTAAAGGGATTTTTAACCCTCGGTTCCCTTAGTGTAGTGTTATTTCGCTAAGTTCTTGAACACTTTCTTGAATAAATTCGTCTTATTAGAATGTGCTCATCCTTTTGCCTGATAACCAGGGTTAGTCAGGATGTCCTGCATATATGATGTGCAGGATATATGTCAGTGGTGGGTATAAGGGGTACTGATGTATTAGTTGTATAATTTTGTTATGCGATTTTTAATGTTGATGGTATTTTACAGTTTTTGAGGGGGTTATTGGCTTTTATGGTTTTTGCTGGGTTATGTTTGATTAGGTTTGGATCCCTCTTTCCCATGATGTAGGGGTGAGCTTGTCATTTTCTTTTTTCTTGATCAGAAGTCGTTGAATAGGGATGGCAGGTGGTATGTTTATATGTATACTCACTTGTGGACACCGGGGGTGTTACGGTATAAGGGGGTTGTTAGGCATTGTTAGACAGTGCGGTTATAGGGCATTAGCATTAATTGATAGAAATTTTGTTATGGGTTCGTGAGTGGGGGGGTGGGGGGTGTTTTACTAGAGTATTGTGTTCAGTATGTTGGTCACGGAGTTTTGCAGGTAGGAGATGTCAATGGGGCAGTTGTATAATGGATCTTGATTTGGAGGGGATAGATGTCTGGAGGATCTGTAGGATGATGGGTTTGTGAGGTGTGGTGGAGGGTGTAGTTGGTTGAGTGGGGTGGTGAGTTGTTTGGGTGGTGGTAGGGAGGGTTGTCTTCGGAGATTGGGGTGGGGTTGGAGGGGTGTGGGTAGTTGTTCTGGGTTCTTAGAGAGGAGAATGTGTGATGTTGGATGGTTTTGGAGGGTGGGTGGTTTAGATAGGGGGTTTGGGGGTGTAGGTTGGTGGTTTGTTGTGGTATAGGGGCGAGTTAGTTACTAGGATGGATAGTTGGTTATTGTGGTATTGGATTATTTTAGTGTGGTGGTATGTGTTAGGGTGGGGGGGGTGTGTTGATTTATTGTGTATTAGTAGTATGGTAGTGTTTATGGGCGAAAGTTGGGGGGTATTGTTGGGTTGGTAGGTTATGTGATTTGTTATGGATGATGGGGTTGGGGGTTTTATTGGAGTTTGAGGGAAGGAAAGGGGTTGTGAGTTGTATGGGTATTCGTGTGATATGTGATTTGGGATGTTAGTGTGTTTATGAATGTATGGTTATGTAGTGGTGTTTGTTTGGTGTATGATTTGGTGGATGTTATTGGTGTTTGTAGTGGGATAGGGAGGTAGAGGGGGATTGGTTGAGGTATATTGGTTTGGAGGTAGTTGGGTGTGGTTTGTGTTGGGGGGTGTTGGGGGAGTATAGAGGTTTTTGTGGTGTGGTGATGGAGGGTTGGTGGTTGTTGTGTGTTGGGTTATAGTATGGTTGTGTGTGTGGGGTGTGAGGGTTGGGGTTGGGTTGGGTGTGGGTGTGGAGGGGTGGGTTGTTGGGTTTGGGAGGGTTGGTTTGGGGGTGGTGTGTTGGGGTGGATGGATTTTGTGGGTTGGGGGGGGAGTGTAGGGTTGGGGGTGGGGTTTTTGTTGGGTTTTGTGGGTGTGTGAGTTGTTTAGTGTTGTTGATGGGGTTGGGTGTTTGGGGAGGTGTTTGGGGGGTTTTGTGGTATGGGGATTGGTTGGAGGGTTGTGGGGTGTGGGGAGTTGGGTGTGTTGGGTGGGTTTGGGTGGGTTGAGTTGGTGTGTGGGTTGTTGTTGTTATTTGTGTTGTGGGAGGGTAGTGTGTGTGTTTGGTTAGTGGGTGGGTTTGAGGGTTGGTGGGGTGAGTGTAGTTGGTGTTTGTGTTGGTTGGTGGTTGGTTGTGTGGTGGTGTGGGGGTTGAGTGGTTTGTTTGGTGGGTTGTGGGTGGTTTTGGGGGGGGTAGTTGGGATTTGGGTGTTTGTTGTGTGTGGTGGATTGGTTTTGAGTGGTTGGTTTGTGTGGTAGTGTTGTTAGGTGTGTTAGGGGTTTTAGATGGGTGGACTGGGTATATAGGGATATTGGGGTGTTGGATTGTTATGTAGAGGGTGGATTTTGGGGGAGGGTGATTGTGTGTTGTTTTAGTGGTTGGGTTTGTTTGGTGTGGGGTTTGTTTTTTGTTGTTTTGTGTTGTTGTAGGGTTTATGGTGTTGGTTTTGTGGTTGTGTTGGAGGGTTGAGTGGTAGGTGGTTGGGGGATTTGGGTGTGGATTTGTGGGGTTATAGGTGGTGGTTGTTGGGGTTTTTTTAGGGGTTGTTGTTTTGGTGTTTGGGTTGGTGTTTTTTGTTGTGGTGAGGGGTGTGGGGGTGGAGGTGTGTTGGGTTTGGTTGGGGGGGGTTGTGTGTGTGGGGTTGGGTGAGGGGGTGTGGGGGGCGGGGGTGTTGGGGGGTTGGGGTTTGTTTGGGGGTTTGTGTGGTGTTTGGTCGGGGGTTCTCTCGGTGGGGGTTTGAGGGGGTGTTTGGGGGGTTGTGGGGGTTGGGGGGGGTGGGGGTGGTGGTGTGTGGTGGGGGTTTTGGTTTGTGTTGTGTGTGTTGTGGGGGGTGTTGGGGGTGGGGTGTGAGTCGGGGGTGTGTTGTGGGGTGGGGGGGGGGGGTTTGGGTGTGGGTGTGGTTGTGGGGGGTGTTCGTTTTTGTTTGGTTGGGTGGTTTGGTTGTGGGTTGGTTGTTTTTGGTATTTGAGGGTTGTGGTTGGGGGGGGTTGTGTTGGTTGGGGTGTGAGGGGGTTGGTTTGGTTGGTTGTGGTTGTGGGGTGTTTTGATTTAGTGGTGGTTGTGGTTTGTGTTGGTGTATTGTGGTGTTGGGTTGGGTGGGGGATTTGGTGGATGTTTGGGGGTTATGTTGTTAGTTAGGGGGTTTTGTCTTTGTTGTGGAGTTCGTGGCGGGGTTTTGTTGGTTGGGGAGGGTGGTGGGTTGTGTGAGAGGGTTGGGGGAGTGATATATGGTGTTGTTTGAGGTGTGGGTTTGTTGGGGGAGGGGGGTGTTTGTTGTAGTGTAGTTAGGGGTTTGTGTTTTGTTGTTGGTAAGGGGTGTATAGGGGATGATTGGGCGTGTTGTTATGTATTGATAGGTGGGATTTGTAGAGGGATTTTGTTTTTTGGGTATTTGTGTTGTGTTTTGGGATGTGGGTGATGTGGGTGATTGTATGTTTTGTTGGTTGATGTTTGGTATGGGTGTGTTATGGAGTATGATGGGTTGGTTTTGATGGTGTTTTGTGTAGTGTTGTTATGGTGTTAGTTGGGTATTTGTGGGGATTTAGTTGGGGGTATGTATAGGTATTAGGGGGGGGTTTTAGGTATTTGTTATGGTATTGGGGTTGTATGTTGGTGGGATTTTTGGGAGGATTGTGTTTGTTATAGTATTGTGGGTTGTGGGTTTGGTATGGTGTAGGTTATGTTATTTGGTGTTATTTTGGTGTGGGTTTATGAATGATATGGTGTTTTATGGTTTTGGTGGTAGTGTGTATGTTTATGGGTATTTGGTGAGATGTTAGTGGTATAAGTGATGTTATTAGGGGTTTTATAGGGGTGATTTTTTGGGTGGTTTGGGGGGGGTTTTTGTAGTTGAGGAGAGGGGAGGTGGGATGTGGTATTTTGAGAGGGATGAGGGGGTTGGGGGGGTGAAGTGTGAGATGGATTGTTTATATTTTGGGGATGGGGTGTATGTTTATTATGGGTTTTGGGTGGAGTAGGGGGGGGGGTATAGTATGGTATTGGGGGGGTTTTATGGGGGGTGAGGTTTTTTGGATGCTGCTGGTTTTGTTTTGTTGGTGGGATGTGAGATATTTGTTTGTTTGAGTTGGGTTTGTTTGTGATGGGGTGGGTAGGGGGGATATAGGGGGTTATGTGGTTGTTGGGTAAGGGTATAAAGGGGGATTTTGGGGGGGGTGTATTGGATTTGTATTGGTTGGGGTGGATTGTAGGGAGGTGTTTTGTTGTTGTTTGGTATTAGAGTATGTGTGTTGGTTATGTTTTTGGTTATGTTTTGGTATGGGGGATTATGTGGGTGGTTTGATGGTTTTGTGTGTATTGTGTATGTTTATGGGTTTTTGGTGGGGATGTAGGTGGGGTATAAGTGGATGGTAGTAGGGGGGTTTTAGTAGGGGGGTGATGGTTTTTGGTGGTGATGGTTTTGGTTTTGTGGGGATGTGGTGGGAGAGGGGGATGGGGGGGGATGTGATATATTTGTTTATTTGAGCGTTGGTTGTATGGTGATGGGGTTGGGTGTGATTGGTTAGGGGGGTAGTGATTGGGGTTATTGAAGTTTGGGTTGGGTAAGGGTATTAAAGGGGGATATTGGGGGGGTGTATGGATTATGTTATTGGGGGGATGGGGTGGATTTAGGAGGGGATTGTTTGTTGTTTTTGGGTTATTAGAGTATGTGGGGTTTGTGGTGATTGGTTGATTGGGGTGAGGGATTATGTTTTGGTTGGTTGATGTTTGGTATGGTTTGGTTAAGGTGATTATGTGGGTGGTTTTGATGGTTTGTTGTGTTCTTATTGTGTATGTTTTATGGTGAGTTGTAGTAGTGGGGGGTATTGTTGGTGAGGGTTTTAGGTGGGGGTATTAGTGGTGTGGTTAGGTTTGGGGGGTGAGTGGCTGCGGTTATTAGGGTTTTAGGGGGTGGGATTTTTTGGTGGGGTATTGGTGTTGTTTTGGGGGGGGGAGGGAGAGGGAGGGAATGGGGGAATGTGATATGAGTTTTGTTAGAGTTGTTTTGTTTGAGTTCGGGTTTGTTTGTGGATGGGGTAGGGGTGTGGGTTAGGGTGTAAGAGGGGGGGGGTTATTGGGAGGATGGTTGGGGTAAGGGATATTGGTGGGTTTATGGATTATGTAAGTTGTATGGGTGGGATTTTTGGAGGGGGATTGTTGGTTGGGGTTGTTATAGGTAGTATGTGGGGGGGTTTTTCGGCTTTGGTGATGGGTTAGTTTATGTTATTGTTGGGTTTATGTTTTGGTGTGGGTGTTAAGGATTATATGGTTGGTTGTGATGTGGTTTTGTTGTATGTGTGTATGTTTATTGGGTATTTGGGTGGGAATATTAGGTGGGGTATAAGTGATGGGTTATTAGGGGGGTTTTATAGCGGTGATGGGTTTTTGGGGGTGGTATGTTGTTTGTAGTGTGGAGGGAGAGGGTGAGTGGGGATGTGGGTATGTTTGAGAGGGATGAGGTGTGGGGGGGGGTTAAGGTGTGAGGAGGTGATTGTGTGTTAGGGTATTTTGGGGGATGGGGTGTAGTTTTTTATGGGTTTTGGGTGGAGGTAGGGGGGGGGGGGTATAAGTGGATGGGTTAGGTAGGGGGGTTTTATAGGGGGGGGTATTTTTTGTTGTGGTGTGGTTTTGTGGTAGTGTGGGGGGAGAGGGGGGTGGTGGGGGGATGTGATTATATTTGTTCTGGTTTGAGTTGGGTTTTGTTGTGATTGGGGGGTGGTAGGGGGGGTAGGATTTGGGGGTTATTTGGAGGTTGGTTGGGGGTAGGGGGTATAAAGGGGATATTGGGGGGGGTTGTATGGATTATGTATTGGGATGGGTGGATTTTAGGGAGGGGGATTGTTTGTTGTTTTGTATTAGAGTATGTGGGGTTTGTGGGGATTTGGTGATGGGTGAGATTATGTTATTGTTGGTTGATTTTTTGGTATGGGTTTGTTAGATTATTGGGGTGGTTTTGATGTTTTTGTGTGTATTGTGTATGTGTGATGGTTTAGTATGGGTATTTGGTGGGATTTAGGTGGGGGGTATTAGTGATGGATGATGAGGTATTAGGGGGGTTTTATAGGGGGTATGGTTTTTTGGTATTGGGTGTTGTTGGGTTGGGGTGGGGTGGAGGTGAGAGGGAGAATGGGGAATGTGATATGAGTGTTTTTTGAGTTGGGTTGTTT
>JASEVX010001181.1:0-21301 GCA_031761405.1 Serripes groenlandicus | reverse complement strand
GTCCTCAATCGCTCATCTGATTTAATAGAAATCACATATTTCAATGTTCTTAGGATATGCATAAAAGGAAAACAGGTAACGCCACCTTGTGGTCACATTTATCAATGTATTGCAATAATTTCAAGTCTTGGTAGAAGGTCACCTAAGGAACATTTGTGCCAAATTATTTTAAAATCAGCCCATCTGTTTGAAGATTTTTTAAATGTGCACTATATATATATACAAGCAATGCCTCCTTGTGGTCATATTTACCAATGGATCATAATAATTTCAACTATTTTGGTGGAGGGTCACCCAAAGAACATTTGTGCAAAATAATGTTCAGGCCTATATGTGTTTGGACAAGAAGATATATTTTAAAGTTTCACTTTATATCACAAAAGAAAAACAAGTCCTCCTCCTGGTGGCCATGTTTTTCAATGATCCAGAGTAATTTTAACAATTAAAATTATTTACTGATTGACCTAATGTTTTTGTACAAGAAGATTTTTCAAAATATATTCATCTGAGGAAAATAAGCACCGCCCCCTGGCGTCCATTTTTTTTAACAGATCAGAATAACTTGAACAATCTAAGTAGAGGGTTACACAAAGAAAATGTGTGCAAACTTATTTTCAATTCGGGCCAGTAATTTTGTACAAGAAGACTATTTAAGTTTTCACTATACACATATTAGGAAAACAAGCTCTGCCCCTGGAGGCCATGTTTTTCAACACATCGAATAATTCAAACAATAGTAGAGAGTGACCCAAGAAATATTTGTGCAAAATAATTTTCGAACTGGGCCTGTACTTTTTGGACAAAACGATTTGATAAGTTTCGGCATTTGTTCACTTTTCTGATGTCCCAGCAACAAAATTCTGCATGGAATTGAATTCTTTGAACAACTTTAAACAGAATCACATAAGATATATTCCTGTAAAATTATTTTGAAATCGGTCCATTGGTTAAGGGGGTTAAGTTATTTGTGAAAAATTTGAACAATGATGGACGGTGAGTGAACACAAAATATCACATTGAGCACTTTAAGCTAAGGTGAGCTAAAAATGAAAATAAATGCCAGACATATAATATATTAATTTATTAGTCGCCGGGCAGAAGCCCGCGACTTCTATTTTTAATAGCTTTTCGGAAATCACATGGGAGGGCGGCTTATTATTAGAAAGAAACAAATCTAGATGATTTGAACATATTACAATTGTGGTTGTTTACGAACACTAATAAATGACACATCTAAAATGAAATAAATATTCCGATTTTTTAATGTTGGCAGTTTTTTTTTATTTCACTCGCATTTAAGTTTTTTGTCTTATTTACGAAGACAAAAGTGGTCCCTTCAAGACGTGAACCAACACCCCCTAATGCAGACTCTTATGTGTCATCATTGAGGTCAATTTCGGATTCTCCTTTTAATAGCAATTTTAACTTACTAAATGTTGTTTTCATGTTCAAAGAGATGTCTTGATTTGTTTATAATGCTGATATTGAAATTCAATTTACCAGACGGAATAACCGTCTTTTTTCTTAACACATAATTACTCAACTCGATCTGAGCTCAAGATAAGGGGCATTTTTCAAGTTCTAAAATACTTATTAGACACTCAAACCCTATGTTGTGGGTACTCAAAACTATCGTCTCAAACAGACTATTCTTACAAGTAGTCACAACATAGTGTTAATTTGAGTACTAAGAGAGATATTGTGACGAAAATAGTTTACTCCTTATCTAGTCCTCTTGAGTGATGAAGACAAGTTCTATTTTAGTGGTTAAGTATCCAGGAAGCAGACATCGAGCGTGATTAATATAAGCTTAAAGCTTGTTTCGCAATCGATTTAAAATAAATAAGTTTAAACAAAGTTCTATTTTCATTACAGAAACGCTACTAGATGTTTGAATAGAAGAGGTGCAATCAGAAATAGACAGTCTGAAGCGGCTGTTGTGGTAGGTTATACATGTAAACAAACCATTTTAATTTATTTATTTAGATTTACTATAGTAATATAGTGTCCCTGTTTAGATTAAACTTATTTATTTTACATTGATTGCGAAACAAGCTTTAAGCTTGTACATGTATTAATAAGTCTGCTTCCTGGAGATATAACAAGTACTCACGCTGGTCGCGTGAAAAAAATGTAAAGGCAAAACCCACTCATCACGGAATTCGAACCCGGGACCTTTTGGTTCGAGAGGCAGACGCTCTACCACCATCTCCTCCCCATTCATTTACATATTTATTTCAAAATATAATATTTACGAAGAACTTTGAAACTATTCGATATCTCCGTCCATTTGCCACAATGTTTCCAACTCAATTCAATACTAAAATCTTCATTTTCAGAGAGTTTCCATATTTATGTCTAGCTCTTTTCAAAGACGTCTGATGCAGATTTGTTTATCATCTGAATTTGATGCAAAGTTGTCGTATGAGGGAAATTCCTAAATAAACAGAACATTCAATGGACTTCGGTCAGTATTTGCTATAAACCATATTTAGTCTGATACATGCGTTTAAAAGTGATTTGCTTTTCTAAAATCGCTGCTTTCTTTTTTCACCATCTTCACAGCCGAGCATCACAGAACTCACACAGCAGCATCCTGAACGACAAGTGGTACAGTTTAATTATCATACGTCTTTTTCCAATGACCAATTGCCACAAGTCGAACCTTCTGAAAACCAAAGTATTGGTCAAATCAATGAAGATGAAGCTCATGACTACTTAGATTTAAATGGACCGCACAATATTTACGATGAACCATATGACATTTCTGCGTCAGTGAATCTAATCGAGCTTGATAATAATGAAGATAATGCTGAAGGTGTGAACGTACAATCAAATAGCAACATACTACGAAAAGAAGACACAACAGCTGCATGTGAAGAGTATGTTCCATTTGACCCCCAAATTGATTCTTCTGATGGTACAGTAACAAGAAACAGGAGATCCTATGTACAAGATTTTGAAGTAAATGGTTACTTACTACCTAAATCAAAAAGAGCCAATGTCCAGGATCATGAAGTTGCTGGTAACTTACAACCTAAATCAAAAAGAGCCACTGTCCAGGATTATGAAGTAGCTGGTAACTTTCAACCTAAATCAAAAGGAGCTAATGTCCAGGATAATGAAGTTGCTGTTAACTTACAACCTAAATCAAAAAGAGCCTATGAACAGGATCATGAAGTAGCTGGTAACTTACAACCTAAATAAAAAAAGAGCCAATGTCCAGGATCATGAAGTAGCTGGTAACTTACAACCTAAATCAAAAGAAGCCTATGAACAGGATCATGAAGTAGCTGATAACTTACAACCTAAATCAAAAAGAGCCAATGTCCAGGATCATGAAGTAGCTGGTAACTTAAAACCTAAATCAAAAAGAGCCAATATCCAGGATCATGAAGTAGCTGGTAACTTACAACCTATATCAAAAGGAGCGAATGTTCAGGATCATGAATTAGTTGATAACTTACAGCCTAAATCAAAAGGAGCCAATGTCCAGGATCATGAAGTAGCTTATAACTTACAACCTATATCAAAAGGAGCCAATGTCCAGGATTATGAAGTAGCTGGTAACTTACAACCTAAATCAAAAAGAGCCAATGTCCAGGATCATGAAGTAGCTGGTAACATACAACCTAAATCAAAAAGAGCCTGTGAACAGGATTATGATGAAGATGTCTACTTACAAATGAAATAAAAAAGAAATATTCAAGGAGAGAAGGTTGAGTCAACACACTTTGTGCTTGAACCAGGAACAATATAGTGAACTATAGTGAACTACAACTCAGGCAGTGAAAGAAGTTTAAAATCATGAACTTAGTGATGAAACATAAACGTATTTAGTTCTTGAAAATAAAATTATGTTAGGTAATGATTAGGTATAAAAGCTCACATCCAAGTCATACATAATTTGGAAACTTAAAAAATACACTTATATATTTTGTGTCTAAATTTCACGTGAACTCTTGTCATTTGACAATGTCAGACATTATTCATAAAATTAAGATATAACTGCCCCAAATTACCGAATTTCAGGTAAATCCTTAAACTGATCGTAAATTTGATCTCCAAATGTTGGTTTCAATGTATCATTCTAATATAGCTGTCATTATTATTACATTATCGTTATGTCATAATGTGACAACAACACCCCGACCTCGTTTACCCCGACTCTGCTCAATATATTTGCTCAAATGTACGATTTCACTATTCCACAGGACAGGGCTAGATACCCGTATATACATTGCTTCACTTTTCTTTCAATCACTAATTCGTTACAAGTTTAAAACTCCATCCCATTTTCTCTCTATACTGCGTTGATAAAGAAGTAAACATGTTTCAATATACATCTGTATTTATCACTTTCTCCTCTTCTCCAATTAACTGGGCACACACGTTCACCATGATGAGGTTGCATGTCGCGCACAAGACCCATGCCTGTACCTCACATGTTAAGGTCACACTTAGAGGTCAAAATGAGTATTATTGTCCGGCCAACATCTCAACCATGCATTATAGGATTCCCAAGTTATTGATCACACATTTGCACCATGAAATAGGTAATGTGTCGCGCACAAGACCCAAGCCTGTACCTCAAAGGTCAAGGTCACAATAAGAGGTCAGAGGTGAAAATGAGAAACCATGTATTATAGGATCCCTCAAGTTACTGGGCACACATGTTCACGATGAGATGACATGTGGTGCACAAGACCCTTACCTTTACCTCAAAGGTGAAGATCACACTTAGAGGTTAAAGGTCGAAAAGAGACATGTTTGATAGGACTGTACCTTGTCCGGCCTACATCTCAATCATGCATCATAGGAGTCCCAAGTAACTGAGCACACATGTACACGATTTTACGGTAAAACAAACATTTGGGTGTTAGATCTGTTAAAATTCTTCAAATTGAAGCAGAGGACTTGAATAATTATATTTGCGACCGGAATAACATTTTCAATGCATGTGTCGGTGTGTAAAATGATTCCTATGTTTAATATGCCTGAACCTTTCATACACAAAACATTCTCATAATTACACTTCTTCAACACCTCATGTTCACGATGAGATGACATGTGATGCACAAGACCCTTACCTTTACCTCAAAGGTGAAGATCACACTTAGAGGTTAAAGGTCGAAAAGAGACATGTTTGATAGGACTGTACCTTGTCCGGCCTACATCTCAATCATGCATCATAGGAGTCCCAAGTAACTGAGCACACATGTACACCATTTTACGGTAAAACAAACATTTGGGTGTTAGATCTGTTAACATTCTTCAAATTGAAGCAGAGGACTTGAATAATTATATTTGCGACCGGAATAACATTTTCAATGCATGTGTCGGTGTGTAAAATGATTCCTATGTTTAATATGCCTGAACCTTTCATACACAAAACATTCTCATAATTACACTTCTTCAACACCTCATGTTCACGATGAGATGACATGTGATGCACAAGACCCTTACTTTTACCTCAAAGGTGAAGATCACACTTAGAGGTTAAAGGTCGAAAAGAGACATGTTTGATAGGACTGTACCATGTCCGGCCTACATCTCAATCATGCATCATAGGAGTCCCAAGTAACTGAGCACACATGTACACCATTTTACGGTAAAACAAACATTTGGGTGTTAGATCTGTTAAAATTCTTCAAATTGAAGCAGAGGACTTGAATAATTATATTTGCGACCGGAATAACATTTTCAATGCATGTGTCGGTGTGTAAAATGATTCCTATGTTTAATATGCCTGAACCTTTCATACACAAAACATTCTCATAATTACACTTCTTCAACACCTCATGTTCACGATGAGATGACATGTGATGCACAAGACCCTTACCTTTACCTCAAAGGTGAAGATCACACTTAGAGGTTAAAGGTCGAAAAGAGACATGTTTGATAGGACTGTACCTTGTCCGGCCTACATCTCAATCATGCATCATAGGAGTCCCAAGTAACTGAGCACACATGTACACCATTTTACGGTAAAACAAACATTTGGGTGTTAGATCTGTTAAAATTCTTCAAATTGAAGCAGAGGACTTGAATAATTATATTTGCGACCGGAATAACATTTTCAATGCATGTGTCGGTGTGTAAAATGATTCCTATGTTTAATATGCCTGAACCTTTCATACACAAAACATTCTCATAATTACACTTCTTCAACACCTCATGTTCACGATGAGATGACATGTGATGCACAAGACCCTTACCTTTACCTCAAAGGTGAAGATCACACTTAGAGGTTAAAGGTCGAAAAGAGACATGTTTGATAGGACTGTACCTTGTCCGGCCTACATCTCAATCATGCATCATAGGAGTCCCAAGTAACTGAGCACACATGTACACCATTTTACGGTAAAACAAACATTTGGGTGTTAGATCTGTTAAAATTCTTCAAATTGAAGCAGAGGACTTGAATAATTATATTTGCGACCGGAATAACATTTTCAATGCATGTGTCGGTGTGTAAAATGATTCCTATGTTTAATATGCCTGAACCTTTCATACACAAAACATTCTCATAATTACACTTCTTCAACACCTCATGTTGTAGACGTGTAATTATGAGATGTTGTAGAAGTGTAATTATGAGATGTTGTTGAGGTGTAATTACGAATGAGATGTTGTTGAGGTGTAATTACGTGGTGTTGAAGAAGTGTAATTATGAGGTGTTGAAGAAGTGTAATTATGAGATGTTGGAAGAAGTGTAATTATGAGATGTTGGAAGAAGTGTAATTATGAGGTGTGGAAGAAGTGGAAGAAGTGTAATTATGAGATGTTGGAAGAAGTGTAATTATGAGGTGTGGAAGAAGTGTAATTATGAGATGTTGGAAGAAGTGTAATTATGAGATGTAATAGAAGTGTAATTATGAGGTGTGGAAGAAGTGTAATTATGAGGTGTGGAAGAAGTGTAATTATGAGTTGTAGAAGAAGTGTAATAATGAGGTGTGGAAGAAGTGTAATTATGAGTTGTAGAAGAAGTGTAATTATGAGGTGTTGTGGAAGAAGTGTAATTATGAGGTGTGGAAGAAGTGTTATTATGAGGTGTGGAAGAAGTGTAATTATGAGATGTTGTAGAAGTGTAATTATGAGATGTTGGAAGAAGTGTAATTATGAGGTGTGGAAGAAGTGTTATTATGAGGTGTGGAAGAAGTGTAATTATGAGTTGTAGAAGAAGTGTAATTATGAGGTGTTGTGGAAGAAGTGTAATTATGAGGTGTTGTAGAAGAAGTGTAATTATGAGATGTTGGAAGAAGTGTAATTATGAGGTGTGGAAGAAGTGTAATTATGAGGTGTGGAAGAAGTGTTATTATGAGGTGTTGTAGAAGAAGTGTAATTATGAGGTGTGGAAGAAGTGTAATTATGAGGTGTTGTGGAAGAAGTGTAATTATGAGGTGTTGTAGAAGAAGTGTAATTATGAGGTGTTGTGGAAGAAGTGTAATTATGAGGTGTGGAAGAAGTGTTATTATGAGGTGTGGAAGAAGTGTAATTATGAGATGTTGTAGAAGTGTAATTATGAGATGTTGGAAGAAGTGTAATTATGAGGTGTGGAAGAAGTGTAATTATGAGGTGTGGAAGAAGTGTAATTATGAGGTGTTAACGAAGTGTAATTATGAGGTGTTGTGGAAGAAGTGTAATTATGAGGTGTTGTAGAAGAAGTGTAATTATGAGGTGTGGAAGAAGTGTAATTATGAGGTCTTGTAGAAGTGTAATTATGAGGTATGGAAGAAGTGTTATTATGAGGTGTGGAAGAAGTGTTATTATGAGGTGTGGAAGAAGTGTAATTATGAGGTGTTGAAGAAGTGTTATTATGAGGTGTGGAAGAAGTGTAATTATGAGGTGTTGAAGAAGTGTTATTATGAGGTGTGGAAGAAGTGTAATTATGAGGTGTTGTAGAAGAAGTGTAATTATGAGGTGTTGTGGAAGAAGTGTAATTATGAGGTGTGGAAGAAGTGTTATTATGAGGTGTGGAAGAAGTGTTATTATGAGGTGTGGAAGAAGTGTAATTATGAGGTGTTGAAGAAGTGTTATTATGAGGTATGGAAGAAGTGTAATTATGAGGTGTTGAAGAAGTGTTATTATGAGGTGTGGAAGAAGTGTAATTATGAGGTGTTGTAGAAGAAGTGTAATTATGAGGTGTTGTGGAAGAAGTGTAATTATGAGGTGTGGAAGAAGTGTTATTATGAGGTGTGGAAGAAGTGTAATTATGAGATGTTGTAGAAGAAGTGTAATTATGAGGTGTGGAAGAAGTGTAATTATGAGATGTTGTGGAAGAAGTGTAATTATGAGGTGTGGAAGAAGTGTTATTATGAGGTGTTGAAGAAGTGTAATTATGAGGTGTTGTAGAAGAAGTGTAATTATGAGGTGTTGTGGAAGAAGTGTAATTATGAGGTGTGGAAGAAGTGTTATTATGAGGTGTGGAAGAAGTGTAATTATGAGATGTTGTGGAAGAAGTGTAATTATGAGGTGTGGAAGAAGTGTTATTATGAGGTGTTGAAGAAGTGTAATTATGAGGTGTTGTAGAAGAAGTGTAATTATGAGGTGTTGTGGAAGAAGTGTAATTATGAGATGTTGTAGAAGTGTAATTATGAGATGTTGGAAGAAGTGTAATTATGAGGTGTGGAAGAAGTGTTATTATGAGGTGTTGAAGAAGTGTAATTATGAGGTGTTGTAGAAGAAGTGTAATTATTAGATGTTGTGGAAGAAGTGTTATTATGATGTGTGGAAGAAGTGTAATTATGAGATGTTGTAGAAGTGTAATTATGAGATGTTGGAAGAAGTGTAATTATGAGGTGTGGAAGAAGTGTAATTATGAGGTGTGGAAGAAGTGTAATTATGAGTTGTAGAAGAAGTGTAATTATGAGGTGTTGTGGAAGAAGTGTAATTATGAGGTGTTGTAGAAGAAGTGTAATTATGAGGTGTGGAAGAAGTGTAATTATGAGGTGTGGAAGAAGTGTAATTATGAGGTGTTAACGAAGTGTAATTATGAGGTGTGGAATAAGTGTTATTATGAGGTGTGGAAGAAGTGTTATTATGAGGTGTGGAAGAAGTGTAATTATGAGGTGTTGTAGAAGAAGTGTAATTATGAGGTGTTGTGGAAGAAGTGTAGTTATGAGGTGTGGAAGAAGTGTACTTATGAGGTGTGGAAGAAGTGTTATTATGAGGTGTGGAAGAAGTGTAATTATGAGGTGTTGTAGAAGAAGTGTAATTATGAGGTGTTGTGGAAGAAGTGTAATTATGAGGTGTGGAAGAAGTGTTATTATGAGGTGTGGAAGAAGTGTAATTATGAGATGTTGTAGAAGTGTAATTATGAGATGTTGGAAGAAGTGTAATTATGAGGTGTGGAAGAAGTGTAATTATGAGGTGTGGAAGAAGTGTAATTATGAGTTGTAGAAGAAGTGTAATTATGAGGTATTGTGGAAGAAGTGTAATTATGAGGTGTTGTAGAAGAAGTGTAATTATGAGATGTGGAAGAAGTGTAATTATGAGGTGTTGTGGAAGAAGTGTAATTATGAGGTGTTGTAGAAGAAGTGTAATTATGAGGTGTTGTGGAAGAAGTGTAATTATGAGGTGTGGAAGAAGTGTAATTATGAGGTGTGGAAGAAGTGTAATTATGAGTTGTAGAAGAAGTGTAATTATGAGGTGTGGAAGAAGTGTAATTATGAGTTGTAGAAGAAGTGTAATTATGAGGTGTTGTGGAAGAAGTGTAATTATGAGGTGTTGTAGAAGAAGTGTAATTATGAGATGTGGAAGAAGTGTAATTATGAGGTGTAGAAGAAGTGTAATTATGAGGTGTTGTAGAAGAAGTGTAATTATGAGGTGTTGTGGAAGAAGTGTAATTATGAGGTGTTGTAGAAGAAGTGTAATTATGAGGTGTTGTGGAAGAAGTGTAATTATGAGGTGTGGAAGAAGTGTAATTATGAGGTGTGGAAGAAGTGTAATTATGAGTTGTAGAAGAAGTGTAATTATGAGGTGTTGTGGAAGAAGTGTAATTATGAGGTGTTGTAGAAGAAGTGTAATTATGAGATGTGGAAGAAGTGTAATTATGAGGTGTTGCGGAAGAAGTGTAATTATGAGGTGTTGTAGAAGAAGTGTAATTATGAGATGTTGGAAGAAGTGTAATTATGAGGTGTGGAAGAAGTGTAATTATGAGGTGTGGAAGAAGTGTAATTATGAGTTGTAGAAGAAGTGTAATTATGAGGTGTTGTGGAAGAAGTGTAATTATGAGGTGTTGTAGAAGAAGTGTAATTATGAGATGTGGAAGAAGTGTTATTATGAGGTGTGGAAGAAGTGTAATTATGAGGTGTTGTAGAAGAAGTGTAATTATGAGGTGTTGTGGAAGAAGTGTAATTATGAGGTGTGGAAGAAGTGTAATTATGAGGTGTGGAAGAAGTGTTATTATGAGGTGTGGAAGAAGTGTAATTATGAGGTGTTGTAGAAGAAGTGTAATTATGAGGTGTTGTGGAAGAAGTGTAATTATGAGGTGTGGAAGAAGTGTAATTATGAGGTGTGGAAGAAGTGTTATTATGAGGTGTAGAAGAAGTGTAATTATGAGGTGTTGTGGAAGAAGTGTAATTATGAGGTGTTGTAGAAGAAGTGTAATTATGAGGTGTGGAAGAAGTGTAATTATGAGGTGTTGAAGAAGTGTAATTATGAGGTGTGGAAGAAGTGTAATTATGAGGTGTGGAAGAAGTGTAATTATGAGGTGTTGTTGAAGACGTGTAATTATGAGGTGTTGTAGAAGTGTAATTATGAGGTGTGGAAGAAGTGTAATTATGAGGTGTGGAAGAAGTGTAATTATGAGGTGTTGAAGAAGTGTAATTATGAGGTGTGGAAGAAGTGTAATTATGAGGTGTGGAAGAAGTGTAATTATGAGGTGTTGTTGAAGACGTGTAATTATGAGGTGTTGAAGAATTGTAATTATGAGGTGTGGAATAAGTGTAATCATGAGGTGTTGTTGAACACGTGTAATTATGAGGTGTTGAATAAGTGTAATTATGAGGTGTTAAAGACGTGTACTTATGAGGTGTTAACGAAGTGTAATTATGAGGTGTGGAAGAAGTGTACTTATGAGGTGTGGAAGAAGTGTAATTATGAGGTGTTAAAGACGTGTACTTATGAGGTGTTAACGAAGTGTAATTATGAGGTGTGGAAGAAGTGTACTTATGAGGTATGGAAGAAGTGTAATTATGAGATGTTGTAGAAGAAGTGTAATTATGAGGTGTTGTAGAAGAAGTGTAATTATGAGGTGTGGAAGAAGTGTAATTATGAGGTGTAGAAGAAGTGTAATTATGAGGTGTTGTAGAAGTGTAATTATGAGGTGTTGTGGAAGAAGTGTAATTATGAGGTGTTGTAGAAGAAGTGTAATTATGAGGTGTTGTAAAAGAAGTGTAATTATGAGGTGTAGAAGAAGTGTAATTATGAGGTGTAGAAGAAGTGTAATTATGAGGTGTTGTAGAAGTGTAATTATGAGGTGTTGAAGAAGTGTAATTATGAGGTGTGGAAGAAGTGTAATTATGAGGTGTTGTAGATGAAGTGTAATTATGAGATGTTGGAAGAAGTGTAATTATGAGGTGTGGAAGAAGTGTAATTATGAGGTGTGGAAGAAGTGTAATTATGAGGTGTTGTAGAAGAAGTGTAATTATGAGGTGTTGTAGAAGAAGTGTAATTATGAGGTGTGGAAGAAGTGTAATTATGAGGTGTTGTGGAAGAAGTGTAATTATGAGGTATGGAAGAAGTGTAATTATGAGGTGTTGTAGAAGAAGTGTAATTATGAGGTGTTGTGGAAGAAGTGTAATTATGAGGTGTGGAAGAAGTGTTATTATGAGGTGTGGAAGAAGTGTAATTATGAGATGTTGTAGAAGAAGTGTAATTATGAGGTGTGGAAGAAGTGTAATTATGAGATGTTGTGGAAGAAGTGTAATTATGAGGTGTGGAAGAAGTGTTATTATGAGGTGTTGAAGAAGTGTAATTATGAGGTGTTGTAGAAGAAGTGTAATTATGAGGTGTTGTGGAAGAAGTGTAATTATGAGGTGTGGAAGAAGTGTTATTATGAGGTGTGGAAGAAGTGTAATTATGAGATGTTGTGGAAGAAGTGTAATTATGAGGTGTGGAAGAAGTGTTATTATGAGGTGTTGAAGAAGTGTAATTATGAGGTGTTGTAGAAGAAGTGTAATTATGAGGTATTGTGGAAGAAGTGTAATTATGAGATGTTGTAGAAGTGTAATTATGAGATGTTGGAAGAAGTGTAATTATGAGGTGTGGAAGAAGTGTTATTATGAGGTGTTGAAGAAGTGTAATTATGAGGTGTTGTAGAAGAAGTGTAATTATGAGATGTTGTGGAAGAAGTGTTATTATGATGTGTGGAAGAAGTGTAATTATGAGATGTTGTAGAAGTGTAATTATGAGATGTTGGAAGAAGTGTAATTATGAGGTGTGGAAGAAGTGTAATTATGAGGTGTGGAAGAAGTGTAATTATGAGTTGTAGAAGAAGTGTAATTATGAGGTGTTGTGGAAGAAGTGTAATTATGAGGTGTTGTAGAAGAAGTGTAATTATGAGGTGTGGAAGAAGTGTAATTATGAGGTGTGGAAGAAGTGTAATTATGAGGTGTTAACGAAGTGTAATTATGAGGTGTGGAATAAGTGTTATTATGAGGTGTGGAAGAAGTGTTATTATGAGGTGTGGAAGAAGTGTAATTATGAGGTGTTGTAGAAGAAGTGTAATTATGAGGTGTTGTGGAAGAAGTGTAATTATGAGGTGTGGAAGAAGTGTAATTATGAGGTGTGGAAGAAGTGTTATTATGAGGTGTGGAAGAAGTGTAATTATGAGGTGTTGTAGAAGAAGTGTAATTATGAGGTGTTGTGGAAGAAGTGTAATTATGAGGTGTGGAAGATGTGTTATTATGAGGTGTGGAAGAAGTGTAATTATGAGATGTTGTAGAAGTGTAATTATGAGATGTTGGAAGAAGTGTAATTATGAGGTGTGGAAGAAGTGTAATTATGAGGTGTGGAAGAAGTGTAATTATGAGTTGTAGAAGAAGTGTAATTATGAGGTGTTGTGGAAGAAGTGTAATTATGAGGTGTTGTAGAAGAAGTGTAATTATGAGGTGTGGAAGAAGTGTAATTATGAGGTGTTGTAGAAGAAGTGTAATTATGAGGTGTGGAAGAAGTGTAATTATGAGGTGTTGAAGAAGTGTAATTATGAGGTGTGGAAGAAGTGTAATTATGAGGTGTGGAAGAAGTGTAATTATGAGGTGTTGTTGAAGACGTGTAATTATGAGGTGTTGTAGAAGTGTAATTATGAGGTGTGGAAGAAGTGTAATTATGAGGTGTGGAAGAAGTGTAATTATGAGGTGTTGAAGAAGTGTAATTATGAGGTGTGGAAGAAGTGTAATTATGAGGTGTGGAAGAAGTGTAATTATGAGGTGTTGTTGAAGACGTGTAATTATGAGGTGTTGAAGAATTGTAATTATGAGGTGTGGAATAAGTGTAATCATGAGGTGTTGTTGAACACGTGTAATTATGAGGTGTTGAATAAGTGTAATTATGAGGTGTTAAAGACGTGTACTTATGAGGTGTTAACGAAGTGTAATTATGAGGTGTGGAAGAAGTGTACTTATGAGGTGTGGAAGAAGTGTAATTATGAGGTGTTAAAGACGTGTACTTAT
This sequence comes from Serripes groenlandicus, assembly GCA_031761405.1. Taxonomy (NCBI): domain Eukaryota; kingdom Metazoa; phylum Mollusca; class Bivalvia; order Cardiida; family Cardiidae; genus Serripes; species Serripes groenlandicus. The sequence continues at coordinate 7,625 of JASEVX010001181.1, read as the reverse complement.
GAGGTGTTAACGAAGTGTAATTATGAGGTGTTAAAGACGTGTACTTATGAGGTGTTAACGAAGTGTAATTATGAGGTGTGGAAGAAGTGTACTTATGAGGTATGGAAGAAGTGTAATTATGAGGTGTTGTAGAAGAAGTGTAATTATGAGGTGTTGTAGAAGAAGTGTAATTATGAGGTGTGGAAGAAGTGTATTTATGAGGTGTTGAAGAAGTGTAATTATGAGGTGTGGAAGAAGTGTAATTATGAGGTGTTGTTGAACACGTGTAATTATGAGGTGTTGAATAAGTGTAATATTGAGGTGTTAAAGACGTGTACTTATGAGGTGTTAACGAAGTGTAATTATGAGGTGTGGAAGAAGTGTACTTATGAGGTATGGAAGAAGTGTAATTATGAGGTGTTGTAGAAGAAGTGTAATTATGAGGTGTTGTAGAAGAAGTGTAATTATGAGGTGTGGAAGAAGTGTAATTATGAGGTGTTGAAGAAGTGTAATTATGAGGTGTGGAAGAAGTGTAATTATGAGGTGTGGAAGAAGTGTAATTATGAGGTGTTGTTGAAGACGTGTAATTATGAGGTGTTGAAGAATTGTAATTATGAGGTGTGGAATAAGTGTAATCATGAGGTGTTGTTGAACACGTGTAATTATGAGGTGTTGAATAAGTGTAATTATGAGGTGTTAAAGACGTGTACTTATGAGGTGTTAACGAAGTGTAATTATGAGGTGTGGAAGAAGTGTACTTATGAGGTGTGGAAGAAGTGTAATTATGAGGTGTTGTTGAAGACGTGTAATTATGAGGTGTCGTTGAAGACGTGTAATTATGAGGTGTTGTTGAAGAAGTGTAATTATGAGGTGTAGAAGAAGTGTAATTATGAGTTGTAGAAGAAGTGTAATTATGAGGTGTAGAAGAAGTGTAATTATGAGTTGTAGAAGAAGTGTAATTATGAGGTGTTGTGGAAGAAGTGTAATTATGAGGTGTTGAATAAGTGTAATTATGAGGTGTGGAAGACGTGTTATTATGAGATGTTGTTGAAGTGTAATTATGAGGTGTTGAATAAGTGTAATTAGATGATGATGAAGAAGTGTAATTATGAGGTGTGGATAAAGTGTAATTAGATGATGTTAAAGAAGTGTAACTATCAGATGTAGAAGAAAAGTAATTATGAGGTGAAGAAGAAGAGTAATTAGGTGGTGTGTTAGAAGCATTATGAGGTGATGTGGATGAAGTGTGATTGTGCGATGCGGATTATGGAGTGTTATATAAATGTGATAAGGTGGTGTGGCTGAAGTGAGTTTAGGTGATAGGGCAGAAGTGTGATTAAGTGGTCCGGAAAAACTATGCTTGTAGGTGGTGTGAGGAAGTGTTATAAGGTGGTTTGGAAGAAGTGTGATTATGTGCTGTTGAAGAAGTGTAAATAGGTGGGGGTGGATGATTGTCATTATGTGATGGTGAAGAAGCGTAAGTTATGGAGGGTGGACGAAGTGTGATTATGAGGTATGGAAGAAGTGTAATTCAGTTAAATGGAAGAACTGTAATTAGATGGTGTGGAATTAGTGTGATTAGATGGTGTGGAATAAGTATGATTAGGAAGTGTGGACAAAATATAATCAGGTGTTGTGGAAGAAGTGTGATTAATTGGTATGGAATAATTGTAATTATGTGGTGTAGAAGATGTGTTATAGTGGTGTTGAAGACTTGTAATTAGTGGTGCACAAAAAGTGCGATAAGGCGGTGTGGAAGAAGTGTGATTAAGTATTGTGAACGAAGTATGATTATGGAGTGTGGAAGAAGCGTGATTATGAGGTATGGAAGAAGTGGAATGAAGTGGAAGGGAAAAAGTTGAATTAAATTGTGTGTAATAAGTGTGATTAGATGGTATGGAATAAGTGTGATTAGGAAGTATGGAATTAATGTGATTAGTTGGTGAGGAATATGTGTGCGTGTGTGGCGTTGAATAAGTGAGAGTATGTGGTGTGGAATAAGTGTGATGTTGAATAAGTGTGATTATATGATGTGTAATAGAAAGTTTCGAAAGATTAGGTGGCGCGGAAGAAATTTGATTATGTGGTGTTGAATGGTGTGTTTAGGTATTGTGGAAGAAGAATGATTAGGTAATGTGGAAGAAGTGTGATTATGTAGTGTGAAAGAAGTGTGATTAGGTGGTGTAGAATAAGCGTTATTATATGGTGTTGAATAAGTATGACTAGGTGATGTTGAAAATGTATGATTAGAAGATGTTGAATAAGTGAGATTAGGTGGTGTTGAATAAACATAATTAGGTGATGTTGAATAAGTGTCATTAGATGGTGTGGAATAAATGTGATTAGGTGGTGTGGAATATGATAAGTGAGATATTATATGGTTTGGAAGTATAATTAGTAATGTTGAATAAGTGAGATTAGATGGTGTTGAATAAGTATGATTAGGTGATGTTGAATAAGTGTGACTAGGTAGTGTTGAATAAGTTAGATTAGGTGGTGTGGAATAAGTGTGATTAGTTGGTGTGGAATAAGTGTGATTATGAGTTGTGCAGTAAGTGAGATTAGGTGGTGTTGAATAAGTGTAATTAGGTGATGTTGAATAAGTGTGATTAGTTGGTGTTGAATATGTGATATTAGGTGGTGTGGAATAAGTGTGATTATTTGGTTTTTGAATAAGTGTGATTAGGTGGTGTTGAATTAGTGTGTTTATATGGTGTGGAATAAGTGTGATTAGGTAGTGTTTAATAGTTTAGATCTTATGGTGGGGAAGAAGTGTGATTATGTTTTGAGCAATTTCCTCTTTTGTCACGATGGTGTTTTATCAAAAGTCGTTTGCTGCAAAAGCGTCAGAAAGCGCCAGTATGTGGAGAAGGGCTAATATGTTAATGCAAAACAAAAAAAAGATGATTTGTTAGAAAAATATCTGTGTAAAGTAAATGAAGTATATGTATTACAATCTTGATGTTTTAGTTGTGAATATATATCCAGTATGTGTGTAGTCCGGACCCCGTAATGTCGGTAACGACGACGGCTAAACATCCAGCCTGAGATGGTGAGTTCGAACCGCGGTTCGGGCACTCATTCTTTCCGATGATTGACAGGTCTTCAATAGATGACTTTGAAAACGTCCAACCAAAAATACAGAACATCTCTATAAATGTTAGTTCATTTTTTAAATAGAGTTGAAAATATTGTGGCAAAAGGGAAAATTGCTTGTCTTGAACATTTTCTCCTTATGTCACGATGTTTTCAAAAGTCGTCTGCTGCAAAATTGTCAGAAAGCGTCTGTTTGTGGGAAGGTTTATATGCTATTCCAAAATTCACAAATTGATGATTTATTCGAAAAACATCTTTGTTAAGTAAACTCATTCTATATATGAGCCGTCCCTCGGGAAAATCAACATTGTGGTCTCTACGTTAAGTATCGCCCCGGATCAGCCTAAGAATGCCGCGCAGGCTAATCCGGGTCGACACATTCCGTCTCAGGGTGATACGGATATATATTAATGACTCCTGAAACAGAGAATCCAGAGGAGGCGAACAATATATGTACGGGTTAGCCTTTGCGGCATGCTTAGACCGATCCGGGTCGATACACAGAGTCCACACTGTAGGTTTTCTAGTGGGACGGCTCATATGTCATTCTCGGTGCAATATTTGTAAATGTATTTCCAGTATATATTACTGTCGGTAACGACTAGGGCTAACAATCCAAAGGAAGCGGTTTAGAACCCCGGCTCGGACACTCATTCTCTCCGATGATTGACAAAAATAATAATGACATGTGTCATTCGTTTTCAACCAATGGGCTAAATAGTATATGTGGGAAGGAAGCCACTTACAGGAAACACACTTTCAAACAATAAGGAAGTCCAATCATATAATGTTGTTGTCTGATGACGATGAATTGCGTGGGTTGTAAACTTGTGACACACAGGCCAGCGTGACACAGTCACAACATGAACTTAACTCTTTCCCACATACAACTATTTTACAGTAATCGACTTTGATGTCTCTGTACAAAATCGGAAAATATCTATAAATGAAAGTTTAATTAGTAAATAAAGTTGATGATAACATTGTGGCAAAAGGAGAAATTGCTCGTTTTGAGCACTTTTTTTACTTTTGTTGCACTATTTTAATAGAAATCTGCTCAAAGGCGTCCGAATGTTGAAGTGAAATGGTTAAACACACAAGACCAGTGTGTGTGTATACCACGTGACTTTTGACGTCATATTTGCGTGGTCAGACAGCAATAATTGCTCTTGTTAAGAATGTAAAAACAATGGTAACTTTTTTATTTCTTCACCCTTTTTAATGAGACATGGCGCAGTCTACGCCGCTTACAATGTCCCGTCTCCGGCTTTTACAGGAGTTTGATTGGTGGTCTAGTTTTTTCAAACACTTTGACGAACCTGTTCTCAAAATCCAGTTTTGATAATGCTCCGACTGTCGGCGATATTAATACATTTTGAGAAAAGGTTCATCGAAGTGTTTGAAGAAACTAAACCACTATCAAACTTCGTTGAAAAACCGGAAATAGGGCTCTATAAGCGCCGTAGACTGCGCCATGTTTCATTAAAAATGATGAAGAAATAAAAAAGTTACCTTTGTTTTTACTTCTAAAACCGAAGTAAAATATTTCTGTCCACCGTAGCATTTTTGACGTAAAAGTCACGTGATACGCAGAGATGATTTTAAAGTTGTCTGCTGCAGATTTATCGTACGTTGGAAAGGATTGAATCCTCTGAAGGTTGGTAATTATGTCGCATGACTCAAATTGGTTCACATATGACTCAGGCCGACGTCTCCATATCCCGTTACTAGTGCTAGTGCACTATGCATTTCTGGCTAGGAAAGTCGTATGGCTTAAATATATATGAACCGTCTCACCGAGAAAACCAACATGGTGGCCTCTGCGAAAGGTATCGACCCAGATCAGCCTGCGCAGTCCGCGCCGACTGATCCGGGCCGACACATTCCGTCTTAGGGGGATAGAGGTATAGAGTAATAATTCCTGAAACAGAAAATCCACAGGAGGCGAAGCGTGTCTATCCGGGTAAGCCTGCGCGACATGTTTAGGCTGATCAGGGTCGATACTTTACGCACTGAAGAATATTACAGAGAAGCTCATCTGGATAAACCAATTGTATTGGACAGTTTAAACTTCTTTATCTTACATCGATTGCGAAACAAGCTTTCAGATTTGATTAATCACGCTCGATGTCTGCTTCCTGGAGATCTTACCAGTAAACGCGCAGTTTGTGTTGATCCCAAAGTCAGGACCCCGTCATCACGGCACTCGAACCAGGGACCTTTGATACGAGAGACCGACGCTCTACCTCTGCACCACTGTCTTCTACAGTGTATTGGATAGACGTCAGGAAATAGATACTTCAATAACCCTTACCTTACTAGGGACATTTGACACATCTTCATCAAAAACCATTTCAGTAATCGACTTTGATGTCTCTGTACAAAATCGGAAAATATCTATAAATGAAAGTTTAATTAGTAAATAAAGTTGATGATAACATTGTGGCAAAAGGAGAAATTGCTCGTTTTGAGCACTTTTTTTACTTTTGTTGCACTATTTTAATAGAAATCTGCTCAAAGGCGTCCGAATGTTGAAGTGAAATGGTTAAACACACAAGACCAGTGTGTGTGTATACCACGTGACTTTTGACGTCATATTTGCGTGGTCAGACAGCAATAATTGCTCTTGTTAAGAATGTAAAAACAATGGTAACTTTTTTATTTCTTCACCCTTTTTAATGAGACATGGCGCAGTCTACGCCGCTTACAATGTCCCGTCTCCGGCTTTTACAGGAGTTTGATTGGTGGTCTAGTTTTTTCAAACACTTTGACGAACCTGTTCTCAAAATCCAGTTTTGATAATGCTCCGACTGTCGGCGATATTAATACATTTTGAGAAAAGGTTCATCGAAGTGTTTGAAGAAACTAAACCACTATCAAACTTCGTTGAAAAACCGGAAATAGGGCTCTATAAGCGCCGTAGACTGCGCCATGTTTCATTAAAAATGATGAAGAAATAAAAAAGTTACCTTTGTTTTTACTTCTAAAACCGAAGTAAAATATTTCTGTCCACCGTAGCATTTTTGACGTAAAAGTCACGTGATACGCAGAGATGATTATAAAGTTGTCTGCTGCAGATTTATCGTACGTTGGAAAGGATTGAATCCTCTGAAGGTTGGTAATTATGTCGCATGACTCAAATTGGTTCACATATGACTCAGGCCGACGTCTCCATATCCCGTTACTAGTGCTAGTGCACTATGCATTTCTGGCTAGGAAAGTCGTATGGCTTAAATATATATGAACCGTCTCACCGAGAAAACCAACATGGTGGCCTCTGCGAAAGGTATCGACCCAGATCAGCCTGCGCAGTCCGCGCCGACTGATCCGGGCCGACACATTCCGTCTTAGGGGGATAGAGGTATAGAGTAATAATTCCTGAAACAGAAAATCCACAGGAGGCGAAGCGTGTCTATCCGGGTAAGCCTGCGCGACATGTTTAGGCTGATCAGGGTCGATACTTTACGCACTGAAGAATATTACAGAGAAGCTCATCTGGATAAACCAATTGTATTGGACAGTTTAAACTTCTTTATCTTACATCGATTGCGAAACAAGCTTTCAGATTTGATTAATCACGCTCGATGTCTGCTTCCTGGAGATCTTACCAGTAAACGCGCAGTTTGTGTTGATCCCAAAGTCAGGACCCCGTCATCACGGCACTCGAACCAGGGACCTTTGATACGAGAGACCGACGCTCTACCTCTGCACCACTGTCTTCTACAGTGTATTGGATAGACGTCAGGAAATAGATACTTCAATAACCCTTACCTTACTAGGGACATTTGACACATCTTCATCAAAAGCCATTTCAAAAGGGGGAAACAGATAAACGTTGGCTGCTCCCAGCGAGCAGTTTCTCTTTTCCCCACAATGTTTTATATGATTTTTAACACAATCTAGAAGTCACTCTTTTATCAGATAGATGGTTAAATTTGTATGTCAGTGGAAGTAAAGGAGCCATATTTGAGATAATCAAAGACGTGTAGATCCAGACAAGCCGTTGCGTTTCTAGCACAATGTGTTTTAACTGGTTTGTTCTCTTTTGTTGGATTTGGTAGAACAAAATCTAAACACCATGTTGATTCTGGAGACAGTCAAGGAACATTTATTTAATGTAGTCTGTTATTGCTCTCGAACCATTTGCCAATTTATTCGACCCCGCCCCCTTTTCAGTAAGCCGCGACGGTCCACTTAACCCTTTATCTAAACTTATTTTAAAAATCGCATATTAAAACATTGTAGGAAAAGGAGAAATTGCTCATTTTGAGCAATTTCTTATTTTTCCAACCAGGTTTTCAACTCGCATCAAAATATTTTTTATTTCTTATTTTCCAGATATTACAAATTAGGCTTCATTTATTGTCCAAAGCAACCGGCAGTAAACAGCATACCAGGAAAACGGTTCACATGCATTCCGCAATAACGGATATACATTGAAGACACTAAAATGTTAATATATATTTCGATTAATCTTAGATCCTAAAGCGATATAGATACGTGAAGATGGATAAACTAATTTTTAAATTGATACTCCTTGCTTCTATTCG
>JASEVX010001180.1:0-21310 GCA_031761405.1 Serripes groenlandicus | reverse complement strand
AGAGAGAGAGAGAGAGAGAGAGAGAGAGAGAGAGAGAGAGAGAGAGAAAAAGATAGAGAGAGAGAAAAATATATACAGACAGACAGACAGATAAAGCGATAGGAGAAATAGAGAGATAGATATATATATATTTCCTATAGGTCAAATATAATGAGGTATAATTCAGACAAAGAGAGAGAGAGAAGAGAGAGAGAGAGAGAGAGAGAGAGAGAGAGAGTGAGAGAGAGAGAGAGAGAGAGAGAGAGAGAGAGAGAGAGAGAGAGAGAGAGAGAGAGAGAGAGAGAGAGAGAGAGAGAGAGAGAGAGAAGAGAGAGAGAGAGAGAGAGAGAGAGAGAGAGAGAGAGAAGAGAGAGAGGAGAGAGAGAGAGAGAGAGTGAGAGAGTGAGAGAGAGAGATAGAGAGCGAGAGAGAGAGAGAGAAAGAGAGAGACAGACAGACAGACAGAGAGAGAGAGAAAAGAAGAGAGAGAGAAAGAGAGAGAGAGAGAGAGAGAGCGAGAGAGGAGAAAGAAGAGAGAGAGAGAGTGAGAGAGATGAGAGAGGGGGGGAGAGAGAGAGAAAAACTTCCAGAAGTTTAAAAGATTTGAAAACATATTTGTTAGTATATATGTCATGGCAACCGGAGACTGAAGAATTTACTGGAATTTCAAAACAGACTATTCTACGTTCTCCCTAATATTGATTAAACCAATATCAGTATCAGACATTGAAATCTCAATAAATTGCCTGAATTCAATGTTTATCTCTCTGTATGTAGGTCAGTATATATATGAATGTAGACGTGACCCTAGTTTGTGAAAAACGAATAATAGGGGTCATTGCATTTCCGATGTCAGGGCAATCATAACATGGCAATACAAATCCGATTTGACTTTTGTACTCATATGATACCGTTTTGGGAAAAGGTAATGTGAAAGTGTAGATCTCGATCACCATGTGCATCTGCAAAATCTCATCAATGTCTACACAGATAACATTTTACTTTAAAAAAACATACTATGCTAAGGCTGTGTGTTTTAAAGCTGATCTGGACCTACACTGTTCACAAATGCCAACTTGAACCTTTTCTCATGCACTTGATAAATTATGTATATTATCAAAGTACTGCAAGTACTTGTAACGAATTATTTTGAAAATATAATTACTAATTGCATTTGATCATGGTTTTTTTAGTTTTAACTTGCTTTATAACTTAGGATTTTTTGACAATCCAGTCTTTTTCATGATTATAAATAATCTTTGTCCATATATATTTAAAAGAGGCATCTTTATCAATTGACAGGTTTTGGTGCAAACTTTCTTAATGTGTGCTTATTTGCTAATATTTTCATGTAATAGTCAAAAAAAAATTAAATATTAATTACTGAGGAACTTGTATGTTGATCAATACATTGTGGCTAATGGAGAATAGCTCATTATGAGCTAGTTTTTCTTTGATAGCATAATGTTTTCAAAATGTGGGGGTGGGGGCTGGAAATATTCAAACAAGATTTATTTATGCATATTTAGTAGCATAACGGGTAAAATATGGTAAATAGCCGCACTGTTGCATACTATGTTTTTTTCATAACATTTCTTACTTTACCCTTTGATTAAAACTTAAATTCACAAAATTAAAATTAAGAAGCAATATAATATAAAATGAGATCTTCTAATTTTGCTTCATTTTGTTATCTCAAAATGCTTATGTTTGATCACATTGGACTTGCTCCTCTAAAAATAGATATTGCCCTATCTATTGCATATATATTAACATATATGCATAGATAAGGTCATATCTATTTTGGAGAGTAAGTCCCTGTGGTTTGATCGCCTAGTAGTGTGAAATGTTGTGATTTGTTTTGGCAGGGACGTAGATATATCTACGTCCCTGGTTTTGGGGTGTATTCCATATGCAACGTCATTATATAATGTAATCAATTGTTTGTACAACTTCAAATTTGTCCAAAATTTTTGCTTTACTAAAGGGAATGTTTAATGTATTTGAACCTAATATTCAACAACTATTCTTACTTGAACACACCTAACAGACCCTTCCGATGGGTTAAATGTTAAATAAATATTGATAAAATATTGGTAAATCATTTATTTGTGTTAAACTTTATTATTTGAGGGACACATTGTGTATAACTTGAGAAGAATAGACAAAATACATAACTTCATCAGTCAAATCCACCACGGAACTCCCGTTTCCAAAGATCGATAATTTTTTTTTGTGAGAAACTTTTTAATGATGTTTTCTTTTAATTGGCTGTTGTCTATTTACCAAGTCATTGATTCAAAACATATTCTGTTATTGCAGAACTCTGCAGTTCTTCTGTTTTGATATGTTTTGATAACGAACCAGGTTTAATTGGTTGTGCATATGGATCTGTTTCGCCGGCGAGCAGACATTATTTGTGTATCAATTCCGAAGCATGAGAACTCGTGTTCCGTAAGAACTGCACATATCGGTAAAGTGTCAAAGTATACCAGGGCATACGGTGTTAGGGTAATTTATTCGACTGCGATTATATTCAACGATTGGGATTTCTCTGAAAAATGCGTCACTTTCATTTCGTCTTACGATTTAAACGACGCACAGAAAATGCTTTTTAAATTCGTTATTTCGGATTTAAATTCGTGATACGACAAACAGGAAATATTTTCAATGCGTTTTTTCTGCATTTCAATGCGTGATCGCGTATTCGCGCACCGTATCTGGAGCTCTGCAGATACATTGCTCTACAGCGTGAGGTCGAAGGTCAGGTTTGCTTGTGTTACATAATGGGAACCTGTTTACTACGTCACAAGTCAATTGGCCTAAAACTTCGAATTCATACGTGCCTACAGACAAATGAAATATATGCATTTATTGTTAATTTGATATTTTCTCGAGAATTGATTCTCCATGTTTATTCGATAGTATAAATATGACTTCACTTTATTGAAATAACACATAAAAGTGGTTCAATATCGGAAAAATACTAGGACTATTTTCAGCAAAGGTGTAGTTTAACAAAACGCAAAATTGTAAAGGTCAAATCTCGTACCAACCTCAAGAACTCATCTATTTTTTGAGAAAAATAATTCGTTAAAAAGGACGTATTTTCATTAAATGTGTGAATTGTTTTACAATACCTTCTGCGGTATTTAAATTTAAAGTTGATAGACTTAACTGTGTTTCATAACAAAAATGACTAAAATTAAATAGAATTACTATTTTTTCCCTGATTCATCCTTATCATAATTTTATTTGATTCAACTACAGTAAGAAGGCCACGCTTTGAGCTGAAATAGACAGAAAAGACAAAAGAAAATATTGACATAAGCTAATTGAGCTTCTAGCCATCAAACACAGTTTAACATATATTAACATGACGTGTCACCTTTCAAATAAACAGGTAAAAGTTGTAGAGCTAATTAGTTCAGACTGTATGCACAGACAAAAGTACGCACATACGAACGCATACATATACGAATGCACAAACGCACAAAAATACACAGAATTGACATTATGGCGACTATGTGTTTATCAATTGAAGTGAAATCGACAAAATTACATGCAAATACAACATGTAACAAGATTTTTTAAGTTTTCGCTAAAGCCATATAAGGCCAAATAACCCCGCCCTGTGGTGGCAATGTTTTCGACCACCAAACATGGCTTTAAGGAATCTGTTAGTGGGTCAACTAAGGAACATTTGTACAAAATCATTTGAATATTGGTCTGACACTTTCGGAGGAGAAGATTTCTTAAGTTTTCACTATAGCCATATACGGCAAAATAGACCCGCCCCCTGGCGGCCATGTTTTTCGACCAATCAACGTGGCTTGAAGGAATCTGATAAAGGGTCATCCAATGAACATTTCTAAAACATTATTTGAAAATCTGCTTACTAGTTTTGGAGAAGAAGAATTTTAAAGTGTTTTTCGTTTTGTTGCCATGAAAAGCAGAATTCTGCATGGATCCCAAAAATGTGAAGGAATTCTGGTGAGGTCATTGAGAGGATGCTTTCTGTGAAGTTTCATCCCAAATGACGTTGACGGACGACGCACGACGCACGACGCACGACGCACGACAGACGCCGGGCAAAGGGCGATCACATTAACACAATAGCTAACAATGAATTGTGTCTGTATTGCGTGTAAAATACTACGTAATTGCTTATTCAAGGGCAGATAACTCTTTGTAGAAAATAAATTTGTAGATTTTAAATATTTAACGTCTTTATAAATGACAATATATTTACATTATGTACACACAATATGAGGAAATTTTTATCTCCTTTTAAAAGCGTGTTTGACAATTTTTCTGCTATTTTTTATATAACAAGTAAAAACATATACATTCAGTTTGTTGATAGCCTACTTTACCTACAACACAATTAAGTACAATATTTAGACATAAAATATGAAAAATAAGTGCTCAAAGTGTAAAATCAGTGTTCACATAAAATAACCCCACCCTCTTTGTGTCCATATATCTCCGAAAGGAACATAGCATACATAGGGCAATACATCAATAGTGATTCTCACAAAAAATGAGAAAAATCGGAGGGCACCAGGAAACCCCCATAAGTGATACCTCTCCTTTACTTATAAAATTTATGAATTACATAATTGAAAAAGAAACATGTGTTTCTGCGCTGTCAACAAATGAATTCGTGGAAACACATATACATGTCTGTGAATCAAGTCGAAGTAGATTTTCGATTCCCAGTCGTTATTTTTTACAGATACATGTAGTCAATTCCCAGTGATGAAATATATACCAAGAATGTATCAAAATATTGAAATGAAATTAAATAGTGCTTGGTATTATATAAAGATATAAGAAATTGTCATGCTTTATATTATATAAACTAATACATGAGCTTTTTATAGTAACACATCATCAGTCTGGTTCCCCACTTACTATAATACGCATCAATAAGAGGAAGGTACTCCAGACTAACAAATCATATGTATGAAGAATATTTGATAATATATATTAACCCTCTACAATGACAGAGTCAGGCTGTTGATGCAGAGGTTAACATGTTCGCTTAGAACAACGGGGACCAGGGTTCGTTTCCTGTTCTAAGCAAAAAAAAATCTACAAATTAATATATTATAATTATCTTTTTCATAAATTTCTCAAATCAGTGGTGCAAACGTCCGTTGACACCTTTGCAATTAACTCCTTAAACATGTTAGAATTTAAAATAAATTCAAAAGCGTTGCATTTGATTGTTCACCTATGCTTTGTGAAACCCTATAAGAAAAGAATTAGTTTGTTTGTATGATGTTTTACGTCGCATTTAACGATATTTTAGTTATATCACGCTGTAGAAAATGTAGAATACACAGGGTTTTATATCTGTTTTGATATTAAATTTGACTCTCAATATAATTCTCATTGCTAGTCAGAGACCTTGATTTGGTTTTGAAATGACATGTTTATATGTTAATTGCATACAATAATAACGACTAAAATCCATTGTTTGCTAAACAGGAACTATGAAGATAGCACATGCGTATTATTAAGCAAATTAGCTTGCATCAAATTTTAGTAAATCAGTAGACCCGCATACTGTGTGTACAGTATTTTGCGTTCAATTTCTATATCATTCCCTTTATGGACTTAACAAAGTGCAATTGTAAAGTGTTCTGTTTAAACTTTCGGGATCGGTAAGTCCATGTCCAAATGTAATCTGCAAGTTAGGTCCTTGCTGTCAGCACTTTCAGTGCTTTGATTAACTATCTGTTTACCACTCGTAATACACTGTTTATAACAAATGGTAATACCGCCACTATAACGACGGGCTTTTTCATTTTGAAACTTTCTGTAGAAATTATGACATGCATAACCATTCAAATCGACGATTAATTCTGTATCTAATCATGTTCCATACAAAAATATATGTATATGTAATTTGCTGCTAGTCTATTTACAAAATCCGTATCCTCTCTTTCAATCGTGGTAAGTCCAGTCACCTTTAATCTTTCCTCCACAGAACCCAATGTTGTCTTATTCTGACCATTCACTGGTCGACCATTGACGTGAAGGGTATCGTAACTGATCCACGCTTGTTTCCGTTTCTCGATATCTTCCTTTATTATCGGTACCAACTTTTCCCTCTTATCAGCAATGACTTTCTAGTATTAGAAGTAGATTTAAACATAAAGTAATCATTTGCAAATTCTTACTTTTTATCTTGACCATATCTCTGTCCTTATACAACGTGAATTTTGCCACCATCATAATATCATTGTGTATTTGCAAGCGATCGTTCTTCCCATTCGATGTAGTTCGAACTTCATTTGATCCACTAAACTGTGTGCCACTTTCAGGTTTTTTTTAAATAAATGAACGCACCTTTATCTCTGTTTCTTTTAACCTTTTTCTTTTCTCTTCCTCATTGACTGGTATTGTACATTTAACAGTTCTCCACTTATCTTAGAGTTCTCCCGTTCTAACTTGTCCACTTGATCACTCAGCAAACCTAGTGAAAAATTCTACATTATCTGTTCTATCACTTATTTTATTGATATTTTCTTCAGAAATTCAGAAACTAATAACGATATTGACAACGATGCTGAAGAAATTAATGAACTACTTCTAGCTGTAAAATTACTATCTTTTGCCTGTAACATCCTTGTCATACTTTCATTTAATTCAGCTACAGTAAGAATGTCACGCTGGGAGCTGGAAGAGAAATCAATAACGATATTGACAACGATGCTGAAGAAATCAATGAACTACTTCTTGCTGCAAAGTGTGGCAAGTGGGAGAGAGTATGGGAAATCCTTGGCAAACCAGATCAACCCAGAAAAGAGTATTTGATTAATATTATCCCGGAGGGTCGAAGATGGGGATTATTGCATCAAGCGATTTACTGGAAAGTCCCGTCCATTCTTGAGAAACTCCTCCAGTACAAAGCATGTGACCACACCATGTCTACTAAGGATAGCTCATTTAAAGATGGCAGTATTTGTACGAAGGTTCCAACGGAAATCGTAGAAATGTATGGGTCCGGAGAAATGACTGACCTTTTACAGATGAATCGCCAATCCCTTGAAGACCAAGAGTTATTAACATATCTCGAATATGATGACCCCAAAAAGCATTCGAAAAGCTACATATTACTTGAAGTCGTACTAGCTGCTTACAAACAATCTTTTCATCCAAGTGAGATTTCGCAAGGATACTCAATGCTGCAAATCATGCGGGCAGTTTTCACTGATTTTCAAACATCCGTGGATCGATTTGAAGCTATCAAAGCAAAAGTGTGCAAGTCCATTAAGGGAGAATTTCATGAGATTTATGTCAGACTGAATAAAAGCAAAACACGAAAGGAGTTTTGCTCTGCAATAATTTACAGTTACACTGTTGAATCGACCTATCAACTTTATTCCCGGATTAACTTGGCAATGAGGCGACAAAGAGCTGTAAACTACAGACCAACGGCCAATGACCTTGCTATTGGACCCTTTATTTTTATGTATCAGACAATTCTCCTCTACTGGGATTATATAGAACAAGAGTCTGGAATAACCTATAGGAAAATGCAGATGCTGTACAAGGACCTGAGGGAGTATAGGATGTATACGAGATTTATATGGCCGTCTGTCACTTCTTCAACTGTTGTAGTTGGCAAAACCCATGCATTTCCGACTCAAGGACCTACTGGAGATAAGACCGGCGTCCTCTTCACAATTGATAATAGTGCACCATCAGCTTGGCAACCCCGTAACATAGAAGAACACGCTTGCTATACTGAACGTGAGAGGACCTATCCAGCTGGAGCGCCCTTCAAAATAACGAAAAGGGAAATAAAGGAGAATGGAACGGTACACATTTACCTAAGACTTCTGAGTGAATAAAAGAACACACGAATGATTGATGACTTTTTGACAATCGCCTTGAATTCTAATGCTTTAAATTATATTGACGCATACCACAATAACTATTTAGTCATTTAAATCTTGGCTTTTCAAACCTGTATTTTACAAGGAATTCATCGTGTTTTATGTTTTTTATTTAGCTCGCCTGTGCGCGAAGTGCTCAAAGTAAGTTATTGTGAACATCATTTGTCCGTCATCCGTCGTGTCTTTCTCGGAAACCAGTGGGTTTATTCATACAATATTGTTATCAATGTAGAATAATTTAGGTCATCATGGTAACCGAAAAAAAGTATTCTCCTCCAAAACTGGTTGGCAGATTTTCAAATTAGTTTGTAAAAATGATTTTTAGGTGACCCTCTAAACATGTTGATTGGTCGAAAAGCATAGTCGCCAGGATTGCAAGGCTGTTTTGGCCTTATATTGCTATAAATGTTTTCGTCGAAAGTATGTGGTAGATTTTCAAATAATTGTGTAGAAAAGTTCATTGGAATACCCTCTGCAAAACTCTTTCGAGTCATGTTGAATGCTGAACAAACATACTATGGCTATAGTGCAAAATAAATATCTGAATATGAAATACTAACCGGTACAATACAAATAAATTGGTGACCTATCAGTTTCTTCAAGCATATACATTCGACAAAATCCAGCCAAAGCAAGGTTGGGATATTTCGGTTTGTGGCAGTGGAGCTGTATTGGCCCTCTGTTGCCTCATGTATTAGCTTACCTGGCCGCAAAATAAGTGATTGTGGTTGACTATGCAATTGGCATGGTATTACACATTGCATAACTCAAGTGAGCGATCCAGGAACATCACATCCTTTTTGAATATTGTTGCTAGTTTCTGATTTTGCAGGGTCGGGGCGGTGAAGGTGTGTGTGTGTGTGTGGGGGGGGGGGGGGGGTAATCAACAGTAGTATCCTAGATTTAATTTTGATGAGATGTCCTCATGCATTTCTCAAATATATCTCCAAAGCAGATGTCAAATACAATAGCATAGTTTACATAGTTCGCAGGCTGCCGTGTCAGAGTATCTACTGTTCAATACGCTAGACTGTTGAAAGCATTATTCGTATTGATAGAAATGTGTCAAGTGAAATATCTATGAGCAAATAACAATACAGCGGTAAGAAAAACATCCTTTATAGAAAAAAAAGAATACTTAAAAACAACCTGCTTCTGGTGAAAGTGTGTAAGGAAATTCTAACAAACCATTGATACAGAATAGCTGTAGTACTTATTGGAGCTCTCTGCTGTATCAGTACAGAATCCAAGAACTTGATGTATATAGACAGTGTGATGCAGTGATAGTGACAATGTTAATCTCTTGCATAAAATGTGCGTTATTTCTTACATTATGAGTCGGCAAGTATGTCGTGCGCTTGTCTTAGCACTCAATATGAACTAACAACTCCTCGATCTTGGAAATTATGACTAAGAAGAAATGAAGATAGATGGCAAACTACATTTTCGGAACAGCGACCCAGTGTGCTTGTTACGCTTGAAGTCGGTGTGGACATATTCTACAATACAGCTAATGTATTTTAAAATATAATCCGTACTTTTTAAAGTATATTTTATATGCAGACGTTTGTTTAATTGCGTTAAATTTCGTTTAGATTATTAATGCCCAATGTATGAGGGATTTTTCCATTAACCAATAATTTTGACTTATCTGATGACATTTCAATAAAATATTTTCAAATTGAAAGGAAACATGTGTTGTTTTGATTTTGTTTTGATATTGTCATTTGAGCCCTTTTCTATCAGAATTTACAAAAGTGATATCATAATCGTTGATTGTTCGATGCGAGTTTTACTCTGTTTTCAACTGATTTCCAGTTCTATCAGAACGGCTAGCTCACAGACCCATGTTTTCCTGTCTTCCATAGATCAGAAATGTTAATAACAATCTTTCAGAGTGTAACGTGTACCGGCGTTAAGCCACCGCGGGTCACCCATCCAGGAACTAACCGCGATGTACGTTGCTTAAGTTTAAGAAAATGTCAACCACTCTACCAATGCCGCTATAAAAGCCGGCTTCCACAGCAAGGCTATATAAGTGATAACAAGAGAAAGTTGATGCAAGGCATCAATGTCGCCGGAAAAGACTGCATTGATTGATTTATGCATTCTTGACTTTCCTTAGTCTATTCAAACATTAGGAACGTTGAAATGAAAACATTTGCTTATAAATTATATACACATATCTATACATTAGGGTATCTATCAAAAATTAACGAAATGTGTGCATTTATCTTGGCTTAAATTTAATTTTGCTGTTGTTACTTATTTAAATAATAGTATTCATTCATATAATTTCAATGTTTGTCAATCTTATTCGAATCACAAGGTAAATATCCTGGTATTGCTTTAAAGGGAGGTAATTTGAAGAAAACAAAAGTCTTCAAAAGGAGAAATATATCAGCATTACTTACCGTCTACAGTTTAAATTGTTCTATTGTTTGTGGATTTAAAAATGTTCTTTTTTTCTTATTTCTACATGTACAACGAAATATTGCGGCTTCTCTTTGACGCTTTGCGTCAAACATTCGTCTTGTACTTGTCTAAAATAAAATAATATCACTCGCTTTTTCATATCGAAATGCGCATGCGCGAAAATCGATGTTAAAGGTCACGAAACTACACAACAGAATAGGGTCTATATTTAGCTTAGAAACAGTTCCTACTTTAGATATTCATGGATTAACATTATTAAATGAATTCTACACAAATCAAGACATCTCTTTGAACATGAAAACAACATTTAGTAAGTTAAAATTGCTATTAAAAGGAGAATCCGAAATTGACCTCAATGATGACACATAAGAGTCTGCATTAGGGGGTGTTGGTTCACGTCTTGAAGGGACCACTTTTGTCTTCGTAAATAAGACAAAAAACTTAAATGCGAGTGAAATAAAAAAAACTGCAAACATCAAAAAATCGGAATATTTATTTCATTTTAGATGTGTCATTTATTAGTGTTCGTAAACAACCACAATTGTAATATGTTCAAATCATCTAGATTTGTTTCTTTCTAATAATAAGCCGCCCTCCCATGTGATTTCCGAAAAGCTATTAAAAATAGAAGTCGCGGGCTTCTGCCCGGCGACTAATTATACCTATACCCCGTTCCCGTTATATTGGCAACAGGCTACCTTCCAACATAGAATGTTTAGCCGATATTTAGCTCATTGGTACATTGGTACAAGACGAATAATTTTGTATGTTTGTCACATACCCTTTTGAATGAAAAATATAGACAGACAGATAGAGAGAGATAGAGAAAAGGGGGACAGAGACGGACAAGAAGAAAAACAAATACATACATACATACATACATACATACATACATACATACATACATTCATACATATCGTAAACCAGATTTGATATGTGTCAGCATGATGTAGCTACATTTGATATATGTGTCAGCATGATGTAGCTTCATTTGATATATGTGTCAGCATGTAGCTAAATGGTTACCCTAAAATATCGATAAACGAACAATGACAATAACGGTGAAACTTGACAGGTCGCGGACACAGGTCGTTTTTTATTTTGTATCGGACCAAAAAGCAAACATTGGTCAAATCTGGCTGACGAGGAAATACGTCCCTTGTCTATATAATAGAGTATGCATTTTTTTAAAGCGTGCCAGGTCACTTTATTGAAAATAGCGATTTCAATACAGATTGTCCTACATTCTCAATATTGAATAAACCATGTAGACGTATCCCTAGTTTTTGACCAACGAATGGTGGAATCATTGCAATTTCGGTGTGGCATCATAACATGGCAATACTAATCTGGCTTAGACTTTTGTACTCATATGAGACCGTTCTTGAGACTAAAAACGAAAAGCAATGGCATAAATGTGGTTTATTGATAATTAACAGTATATTCCCATTCTTACCTTTTGTAGACAGTGTAAATTTGGCGTCCGCCTCAAGTATGGGAGGTCGCGGTTTCGATCACCGGCCGGGTCGTACCAAAGACTTTAAAAAATGGCTCATGGTTGCAGGAATAGCATATTACGCTGGTGTTAGGATAGGTTGATCAAATGTATTGGTAACATACCCAAGAAACGCCATCATATAACTGATTACTGTTTAAAGCGGCGACCAAAATACAAAACAATCTAACGTAAAGGTCTGAATCAGGTTAATAGCGACGAATAATATTTGATATAAATGACTCGTATCAGCTAAGGTTTTAGAAATACACTGCATTGCCGAAAGGATCAATCTTACATGCACCACTGATTCGGAATAATTTAACATGCTTTATTGCTGTCATGTGGTTAGGTCAATAAACATCATTTTTTCCCCTAGAAATTGATAAGGTCATGTCGGTGTTTTGTCGCGTCAGGTGGGTAGTTTCATCTGTGAACACTATAAATAGTCTCTCTATGTGGTAAAACATATTTAAAGACAAGGTGTGCAGCGATATTTTAACCCCCTTTTCCAGTCTGGCCAGATTTTGATCATTAGTAGTATAGTATATGAGTCTATTTATAGTAACACAGTCTTGTGTGGGTATTTTCCCAATGTTCTCAAACGAAAGCATAACCGTCATCGAATGCTTGTTCTGTGGACGCTGAAGACTCATACAAAGAGCCTATTCCGAGTATTCATTGTTCTACTATTTGTAATCTATCTCTAGGTCCGCCTATATCACTTAAAACATTCTGATTCGAAATTTCAGAATATTCAAAATTAGGCTTTACCTTGTATTTTAGCAAATCAGAAATAATGCAAATTTGTGAATTGAGATTTATAATAAGAATGATATGAAACCCGATTGGTGAAAACAGAATGTGTCCCAAGACAAAACTAGTTCGTCATACCAAATACTTTAAAATTGTTGTAATGGATTTCCCTCTATGGTGCTCAGGATTGTGGGGTGATCAGCATTACGAAAGGATAAATGGACCAGTAGTACTAGTGTAATGGAATTACTGGGCGTATTTCTGTTGTATAATTATGATTATGCTGTCTCGGTATAGAACCATTATGGAACCTTACAGCTAGTATAACCAGAGGGAGGAATATCCAATACTCGAAAAACCAGCATCGATTTCAACTTTATTTTAATACTCGTTCCTGAATATTATCATGTCCCATGCGGTAAGAACCTGCAACATACAAAGCAGGTTGTAAATAAACTGACATACTATTGCAGCATGAAACAATCTACAAGTTAAATTGTACAATATTTAGGCATGACCTTGAACATTTTACCGTCATTCATCTTAACACTGAAGAATTATGAGATGATAATTAAACTTTCAGACATCCAAATAAACCTCAATTTATCTAAATATTACTAGGGACATAGATATCTATGTCCCCGATATTATTCAGAATAAACCAAATAATTTCCAATATTAAATAGAAGTGGGTGGGGTGTGACAACGTCCAACTTTAAGTCAAATTCTCACATAAACAGGCGCTAAGCTTTAAAGCATGTACATGTATCGGATAAATCATATAAATATGCAACAAACTGGACCAAACTTACATCATGTGGGGCAATATTGGACCCTAATCTTGTGAAACGACGAGCTTGATAATGCAAGCCAAACAACGTGATTACGACTTCCGGAAGTAAAAACAACCGGCAAGGAACTTCCGCCTATGTCATAACAAACGGCACCTATGTAATAAATTAGCGAAAAGAGCCGAAAGGCAATGCTACCTAATAAATAGAGCGCGAGAGCGGTAGCAGCACACTCCCCGCCTGATATCTATGAAGATATCAGCATACAAACAATAACATAATTTATCCAAACATGTACCTCAAACTTAAGCCTTAAGTGAAATTGTTTAGACAATGACATTTTAAAGCATAAATTTATACTTGAAAATTAAATTGTTTAAAACTTTCAGAAAACATTGGATATATATAAAAAAAAAAAAGCAATTACAAATGCTCAAAGTTACACACTGCAACTATTATTTCACATGTTAAATGCAATAAGTACAAATAGTAATCCAAGATCTGAGTACAAACAGTTAAGTAACTTTTAGCAGCAAATGAAATGTTACTTCTATTTGAAGCACTCTTAATACTATGTTATCAGTCTATATACATTTACTTTCTGCTTTCACAAGAGAAACAAGTTCATGGACAGGTCTTACATATTTACTCTGTTTCCCATCTTTGAACACAACAATTTCAACTGTACGAAGTTTTTTATCCTTACTTGGAAAAATTCTCGTAACTCTGGCCATAGGCCATGCATTTCTGTTCACTTTTCTGTCTTTAAGCAAAACAATGTCATCTACACACAAAGGTTCTAGTTCATAGTTCCATTTTCTACGATTTTGTAGAGAATTCAAATACTCTCGTCTCCATTTACTCCAAAACTGCCCGGCACGGTACTGTACGCTTTTCCACTGGGCACCATAAAGGGACTTAACATCTAAATCACTCACACTGGTGGCCCGGACGGGTAGCTCAATTGGTAGCGTATCTGACTCGTGATCTGGAGGTCACGGGTTCGATACCCGGTTGCGGCGACATTCTTTCGGGCGATGTTTTCCATTGCCTCTCACCTCTGGTCTATGTGAGAAAGTAGTCAGTGGCTTCGAAAGAATGTTGTGTAAGTACTGGTGTGGGAAAGCCAGGAAAACATGGGTAGGTGCACTGACCGCCGTGATATGACCAAAGCTGTTGAAAGCGGCGTTAAACTCCAAACAAACAAACACTCACACTGGTGGAGTCATGTACAGCCTTAGATGTAAGTAACATAGAAAGACTCAATACCTCGGGATTATCTGGGTCATTTGAAACTGGGACAATGGGTCGAGAATTTATTATGGCAGTAACCTCAGCCATGAGGGTGACTAACACAGCATGTGTTAAAGTAGTGACAGTCCTTAACATTGACTCTAAAATTCTTCGAGCTATCCCCATCATCCTCTCCCAAGAACCACCCATGTGTGACGAATGGGGAGGGTTAAAAACCCACTGACAACCATGAGATCGCATGAAATCCTCAATTGGTTTATCCTCAACATTAATTGCCTCTATGCCGAGAAGAGCGGTTGCACCTACAACATGTGTGCCACAATCTGACCTAAACTGTTTTACAACTCCCCTTAGAGAAACAAACAGTCGGAGGGCATTTATGAAAGATGACGAAGACATTTCATCGATAACCTCTATGTGCACAGCCCTGATAGTAAGGCAAGTGAACAATACTGCCTATCTTTTAGAACTAGCTTGACCACCACGTGTCCGTCTAGACACAACTGACCACGGGCCGAATACATCGACACCTACATAAGTAAAAGGGGCAGCTTGTTGGACCCTATCAACAGGAAGATCAGACATCTTTTGCCCTAAGAATTTGCCTCTAAGCTTCTTACAAGTGACACACTGAAAAATCAGGGAGGTGACCAGCCGTTTTCCGCCTGTAACCCAAAAACCTGCATCTCTGACAGCTCCTTCTGTCAGCTGACGTCCTTGATGTTGGACTAAACTGTGAAGTCTAGCAATATAATGCTTCCCATGGACTATAACAGGGTGTTTTTGACAATGGGATAGGTCACTGTTACTCAAGCGACCCCCTACACGTAGAAGTCCATGGTTATCTAGGAAGTGATCAAGGGCCAAAATGGGTGAATCCCTGCTAATATTTTATTGACCTTTCAAACACTGAATCTCGTTGCTAAAGAACTCTTTTTGAACTATCCTAAGAATGAAAGACTCAGTCTGTTTGCTTAACTCTAGATCTTTCAAAGACCGACAACTAGAATGCCAACCACTGCAGGGTGAACCCTTACGGTAAGACACGGCAACATGTTTAAGTACAGCAATAGCCAAAACTAAGTTTGACCAAGTGGAAAACTTCTCAAATCTTTTACTACTGAGCATATCTGATTCCTGAATAACGATAGCATTGACAGATACATGGCAACGTATCTCTTTGTCAGTTTCAGGAGCTACCACAGGGAAGAACTCTGGTACTGATTCAGTTTGCTTGTGCAGAAAATCTGGACCTGAAAGCCAACTACTTTGTTCCAAATCAACAGGATTAACACCCCTACTTCCTATATCCGCAGGATTTTGTTCAGAGGGCACGTAATTCCACTGGCTAGGCTCACTAACCCGCCTGATTTTCTGGACACGATTACAAACATACGTGAAAAAACATCTAGACTGATTGTGAATATAACCCAATGCTATTCTACTGTCCGTGTAGTACTTGACTTGGTCAAACTTCAATCCTAATTGATCAGTAATGGACTGAGAAATGCCAGTGCCTAACACAGCTCCACAGAGCTCAAGTCGGGGAATCGTATGACCTTTACTGGGGGCAATCTTAGACTTTCCCATCACAAACCCTACATGAAAGTTAGTGTTACAAGGTGTACGCCCAACCAAGTAACCTACCGCTGATATTGCTTGTTCTGAAGCATCAGAGAACACATGGAGTGACAAATGAGTAACCTCACTAAGACTGACACTGAAATAACTACGAGGAATTTTCAAGCAACAAAGCATGTCAAGACAATGCTTCCACTCCATCCACTTACTCTCAACACATTGGGGTACTGGTTGATCCCAATCACATTTCTCTGACACTATGTCCCTAAAAATCAGTTTTCCAATGATTGTAAAAGGTGAAAGAAAGCCAAGCGGATCAAACAAGCTATTAACAGTGGCCAAAATACCACGTCTTGTGAAGGGGTGACTAGAGGTTTCTACCTTAAAGGTGAAACAATCGAGCTCCAGATTCCAACAAACACCTAAGCTTCGCTGAAGTGGTAACATGTCACTTTCAAAGTCAAGACACTTCATGTCCTTTGCTAAATCTTCAACATTAAAACTAATCATGACTTGTACACTGCTAGATGCAATTTTGTGAAGACGTAGGCCACAAACACCCAAATCCTTCTGAGTTCTCTTAATGAGATCAACAACTTGACCTGGAGATGACTTGGATGTGAGACCATCATCTACATAAAAATTCTTACGCACAAAATCTTGAACATCGGAATCTGAGTTCTCAACTGTCCTATGTAAACCATATGATGCCACTGCCGGTGACGAACTGTTACCAAAAACGTGTACTGTCATCCGGTACTCTATCATTTCTTGACTAGGGTCATTCTCTATGTACCACAAAAACCTAAGAAAATGTCTATGTTCTATGAACTCTGTTCGAAACCTCATAAGAACACCTACTAAGTTGTTTGTTAGGTCAGGCCCACTTAACAAGACGGAATTCAAGGAAACACCCCGAGATTTTGCGGAAGAATCAAATACTGCTCGTATTTGATTTGGTTTCGTTGGATGAAAGACTCCAAACACTGGCAAATACCAGCATTCCGCATTATCAGTAAGGGGAGGGGCAATTTATGCATGGCCTTTGTCAAAGATCTTAGCAATAAATTCAACCATTAGATTTCTCTTAACAGAATTTTTCATCAAGCTGGAATGAAGTGACCTAGCTCTGCGTACAGCGTCTGGTCTATTATTAGGAAGACGTGACCTAGAAGACCGAAAGGTTAGGGGGGCACTCCATTTACCATCTGAAGTTTTACGGAACCCTTTTTCCATCAAACCTAAGAACTCTATATCATCCATAGATGGACCAGGTTTATCATCATTAGCTGTTTGAACAAACACCGGGTCAAAGGAATTACTGTTTAACTTGACATTTTCTGCAACAACAAACATATTCTTACAAGGTGGGAACAGTGACAATTGACCGTCACACAGTACATGAGTTTTGTTAACATTAACCTGATCAACAGAATGCACCTTACCTAAACACATCTCACCAATTACTACCCAACCAAGTCCTAGCTTTTGGGCAAAAGGGGCACCCGGGGGACCTATGATTTGGTTCTGGATATGATGGGCCTCAACCAGGTCTCGACCTATAAGAAGCAAAATCTGAGCCTCATTGTCTATCTCTGGAATGAAACCTGCTAATAACCTGGGATAAATGGGGATGAAATCCTACGTGAGGTGAACATATCTCATTCCTATCATTTGGAATGTCTTGGCACTCAATAAGAGTGGGTAATTGGTAAGTAACTGAACCATCTACAGACATGACAAAACAACCACTTGCCCGGCGACCCTGTGCAACACGGGTACCAGCACAAGAATTAATTGTGTATTCAAATTATTGACTATTAATATTCAACATATCAAACAACTCTGGTTTTGCTAATGAAGAATAACTTTGATCATCTATCATAGCATAACAATTGACAGTTTTATAAGGATTATCAGATCTACCAACACTTATTAGTACAATTTTGGTACATGATTTAGCAAAACTATTTCTACAAATTTGTGTACAACTGTTATTCACTCGAAAGTTTGTCTCCCCGCCATTCTGTTGCTCATGTCTTAATGTTATTTGCCCACCTCTGTGTTGTGCTTGTTGTGAATCATCTCTATGTCTAACACTTTCTCCTTGTGGCCGATCAATATGCATTGCACCAGGATGATATTTGCTACCACAATCACATCTAACACTAACTCTACAATTATTAGCACGATGTTTGTTTGATTCACAGCATTTGAAACATATGTTTTGATCACTAAGGAATGTTTTCCTTTCTTCAAAAGATTTTGACTTGAAAACGCGACACTTGTTTAAACTATGATTACTTCTGTGTAACAAGCAGTATTTTTCTAGGTTTCTGGTATTATCATTCACAACTTCTGTTTTCTTGGTTACGACTGATGACCTTCGGTATCCTGTGTTGCCTTGATTAGACGACTGACTTGGTCCAACTGGAAGAAGACTAGGATCATTGCGGATCCTAGACTGCTCATTGACGAATTTACAAAACACTTCGAAAGGTGGATATAGCACAGAATGATCCTCCTTGTAGTGATACACCTTGGTTGCCCACCTTTCTTGTACATTAGATGGAAGCTTAGCGATAATTGGCATGACACCAACAGAAGAATCAAAACATGCTAAAGCAGTTGAATAATCAGAGTCCTTCTTAAGTGCTTCAATTTCCGACAACACATCGGCTAAATCATACCACTTAGTAGTGTCTGAAAAAGTTAACTTTGAGATTCTGTCAAGTTTATTGAGAATAATTCTGTGAACAGCTTCTGGAGAGCCATATCTCTCATCGAGACGTCGCCATAATTTCTGGATTCCAATCTCTGGTTGTTTAACGTGAACAGACTTCAGTGATATTGCGTGCTAACGTGAATCAGCACCTAACCATTTAATCAATAAGTCAATTTCTTCCGCGGGGATTTACTTTCAGTTCTGTAACAACCTGTTTGAAAGTGGATTTCCAACCTAAGAAAGTTTCTGGCGAGTCATTGAAAGTAGTTATTCTGGAAACAACAAGTTCTTTCTTCAACATGTAACTAGTAATGTCTGTCAAAACATCTTGTGACCTTGGTTTTGGAGATTCATGAACACTTTTCATTAAGTTCTCAAGTAATTGTTGTTTTTGTTATGTGAATTAAGGACAAAAAACTCTTCAACTTGATATCTTTGTTTTTCGAAGATGCCTCGAAGTTCATTTTGTAATTCTAGACTTTGTTCAGTCTTTGTAGTATCGAGAAATGAACTGTAAGTATGCACAGAGGACTTGTAAACTTCTAGCACTAACTTCAACTTCTCCTCATATCTATTTAATTTAACAACACTTACATCAGTGGAAACTTCCTCAGATAATATTTCCGAAATGTTTTGATACTTAATTTTCAATTTTTTCTGGAAGTCTTCTACCTTCTCTTTAAATGCCGCCATGCCTTTTCAGTTAATGTCCTAATTCGACGAGTCATTCAAACCATAAGTCCAGATGATACACTTGACCAGTCCGGTGGTTGATGCGTTGATGATGATGTTCTTACTATGCTGTCTCGGTATAGAACCTTACAGCTAGTATAACCAGAGGGAGGAATATCCAATACTCGAAATACCAGCATCGATTTCAACTTTATTTTAATACTCGTCCCATGCGGTAAGAACCTGCAACATACAAAGCAGGTTGTAAATAAACTGACATACTATTGCAGCATGAAACAATCTACAAGTTAAATTGTACAATAATTAGGCATGACCTTGAACATTCTACCGTCATTCATCTTAACACTGAAGAATTATGAGATGATAATTAAACTTTTAGACATCCAAATAAACCTCAATTTATCTCAATATTACTAGGGACATAGATATCTATGTTCCCGATATTATTCAGAATAAACCAAATAATTTCCAATATTAAATAGAAGTGGGTGGGGTGTGACAACGTCCAACTTTAAGTCAAATTCTCACATAAACAGGCGCTAAGCTTTAAAGCATGTACATGTATCGGATAAATCATATAAATATGCAACAAACTCGACCAAACTTACATCATGTGGGGCAATATTGGACCTTAATCTTGTGAAACGACGAGCTTGATAATGCAAGCCAAACAACGTGATTACGACTTCCGGAAGTAAAAACAACCGACAAGGAACATGAGCCTATGTTATAACAAACGGCAGGGAAATTCCAACTATGTTATAAATTAGCGAAAAGAACCGAAAGGCAACGCTACCTAATATATAGAGCGCGAGAGCGGTGGCAGCACAATGATGCTCAATCAGCAATGCAAATACAGAGATGATTCTGTAGTTAAGCAATGTATTTTTGTCATTTACATATCAGATTGATATGTAAGGAATCATTCCTTAATTGAGTGCGGATCATGTTTATTTCATCCTCCATCGTAACTATGGTCTGTTATAGATGCGCTCGTTAATAACTTGTGCGATCCATTGATGATTTGGGTGTTGTCTACGAAGGGCGTGGTTAGGTGGCAGTGCTCGGCCTAAGTATAAACACTGTATATATTGCGAGATTCAACCAGTCCGTTTGTGGCATTAGTTCGGTTTACAACGAAGTTAAAGTGGCATTTCTATCCAGAGGGAAGAAAACTCATGTAAAAAAAGTTCAAATCGATTTTTATTAAAAGTAAGAAGCTTGAATGGGTTTGGGATTAACCACAAACATGTTACCAAAGAGCCCACACTCACAATTTATACTTTTCTTCAAGATTTCAGGATTTTAAAAACGGAGCCGTTCATGTACATTTTCATTCCGAAATGTATTTAAAGGTTGGATGTCATATGCAAACCGTGTTGAGATAAAATGTACATAACTGTTATAAAAACACACTCAGTTCAATGAGGCATATACATTGTATACACAATAAGTATGTGTATTTAGTGCTTTTGAATTATTGTGTATCTGTGCTTCAATGGGTTTTTTATAACAGTTGACTTGTGTACACTTTATTCCCCCCCCCCCCCGAATGTTTGTATTAGACACCAACCTTTAAAGAGGTACCTACCGAGCAGGGGAAAACAACTTTATTTAAATAATTAAAATATGAAAGCTCTCTCATACTACAGTCTAATTAGAATCAAACATGTCCTCATAAAGGTTT
>JASEVX010000118.1:302306-592328 GCA_031761405.1 Serripes groenlandicus | reverse complement strand
AAATTTCATAGATAAATAAAACAGAACTTTATTATTAAAATAATACTTTTAATTAAAGATATTTGCTTCATAATATTTTCGAAGTTATACTAATAGTATTGTTGTCCTACTGGTAATGATCATACTTTTAGGTCTTTATTTCCTTTTCGAGTCTGAGAATGGCAAATAAATTATTTGTAACGAAGTTGGGCGCATATATATAGATTTAGTATATTTGCCTGGTATGATATTAGCCCGTTCCCACATGCAACAAATCTGTAGCAGACGACTTTTGAAAACATCTTTTTCAAAATGTGAAAATCTCCATTAATGACAGTTAACTTATTAAATAGAGTTGAACACATTGTAGCAAATGGTGAAATTGCTCATCATGAGCAATTCAGCCTTTTCCAGAATGTTTCAAATTTCGTCTGCTGCAGAGACGTCTGAAAGCGTCTATATTTGGGAAAGGGTTAGCCCTTTCCCTCATATGACAATTTTACAGCAGACGACTTTGAACGTATTTTGTCAAAAAATAGAAAATCTCCATAATTGAATGGATAACCTATGACAAAAAGATGAAAACATTGTGGCAAAAGGAGAAATTGCACGTTTTGTGCAATTTCTTCTTTTGTCACTATGTTTTCAAAAAGCCGTCTGCTGCAGAGACGTCTAAAAGCGTCTATATTTGGAAAGGGTTAATCCCTTTCCAACAACAACACATCTGCAGCAGATGACTTTGAACATATTGAGTCAAAAATATGAACATATTGAGTCAAAAATATGAACATATTGAGTCAAAAATATGAAACTCTTGAAATGATAGAACAATTTTTGAATAAATTAAAAACTGTGTGGAATAAGTAGTTTGCTGCAGAGGCCCCGGAAAGTGTCTGTAAGTGGGTTAACCCTTTCCCTCATATGGACGCTTTCGGACGCCTCTGCAGCAGACAGCTTTTTGAAAACATAGTGACAAAAGGAAACGTGTAATTTCTCCTTTTGCCACAATGTTTTCCACTGTTCGTCATAGGTTATCCATTCAATTATGGAGATTTTCTATGTTTTGACAAAATATGTTCAAAGTCGTCTGCTGCAGAATTGTCGTATGAGGGAAAGGGTTAAGCCCGTAGAGCCATCTGCAGCATATAATCATCTGGTAGTATAAGCCCTCGTTCAGTTGAAAATGTAGCGAACATTTATTTTACTATTTTCCTCACAATGGTAATCCAAATTGAACTTCCGGTTTCAATATTTTGTTTACCTCTTTTCGTTTTTCTTTACTATAGGAGCTGACTATGCACAATATGAAGCATTTTTACAGGAACAATCAAAGAATGAGACGTTTGTCCGTCTGTTTGAAGAACATGTCAAGTTATTCCAGGATAACAGTAAAGTAAGTCAACTCTATTTGAGCTCATCCGTACAAAGTGTAGGTACAATTTGACATTCAGACCGTCATGTATAGAGGCCCTTTACAAGCTTATGTACATAAAGTGGAAGACAGTGGTGCAGAGGTAGAGCGTCGGCCTTTCGTACCAAAGGTCCCGGGTTCGAGACCGTGATGAGCGGGTTCTGAATTTGGGATGAATCCACATAAACGGCGCATGTACTGGTTAAGTCTCCAGGAAGCAGACATCGAGCGTGATTAATATAAGCTGAAAGCTTCTTTCGGAATCGATGTAAAATAAATAAGTTTCAACTTAAACTAAGTAAAGTTGGAACAGTTTGGATCTTGTATAGACTGTGTTGGTGCACATGCTGATCTGGTTATGGAAGAACTCTACAGACAATTTAAGAATAGAGTTGAAAACATTGTAGAAAATGGAGATATTTCTCATTTATTTATGATCATAATTCCTACAAAGTATACTGTTAGTTTTGACACTTTGTTTTATATGACCAATTTCTATATTATGAAAGTATGGTTGTTGAAAAACATTGTGACAAAAAGGGGAAATTATTCATCATGAGCATTTTCTACTTTTGCCAATATGTTTTCAAAAGCTGTCTGCTGCTAATACAATACTTGTCAAACATGTTTCATGCTTGAAAGTTGTAACTGAAAAATCATACGACATCAGACATTACCCGTCTCTTCATGTGTAGTTTTCATGCCTCTTAATTCGTATACATGTTTATAAAAATCAAATTGTATAATATCCATTGATACAGTGAATTGTGATAACTTGAATATGCCACAGCTCGAATAGAATATATTTATTAACTGAAACCAAGTCCTGGAATGGATTTGTCTTTGGAAAACAGTGTAGGATCTTTCCACTGGCTTGCTTTTCATAATAGACATCAACCCACATACAACAAATCGGCAGCAGACGACTTTGAAAACATCTTGGCAAAACCTCTTTATATGAAAGTGTTATTACTGAAAACAGTTGAAAACATTGTAAAAAACGAAAAATTGCTCACCATGAGCAATTTCTTCTTTAGGGACTGTGTTTTCAAAAGTCATCTGCTGCAGAGGCGTCAGAAAGCGTCTACATGTGGGAAAGGGTTAAAGTAAAGATGAACTATGAAGCTGATAAAAAAATATTATTTTAGTTAAATCAAGCGATCATCGAACACCAGGCTAACTCAGTCCCTTTAGATTTTCATCTGTATTACTTTTTATATTGCAGAACCAAAAAAGCGTTTTCGATTTCAACTGTATGACTTATCCACAATCTAAGGGTAAAGCAATATCAGGTGGGTTGCAGTCTATCTACAATCTATCAATATCCAAACTAGAAACAACTGGCGTGACCCATGCTCGAAATTTGGACCTGTTGTCCTTGAGGCAAATTTTCTTTCCCTTTGTTACACAAATTACCTTATATAATCATTTGGCTACTCATCTGTTTATTTTAGACAGGGAAGCATTTCTATGCACATGCAGCAATTGACATCTAAGATCATTGAGGTAAATGAGAAGGGAAACATTGCCGCATTACAACGGTTTATAAATCTATTCAATAATTACATGTGTATTTATTAAGACTTTACAGGGTTTATAACCTTAATATTTGCCCTCATAGGAATGTTTTGAGAAGGGAGAAACTGCTTTTTTAAAACAGCATTATCACCTGTTCGTTCTCACAATGTTTCCAAATACAGATAAAAAACATATGATTTTTCGCTAAAGACGTCTTAACTTTCTCGCATACAACAATTCTGCAGCAGATGACTTTGAAAACATCTAGACAATATCATGGAAAATATCGATAAATTGAATTATAACTTTTGAATGACATTGTTCATTTCACCTTTTGCCACAATGTTTTCAAAAGTTACCTCATGCAGATACTTCAAAAAAAGTCTATGTGTGGGGGGAGATTTAATGATATATTGTGTTTACAAGAAAGTATTTTGTTCTCCTAAAAAACAATTCATGAAATGTTATCAACTTATCTGCAAAGGCACAGTGTGATCAACGTTTACAGAAATAATTATATTTCTTTGATTACCAGAATATTTTCTTAAGTTGTCTGCTGCATAAACGCATAATGAAGTATGAATCAGAGAAAGGGTTTTAATTACATGCAAATGGTCTTGTCTGATAATTGATCCCATTTGTAATTATGTTTGATTCAGTGCACGAGTTAACACCAATGGACATTCAAGTTGTTGCTGCTCTAGGGGACTCCATCACTGTAAGTAACAGATTAGCTGAAGGTTGAGCCTGTCCATGGGAAAACATACAACTTTGAACTGTCTTGTCAGAATCTACACAAGTTGATAGAAGCTTCTAACAACCATACTGTTAGTGATATGTAAATAGTGTAGATCTTAATCAATATTGCTGATGCACGGGTTCCTATGTATCTACACTGTTGACAATATCCAACTTGTAGGTTTTCCCCAAAAACATTCTCATGTGGTATGCGAAGAGAAAGCAATAATGAGAAATACAAACTCCATGATGTTTACTATTGACCTTATAGCTGTCAAAGTCAATGTAAAAACTTGAAGCGTCACTATAGAATATTATTCCTTCAGCGTGGATGTGTTGTCAGCATGTTTTTAAAGTCGTCTGCTGCATACTTGATGTATGTGGGAAAGGGTAAATGTCAGTTAAAAAAGACTATTGTCTGTGTACATTGATCTGCTGCATGATGAATACAAATTTTAAAACATGGTCAGTTTACATTCAAATATATAGTGTGCAATACCAACAATACTATCATGAAACACCTGTGATCCTATTTTTCAATAATTAGCCCTTTCATACACACAATTAATCCACTGCTTCTGTAGATGAATTTGAAAACATCGACTTCTGTAAATGAAAATATAATTCATGATTCGAGTTAAAAAACACTGTGGCAGAAGGAGCAATTACGCATTCTGTGTAATTTCGCCTTTTTGTCACGATGTTGTCAAAAGTCATCTACTGAAGATGCGTAAACCTTTCCTGTCAGTGTAAAATGGCTAAGCTTAGGCTAAGAGCTAAGGACTTATTCGTTGAACAAATTGAATTTAAATTTTGTTATGTATAAATGTTTATATGTGTTATATACTTATTAGTTCAAATAGCATGACAGACTTTTGTTTACTTTTAAGAACATTCTATTAGCTGTACTTGCATTTAGACGTGTCTGCAGCAGATGACTTTTGAACATATTATTGCAATAGAAAAAGTTGCACATAATGAGCAATTTCTCCGTTTGCCACACTATGTTAAATTCTATTCCACAATTACAGTTTTACAGACATTTTCCCAATTTGTGCCTAGACATTTTCAAAGTCGTCTGCTGCAGATTTGTTGTATAAGGGAAAGGGTTATAGAGTAATTGTATGCTTTCAGGCCGGTACAGGTATTACTGCAGCAACACCTTTAGGTCTGCTGAGACAGGATAGACAGTTATCTTGGAGGTAAGTCTCATACAAACCGTTAACAGGATTTGTTACTTTTACAATCGGCTGCTATAACCACCCTTTCCTACATATGAGCCGTCCCGCGAGAAAACCAACATTATGGCCTCTGCGTAATGTATCGATCCAGATCAGCCGGTGCAATCCGCGCAGACTGATCCGGGCCGACACATTCCGTCTCAAGGGGATAGAGATATAGAGTTACGATTCCTGAAACAGAAAATCCACAGGAGACATGCTTATATTGATCCGGGTCGATACTTTACGCAGTCCACAATGTTTGTTTTTTCGCGGAACGGCTCATATTACAAATATGCATCAGACAACTTTGTCTGGTTAAAAATGTCGAACATCTCTCTAAATGAAAATATAATTCTTGAATAGAGTTGCCTATTGCCACAATGTTTTCAATAATCGTCTACTTAAGATACATCCAATTGCGTCTGCTAGTGGGAAAGGGTTAAAATCACTTAAAATCATCTGGGACATAACTAATCAATCTTGAATTTGGAACTACATACTTATACACCCAAGATAAAGTTGAAAATGATGTGGGAAAGATGAATTTGATTGTCTGTCACAAGCAATTTCTTCTATTACCAAGTATTTATAAAGTGTTTCTGCTGGAGAGACGTCAAATAGTTTGATAAAGCAGATGACTCTAAAACTACCAACGAAATGTATTCCCTGTCTGTTTTCTATTTCAGTATTGGAGGAAAAGGCAGTATTTATGAACAGAAAACATTACCAAGTAAGGGAATTACTGTTGTCCATTAACCCTTTTTCCTGATACAGATCGGCATTTTTAGAAACAATTTCTCCATTTCAGACAAGGCTTTTAACTCGGTTTCTAAGCCATACATGTAGCCCTAAATTTTACACATGTTTACACTACTTTTCTCCTGTGTTTTCAAAGCAGGCAGTTCTAAGCGCTTTCCCACATACAACACATTTGCAGCGGGAGACTTTGGCAACATCTTAACACAAATATGGAAAATCTCAATTAATTTCCTTATAGTAAACATTTGGGTGACCCTCTATCAGATTCCTTCAAGCCATGCTGGTTGGCTGAAAAACATGGTCACCAGGGGGCGGGGCTGTTTTGCCTTATATGGCTATAGTGAAAACTTTAAAATTCTTCTCCTCCGAAATTATCTAGCAGATTTGTTAATTATTTTGTAGAAATGTTCCTTTGGTTACCCTCTACTAGATTACTTTAAGCCATACTGTTTTGTCGATAAACGAAAAACTCAGGTGATCCAGGGCCATTATGGCCCTCTTGTTTAGAACTGAATACTCATCCATGAGATTCTTACAAGTCTTGTTGATTTGTCCTCTATGATATTCATTCAAGTCATTAGGCCTCTTGTTTATAAAGGTCTTGTTGAGCTTTGCAATTGGAAGAGTCCATAGCCAATTCTAAAAATATCAAGATAAAAATGTTGAGTTGAGCAGCCAAAAGTATAGAGCTTAGTCAATGTTTCTTTAAGTGTCAGTCTACTTTCAGATATAATCAAGGTGTACAACCCCAATGTGACTGGTTATTCCACAGGCTCTGGAGCTGCCTGGTTAGAATCTGCGTCTCACCTCAATCTGGCCAACCCTGGGGATAAATCTGGGTAAGTTAAGAAAAGAACAAAGCTTGGATTTAACCATTAACTCTTTTCCATAAACAACAATGTTGTTTGTTGGCGTTGTTTACCCTCGCACTCGGCAATATTGCCGTTTGGCGAGCAAACATAAACAACAAATCTGCTGCAGACGATTTTGTAAATATCTAAGTAAAGATATAAAAAATCTCTGTAAACAATAGTATACGTATTGAATAGAGTTGGAAACATTTTGGCAAAAGAAAATTGCTCCGATTGTGATCAATTTCTCCTTGGTAACAAAGTGTTCATAAGTTTTCAAAAATGTGTGGGAATGCATTTGCATGTGGGAAATGGTTAACAAATACACTATAATTATACTTCAAATTAATTCAGTTCGACAAAAGAAATAGGATTGAATGCTGTGTAGAAAATTATGAGAAAGTTTATTTGTTAGGTATTCGTAAAAAAGAAAGTTATACCTCAGTAGTTTACCTTTCTTATTTCTTAAAAAAGTATGATTTTGATAAGGAATAGACATTTTTTTTATTTACTGCCACAGAAGTGCTCAATATTCTCCGATAAATAATTTAATAAACCTATCATTGCGTAGAGCTCTTACAAATGGGTGTGTTAACCCTTTCCAAATTGTTAATGCATTTTCACACATGAGCAGCAGACGTTTTCTTTGAAATGTTCTAAGTCGTCTGTTGCAGATTTGTTTAATGTGGGAAAGGATTGCTTTGTAATTGTACTTGTAGGGACATTCCTGGTCAGGCTGAGGCACTAGTACAGAGAATGAAGGCTACAGACAACATTGATTTTGAGAATGACTGGAAAATGATCACACTGTTCGTGGGCGGGAACGATCTATGCAAATATTGTGATGATGAGGTATGGGTAAACAAATCTTTTGATATTGGCCTTGTCATGAAAGGTCAATTTATTTAATACCTTTACTTGATGAAGACAATACGTTATGCCTGTACAGTAGATGCCTCTCGAAAACGTTGTTGGAAAGGGAGAAGTTGCTCGTTTCCGACAATGTTTTCAACTCAAGATCAAAATAATACTTACATTCCACCAATGATACAACCTTTTCCTTCGATGTTTTCAAAGCAGACGTCTCATAAAATATTAATATCAGGTAAAACTTTATCACATTATTTAATTAACTGGAACGGCTGTGTTATTCATTTACAATAAGATACGACTATTTACATGACATATCTGGTGTCTGAAGTTGTCTGTATCAGGTATAGGGTCACATTAAATGCGAAGCTCCTTGCTAATACAGACTGTTATATCATAAATGACGTCGCCGGGAGTGTAATAAAGCCATTGAATAAATTGCGTATTCAACTAGTGTAATAACAATGCTACGTAACAAGTTGTAATGGTAGAGGCCAGAATTCGTGGGCTTGGCGTGAAACAGTTGTAACTCAAAACCTAGTTTGAAAACCCTGGTTTAGGGGCAATTTTGACCCTTTTGTAAACAATACAAATTTAGGTGCCATTGCTCATAACGAGCAATAGCACCTAAATTTCCATTGTTTACCAAGCAAAATGATTTAACGCTTATAGATACTTCATGGCGAGGTGATTAACCTTGGTAAAAAAATACCAATTTTAGTTACAACCATTTCACGCCAAGCCCTCGAGATGTTTCAAGATTTTATGTTTCAAGACAATGAAAGCTCTTGTAGAATTTGAAATTTGAAAAGCATGAAACATACATGTACATTGATATTTGAAACATGTATATTGCCAATGGAAATGCTATATTTTTGCTACAATTTTTCAGAACAAATATAAGGCTGAGAACTATGTTGACAATTTGCAGACGTCACTGGACTACTTGCATGAAAAAGTGCCACGCGCCTTTGTTAACCTTGTACAAGTTCTTGACATCGCCATTGTGAAGAAACTAAATGCAAATTTTGTGTGTGATACGCTTCATCTGTAAGTTTTTATAATATATTAGAAATGCTTTCTCTGATTGATTTGTATGTTTGATTAACACTCTCCCGTATACAACAAAACGTCTAGACAAAAACATTGACAATCTCTATAAAGGAAAGTAATTTATAGGTTATTGTTGGAAACATTATGGCAAAGGAGAACCTTCTCATTATGTCGTCTGCTGCAAATGTTTCAAATTACATCTGCATGTGGGAAAGAGTTAACCAGTTACCACATAGTGTTGTTTTAGCCTGTTCCCACATACATGAATAGACATTTTATGATACCTGTGCAGCAGAAGGACTATTGAAAACATTGTGACGAAAGAAGATGTTTCTTACAGAAATTATACCTTCATTTGTAGGTTTTATAACTGTTTTAAATTGCTTTTAAGCTGATGTGCTTTTTATCCATTTACGCCGAGTTATGTAGATGATAATCGACCCTCTGTTACATTACAAATAAGCCAGGCTTTTCGACAATTGCTATTGACTGACGAATACAACTTAACAGTTAAACGCTGATCTGGTTCGTCACTTATTCTAAAATCCGACAGGAATCAATTTAAGCCTTTTTCGTGGGTTCCCAAACAAATATGCACACTGAGACGATACTTTGAGTACCAACAACATATGGTTTCAAAGTTAAATAAGGATTTAAGAACCTGAAATACACACTTTATTTATAGCTCTATAACTCATATGCAATTACATTTTTGAAATGACACTAGCGATGAAAGGGAAAGGCCATCCTGGAATTGGATTACCGCAATGTATTGGTTCCTGACTTAAATTGGCTTTTGTCAAAATATGTAGATCCTAATAGGATGCTCTAGATCTACAGGCTGATCTGAACCAGGGGCGTAGCTTTGCAATAATCAATGTGTAGGCCGTCTCGTGAGAAAATCAACATTGTGCACTCTGCGTAAAGTATCGACCCGGATCAGCCTAAGCATGCCACACAGGCCTACCCGGATAGACAGATTGAACGTCAAAAGTTGGGACTCACGACTGTAACAGAATGACGTCCGGTTTAACGTCGTAAAAAATTGAACGCAGTTTTCATTAAAACCGTACAATGCATGTGATCTGGGAAAGATCGGATTTAAATGCTTTTAACGCGTGATTTTTTTCCATTCTATGTTTGAGGTTATTTTGTGTATGTGTATGTCATTCTTGAGTCTTTCTTGCTCTAAATTTTCTTACATTTTCCCTCTGACGTATACGCTTGTTTCCTAGTTTGTTTAGTTTGTCCCTGGACGCGATTCTCTGATTTCTTTTTTTCGTACCCTCTTTGCTTTCTGACACCCTGTTTCCGTTGTTTATTATTTTGAATTGCACAATAATATGTATTATTCGATTGGGAGATTTTAGATCATTTTAACCAGCGGTAATACTCAAAGGTACCCTTTGGCGGCGTCCCTATAAAAAGTACACGTAATAAACGTTAAATAACGCTCAAAGGGGACAAAATGTCAGTTATGAAAAACATTATGATATTACATTCAATATAAACATATTAATTAAACACGTTGAAATTTAAAAACAATGTTCTAGACGTATGTTGAAAATAAACTCAAAATGGAAAAATAAAATACACAGTTTTAATTATTTTTGTTTAATTCTTAACACTATCAGTATAAGTGACGTTTTTCGGTAAAAGGGGACATTTTATCAGTGAAAATAACATGAACAAAAAATAACAGTTTTTGATGCTAGAGTACGCTAACATTTTATTTACATGAACTCTGGTTCAGACGTATTTTCCATGCAAAATGTTGTAGTATTTTGCCAAAATAGAAAGCCTCATTTTTATTTTTAAAAAAATTAGTATGGTAAAATACACCCTTTTTAAGCTGAATTACAACATTTTGTTTTTTCCTTAACGACATCAATCTTCTTGGAGGTCTTGTTTATTTCCGTCAAAATTACGTCATTTCCTTTAATACATATACGACGTCGGTTGATAAATTTTCCTGCGATTTTCTTAAAAAGTGTAATTTTAAGAATATGTTTCGTATACTTAGTTGGAACATTTTGTTACAAATTACAACGTCATTTTTAAGCGTATTCCGTGCAAACTATCTTTTTATAAATAAACTCGTTTACCAAAGATAATAATAAAGGTCGTGCATCCAAAGTATATTTTATTTCCTTTGTAATCATACCAAAATCATACATGCAGCTGTAAAAATGGCGAATATATTGAAGATTAATGGTCAACGTGTGAACAAATCTTGCGTGAGCCCCAACTTTTGACGTTCAATCTGACTTTTCGTCTCCTGTGGATTTTCTGTTTCAGGAATAACTACTCTATACATCTATCCCCCTAAGACGGAATGTGTCGGCCGGATCAGTCGGCGCCGACAGCGCAGGCTGATTTGGTCGATAAATTACGCAGATGTTTATCGCCGCAGCTGCGTTTTGAGGAAAATGTGTAGGCATGTGCCTACAGGGACCTACGCCCCTGTTTTTCCGATGGACAGGCTCATTTGTAAGTGCTCAAACAGGAAACAAAAATGACAAGAGCATGAGATTGTTTAAACCCTTGCGCATTTTGCAGACGCATCTGAGGCATAAGACTTTTGAAAATGTTGTGACAAAAGAAGCAATTGTTTGTTACGAGCAATTTCTCCTTTTTATCGGAATGTTGTCAACTCTGTTCGATAATTTTACGTTCTTTTACAGAGATTTTCCATATTTTCCCAAAGAATATTTCAACAGATCATATGACATCTGCTGAAGATACGTAAACAAATTCACTCAAAATGCATCCGCATATAGGAAAGAGATAAGTTAATTCACCATTATAGCTGTGGTCTTTTTGTGTGCTACCAGGTTTTTGTGCAGTTGTGCAGCCTTCCCTCAAAATAGTGATGCAGAGCAAAAACTACAGGCGGAGACGGATCGTTATCGTACGTTAACCGAGGAGCTGATACTGTCGGGTAGATACGATACACGAGATGATTTTACGGTCGTTATACAGCCATTCTTCTCGAAGACCTTACCTCCAAACAGGGTAAGCATAAACTATCAGGCACTAATGCTATTTTCACCCTTTTCACTTTTACTCTTTTCAACATACCATACGTTGTTTCCTGTTGGCAGTGCTGGGCAATATTAATCACGTCTCTTGCGTGCGCAAACTAGTTACATATCAAGGTGCATTGGTCAATTTGTATTTGAATATAAATGGTCATTGTTGTGTGAACGGCTGCATACAATTGTCCGCTGAACTTCTCAAATCGATGAAAAACATCAACTGTTTGACCCTTTCCCATATACAACAAATCAGCAGCAGACGAAATATGGAACATTTCTATAAATGAGACAATGATTATTAAATAGAGTTGAAAAAGTTTTGACAAAAGGAGAAATGGCTCATTATGAGTAATTTCTCCGTTTGCCACAATGTTTTAAAAAGTGGGAAAAGGTTTACTAAGATTAACCCTTTCCCTCATACGACAATTCTGCAGCAGACGACTTTGAACGTCTTTTGGCAAAACATAGAAAATCTCCATAATTGAATGGACAAAAGGTGAAAAACATTGGGGCAAAAGGAGAAATTGCACGTTTTGTGCAATTTCTTCTTTTGTCACTATGTTTTCAAAAAGCCGTCTGCTGCAGAAAGCAGGGATATGAGGGAAAGGGTTAATTTCTCCATTTGCCACAATGTTTTCAAAAGTTGTCTGCTGCAGAGTTTTTGAAAGCGTCTGTATGAGGGAAAGGCTTAAACAATTCTGCGGCAGATCACTTCGAAAACTTAAAAACAAACAGTTGGTTTTCTGAATGCAGTGCATTAAATATTTTTTTCAGGAAGGCAGTGATGAACCAGATTTGAGTTACTTTGCTCCGGATTGTTTCCACCTTAGTTTGAAAGGTCACCAAGCAGCCACTGAATCACTTTGGGATAACTTGGTAAGGGAACTAATGCTATGTTAACTTGTTTAAGGGACTTATACCGAGTTAACCTCGCAAGGGAACTAGCTCTGGGATAACATAGTAAGGGGACTATTCTAAGATAACTTGGAAAGGGGACTAACACTGGGATAATTTGTTAAGGCGACTCTATCTGGGTTTATTAGGCAAGGGTTTCATTCTGGGTTTTCTTGGTAAGGGGACACACTCTTGTATTATCTCTGTAATGATTTGGTAAGGCGACTACTACTTGGTTAACTTGGCACGGGGACAAACTCTGTAAGGGGACGACGCCTGGTTTAACTTGGTAAGGGGACTTATTCTGGGATAACTTGATAAGGGGACTTACTCTCGGTAAACTTGGTAAGGGGGTTCACTTTAGTAAAATGCCAAAATCTAAGATCATTTTGTAAGGGGACTAACTCTGGGGTTGTGCTTCATTTGGCTTAAGTATGAATATCACAGAATCCTTTGATCAGAATAGGTATTAATTACACATCTTGTTGCTATAGTGGTAAAAGACCATACCTGATCAAGGCTTAAACCTTGGATTGTAATATCTGAAAGCGAACACTCTATTACAAAGCTATGGCTATATGTATATCTTGGCTACTTATATCCCATTAATGTTGTGAAAAGCTCTTGAAGCTTTTCCTATGTTGCTCACCATTTGGTATGAATGAATGTATATTGTTTTATGGCGCATCGACAGCTAAGGTCATTTAGCGCGCATTTAAATTTTATTATTCATGTTCCCTGGGTGAACAAACCAGTACTAGGCTAGAAAATGTGCCTTGCCCGAGGGCACTCCACCATGACCGAATTGCCGCGACTGGGGATCGAACCCGGGACACCCGGTTTCGAAATCCCCGACGCTACATTTGGTATGATAGTAATAATTCAAAAATTCTGACCTGACCACGGATAAAACCTTTGGAACCAAAGTTGAGCCTCTGCCATGTTCCTATGTTCCTTTATTCATAAACCAATAGCAACATAGTCAATTCAAAAGTGACAGATTATTTTTATATATTAATTTTACAATAGTGTTAATTGAAGATGTTTTATGACGCATTTGCAGCAGACAATTTTTGAAGACATTGTGGCAAAAGGTGAATTCATAATGAGCAATTCCTTCTCTTGCCATAATGTTTTCAACTTTAGTTTATAATCAAACTTCCATTTATAGGTAATAACCATGTTTTCAGTCATTTGCTGCAGATTTGTTGTATATGGGCAAGGGGTTAAAATACATGTAATTATGAAAAACCCTTCTAATGGAGCTAATTAATTTGACGACATAATGTTGCTGGATGGGGCTGAATATGCTAATTAATTTACAGGTAGAACCAGTTGGTAAGAAGAGGACCTCCTGGACCCCCTATGAAGAGCTTGATTGTCCATCAGAGGTAAGCAAAACGTTTTATTACATATTTCCCAGTGGATTATAATCGAACTCACTGTTTCAGTGAGTGTTATCTGTTAACCCGTTCCCTCATACAACAATTATGCAGCAGACGACTTTGAACATATTTTGTCAAACAATAGAAAATCTCTAAAATTGAATGGATAACCTATGACTAAAAGTGGAAAACATTGTGTCAAGAGGAGAAATTGCACGTTTTGTGCAATTTCTTCTTTTGTCACTATGTTTTCAAAAAGCCGTCTGCTGCAGTGGCGTCAGAAAGCGTCTATATGAGGGAAAGGGTTAACAATTTCCACTGTCTACTCCGTATTTATACTTAAGATCGAGTTCCATTTGTGAACAGTAATCCTTTCCCATTTGAAAATGCAACTGCAGCAAATAACTTTTTAAAAATGTGTGACTAAAGGAGAATTGCCCACAATGAGCAATTACTCCTTTTGCAACAATATTTTCAAATGTTTTCAACAATTTTTCCTTTCATTTTAAGAGATTTTTTTCCCCCCAAAAAAAGTTTTCAACATGCTATGTTACAGATTTGAAATATTTGGGAAAGGGAAAAAAAGGCAATTTACATTCTGGTATTGCACCCTAATCTTAAAAATATCAGTCTGGGATAGTCTGTGACGATCCTGGATGGTCCATCATGGTCTGGGACACCACCCCGGCAATTTTAAACTGTGTTGATCCTGGGCGATCCGGAATGTCGTGTTGGGTACGTCCGTGTTTGGTTCGGGCTAGGCCATAGCTGATACACTGCGCTGTCGTGGTGGTACAGGGGTCATATCTGTGTTCATCCGTTGTGGTGCCGTGTTAGGTCCAGGGTGACGATGTTTTGCGACTCAATTTCACCGAGGATCATCCCGGATGAAGATATCTCTTGATCCGAGGTGCTCCATTTTGGGTCCGGCTTCTGTGTGACTGTAGCTTTTCATTTGAATCAAACATCATCATCCTTTTCCTCCGTGGCGCTCAGGATTGTGGGGTTAGCATTACAACTGACACACTGATTTCGGGCTAAATGGACAAGTAGTACTGGTAACTTACCCGGGAAACAGTGTTATATTAAAAAATTGTTGCAAGCAGTGTTAAACACCAAATAGACAAACAATTATCCTCTGTTACTTTATATGGAAACTTAAGAGTCATCGGCTTCAAAACCATCTTGAGAAAAAGATAAAACCTCTAGAAATTGAAAGTGTTATCATTGATGCAGATTTGAAAACATTGTGGTAAAAGGATATATTGCTCAGTTGAGTAATGTCTCCTTTTCCCATGATATTTTCAAAAGTTGTCAGCTGCAAAGTCGTCATCAGTATCAGGTTTAGAGTCAATATCACAAATTTCTCTAAACTCTATACTGGGGCTGTTTAAACCCTTTCTCCAACAAAACCAAATTTTTCAGCCTCTGAATAGTGAGTAAAAGTATCCCTCTGCCCGTCATATTTGTTATATTAATTGAAAATGTGCATTTACTTCTAATGATTGTGGCTTAACACTTTCCCATATACAACAATTCTGCAGCAGACGACTCTGAAAATGTCTACTAAAAATTGTGGAAAATCTCTATAATTGTAGGTAAAATTACTGGAAGAAGTT
Source organism: Serripes groenlandicus (assembly GCA_031761405.1). Classification (NCBI taxonomy): domain Eukaryota; kingdom Metazoa; phylum Mollusca; class Bivalvia; order Cardiida; family Cardiidae; genus Serripes; species Serripes groenlandicus. Next base: position 576,990 of record JASEVX010000118.1, on the reverse strand, counting down.
GAAAATATTGTGTCTCAAGGAGAAATTGCTCATTTTTTAACAATTTCTCCTTTTGTCATGACGTTTCAAAAGTCGTCTGCTGTAGATGCGCCAAAATGCGTCTATAGGTGGGAAAGGGATAACACTAATCATGTCACCATGGGTATCAAAACACAATACCTGTAACTTTCTATTAACCCTTTCCCACATGCAAACAAATCTGCAGTAGACAACTTTGTGATCAAGATGTGAAAATTAAACCTCTTCCTTATCTTTCAGTCTAACCCCTATTTTTACACCTACAAAAATAGTGACAAAACACAAGGCCTTAATGCTAACAATGACAACTTACTAGGAGCAGTCAGCCGTGATGAGAATACTGAGGAACAATCAAACACTGGCGACTCCAATTCGACAGAACAGTCTGTTTCCATGGCAACCATTGCCATGGTAGCAGTTGCTATAGTTGTATTGGTTGGCCTGGTTGTGGGTGTAGTGTTGCGAAGAAGGCAGAGAGGAAGTAAAGAAGAGAGAGAAATACTCCTGCAAACAGACAGCATGAAGATTTATGCTTTTTAAAGGAACATTATATGCTTGACTGGCATGACATGAATTTGAAATTACTTTTTCCCACATACAGATGCTTCTTGATGCCGCTGATGAAGACAACTTTTTGAAGAAGTGCGACAAAAGGGGAAATTGCTCAATATGAGCATTTTCTTAATGTATTCAACTTCATTCTATAGTCGTTCCCTCATAAAGAGATGTTTTCTAATTTTTGCCCATTTTTGACCAGATGTTATCAAAGTTGTCTGCAGCAGACAATTTCAAAATTTCTTGTATGTCGGAAAGGGTTAGATAACCCTTTCCCTCATACGACAATTCTGCTGCAGACGACTTTGAATAAACTTTGTCAAAAAATAGGTAATCTCTATAATTGAAGTGAAAAACATTGTGGCAAAAGGAGAAATTGCTTGTTTTGAGCAATTTCTTCTTTTGTCACTATGTTTTCAAAAAGCTGTTAGCTGCAGAGGCGTCAGAAAGCGTCTATATGAGGCAAAGGGTTAATGGAAAGTATTAAATTGGCTGGCATGGCATATAATTGAATTGATGTATGTTTTGAAATGCTCTATTCAGCAACTAAACACATATTTATAGAGGTAAACCATATTTTTAACCAGATGTTTTGCACCTGCTGTAGATCTGCTGTATGTGGGAAAGGGTTAAAAACTCTAGGGCGATATTCCTGTCGCACGGCTTGTATAGCGCGACAGCCTTTTATTTTTGATAATTTCTATATTAGTGCAATAGCTGTGATATTAATTCCAATATAAACCCCTTTCACATGTGTAGATGCATTCGAAGCAGACGACATTGAAATCATCTATGCAAATTTAAAGAATATTCTTTATTAATGAAAGTATAATTACTAAGTCTTGAAATTTTTGCGCGAAATGGAGAAATTGATCAATATGATAAAAATCTCCTTTTGTCACAATGTTTTCAAAAGTCATCAACTGCGAATGCATCTGCATGTGGGATAGGGCTTATCCATGTTTTTCCATTTTGTTGTTATTTTATATTTTTAAATGATACCATGAGAATTCTACAGAAAGAATGATAAAAGGGTTACACTTTCAGTCTTTTGTGAGAAGCTGTATTACCTGTGTGTGGAAAGTGAAGGCTCTGATGAGACTGTCTGGACATAAATAGTAACCTTGCTGACTAACAAACATGTTAACCCTTTCCCACAGAAAGCAAATCTGCAGCAGAAAATCATCATGCAAAACCATGATAAATCCCTATAAATGAAAGTATAATTACTGGAAAAAGTTAAAACATAGTGTCAAAAGGGGAAATTGCTCGTTTTGAGCAATTTCCCCTTTTGTCACAATGTTTTCAGAAGTTGTCTGCTGCAGAGACGTCTACAAGTGGGAAAGGGTTAAGAAATGACATCTTTGGGCATTTTTTATTAGGGAAACAAAAATGATGAAGTATGAATAATCAATTTAAATATTTAAGTATAGATATGCAGACGCACATTTAAAACATCTTGGCCAAAATATTGAAATGCTAAAAATGAAACAAATATTAACACCAAAGAGATGAAAATTGAAGCAAAAAGAGAAATTTTCCTCATGAGCAATTTTTCCTTATGTTTAAATGGTTTCAAAAGAGGATTGCAGTTGGTGCGTCTGCAAGTGGGAACACTCTCGACCAAGATCAGTCTACACTTGTGTAATCTAATTTTTGGTCTACATTGTTCTCTACTCATCTACCAGCATTTAGTCAATGCAAAAGTTCATACATGTATAAAGGAAGTGTCAAAAATCAGTGATGATGATAATAATGGTTGCAACAATTCAATTTTGGCCATCATGTGTCTATATTTGATTTTTGTAATAATTTTGACTGTATTATTAGTATTTTATCTTTCACACTGGGAAAAAGTGAAGGGTCTTTTTTATGCGGTGTACATTAAAGGTATTATGTAAATGAAATCCAAAACTCCACATCAATAAAAAATAGTTAAAAATTTGAATTATCATGTCAGTGATTTGTCCAGTACATGTTACCAGGCTTTCTTGCACAGATAATAACTGTTTGAGCAGTTTCGTTTAACCCTTTCCCTCATATAGACGCTTTCTGACGCCCCTGCAGCAGACAGCTTTTTTGAAAACATAGTGACAAAAGAAGAAATTGCTCAAAACGAGCAATTTCTCCTTTTGCCACAATGTTTTCCATGTTTAGTTATAGGTTATCCATTCAATTATAAAGATATTATATTGTTTGACAAAATATGTTCAAAGTCGTCTGCTGCAGAATTGTCGTATGAGGGAAAGGGTTAAAGAATCAACTAAGGAACATTCATATGCAGTTTGGCTAAAATCAATCTCATTACAACCAGAATAAAATGATGCTGTATGTTTATTGGATCTGACGACACTACATAAAAGGTCGTCTAGAATTGACCCTATACATTTAAATATTTATTTAATTGGAACACTCATATCTGGTTTATTGATATGGCTTATCTCCCCTGTTGATAATTAATGACTTTGTAGGCGACAATATTATTGGTTGATGCAAAGGTCAATCTGAGACGACCTGTAAAAGGCAGTCACCAGATCTGTATGATTAATTTAAACATTATTTAACTTACATCGATTGCGAAACAAGCTTTCAACTTATATTAATCGCGCTCGATGTCTGGTTCCTGGAGACTTAACCAGTACTCACGCTGTTTGAGTGGAAATATCCCAAAGTCAGGACCAGGGACCTTTGATATGAGAGGCCGACGCTCTACCTCTGCACCAGTCTCCCACTGTACGATTGACTATGTGGATTAGTGAAAGTTGTTTAAAGAAAGTGTAGACATACAATGGACAACAGATACATGGTGATCACAAAAGCTCACATTAAGCGCAGTACATTAAGCTGAGCTTAAACCAATGAGGCACAATATAAAAAACATCTCATATTTTCAATGCTTTCACTTTTAATAAAAACTCTGTTAACATAATTCTGTAGTTCTAAATCTCTGTTCTATTATTTCAGAACGATACATTAACAAAACATACAATAAATGTACATAAATACTACTATCATTGACACCCACTTTATATAGATGGCTTCCTTAACATTTTCCCACCTGCAGACGCGTTTTGACGCAATAGCAGCAGACTACTTTTGAAAACATTGTGGCCAAAGGTGAAATTGCTCATGATGAGCAATTTCTCCTTTGACCACAATAGTTTCAACTTTATTTAACAATTAAGATATCTTTTATGAATATTTTCCGGTTTTTGTCACTGTTTTAAAAGTCGTCTGCTGCAGATTTGTTGTATGTGGGAAAGGGTTAACCTTTAGCTCATAATATATTTTTAGGATTGTCTGCTTTGAAGATAATTGAAATTAAAATATGCCAGATCATGAAAAATGGAAATATAACTTTGATGTCTATAATTTGCTAAAGTGTAAGAGGTAACCATTTCTTGCTTGAAGAGGCATCTACAGCAGATGACTTTTTTATACAGTCTCATTTAATTAATTTGCTCTTTTTAATAATTTTAAAAATTGTTATTCATTGAGTTTTTCCATTTGTTTGCTTTGATGTTTTCAAAATTGTCTGCCACAGATTTGTTGTATGTGCACAAGGGTTAATAAAATAAAATTAAGAGATTGTGAAAAATTTGATCGTAAAAATTAAAAGCCCTGTCTTACAAAAACAAATGGAAAAGGGGACAAAAAAAATAATTACTTTTTCTATCAAACAAACAAAATGGAAAAAGGGGACAAAATAAGGAAATATTTTAAACAACCAAAGCTAAAATCTATCTTTGAGCCACCATCTCTCCCTATAGACTAGATAAGTAGTCATCTGCTTTGAAAACATCTGTGGAAGATCAATTAAAACATACAGACAGGAACGATTTCTGAAACAGTTGGAAACACGGTTGGAAATGGAGAAACTGCCCAAAACAGGCATTTACATTGTCCCCTTAGTTTTTCAGAGTTCATCAGCTACAAATATAGAAACCATCTGTACAAGTGAAAGGGTTAACCCTTTCCCACCTACAGAAAACAACTTTTGAAAATATTGTGGTGAATTAATGGTCAATTTCATTTTTTGCAACAATGTTTTCAACTCTTTTTGATAATCAAACATTAAACTATAGAGATTTTCCAAATGTTTTGCATAGATGTTTTCAAAGAAGTCTGCTGCAGTTTTTTGTATGTGAGAAAGGGTTAAGCAATATTTTATATTACTTTATAAACACTTGTAAATGCTGCCAACGTAGTTGACAATGAACACACCAAAGACAGGTGACAATATAAGATGTCCTGCAAGCCAGAAAGGACCCACTACTAACACGTTTAGTAAAAGTTTGTTAATTAAACCTTTCCCACATACAGGCGCTTTCTTATGCATCTGTAGCAGAAGACATTTGAAAACAAAATGGCCAAATGAGAAATAGTTTATAATGAACAAGTTCTGCATTTGCCACAATGCTTTTTGCAACTTTATTCAATAATGGCTTTTACATTTAAAGAAAGTTTCAATATGTTTGACTAAATATTTTCATGGTCAACTGCTGCAGATCTGTTGTTAAAAACATCTCCTGTAGAACTTGGTGAAAAAACATGTCCTCCATTCATTCTTCTTCATTCATGATGAGGCTGGTAGTGCTGTTTTCCCAACTGCTGCTTCACCCACGCCCCTGAAAGAAAAGAGAAATTTTGTTTTCCAGTTATCATCATGAGCAATTTCTCCTTTTGTCACAATGTTTTAAAAAGTCATTCGCTGCAGATGCATCAAAATGCTATAAGTTTAAAAAGGTTAAAGAGATGTTTTTACTGACTAAGCAAACACAAGTTTTAAAAGGAACACATGTGTAGTCTGCATATTACCAATAGCTAACCAATCTGTCAAAAAGTGAAAGACATTGATTGACTGTTTGGTCTTTTCACACCTTTCAACAATTTTTCATTTATAATACGGCGTTTCCTGTACAAGTTACCAGTATCCATTTATCCTGACACCAGTCAGTCAGGTATAATACCAACCCTCGCAACTGTGAGCGCCAAGGAGGGCAGATATTACTACCATTTGTTAAGTCTTTGCTATGACCTGTCCGGGGATCGAACCAGCGACCTCCCGCACCCAAGGCGTCTGCTCTTCCACTACATCACCGAGGTGGTAGGTGAAAGACAGATGAAAAGATGAAAGAGAAAAGATCCTTTAGTGTAACAGTGCCAAGGCAGGCAAAACAAGAGCTGAATACATAAATTTTAAAGTCGGCAAACCCCAACATGTTCAATTACCAGCACTATTGCCTCAGGGATAATAGATTATTGACCTTAGCAAAATTAGTGATATCGATATATAAACTTCGTCTGCTAAGAAACTTGATTAACCCTTTCCCACATACAACACATCTGCAGCAGATGACTTTTAAAACGTCACGGCAAAAATTTGGAAATTCTCTATAAACGAAAAGGAGAGTTGAAAATATTGTGGCAAAAGAAGAAGCTGCTCATTATGAGCACTTTCTTCTTTTTCCACAGTGTATTCAAAAAATTGTCTGCTGCAAAAGGGGTCAAAAAGAGTCTTCATGAGGGAAAGGGTGAATCCTTACCGAAAACGGAACAATAGCTTGGCCAGGTTAGATCTTCAGCTATATAATCCTAGTCAAAACTGAGAAATTATGCTGAATGAGAGTAACTTGTAACTTCAGCAATCATTATCCAATCTGCAACAAACTTGGTCACAATGTTTTAACTCTTTCCCATATACACAACAAATCTGCAGCAGATGACTGAAAACATCTACTCAAGATATGGAAAATCTCTAAAAAGGAAGGTATAATTACTGAAAAAAAGTTGAAAACATTGTGGCAAAAGTCGTCTGCTGCAGATGTGTCAAAATGCGTCTACAAGTGGGAAAGGTTTAACAGGATACTTTCCAAGTTCCAGCAAGACCACCGCAGGCAGTTTCTCCTTTTGCCAAAATGCATTTAACTCTAAATAAAATCTGATGCTCTTCTTTTACCATCACAAAAAACGCATATCAGGTAAACAGTGAAAGGATTAACCATTTCCCCTATACAGACACTTTTGCAACGGACAAATTTTAAAAACACTGTCAAAAGAATACATTTGTCATAAAAAGCAATTTTTCCTTGTCAGAATGTTTTCACCTTTATCCAATATTTTATTTTTATCTTGTAAACAGGGGGTTCCATACCTTTTACTAAATGTTCCTTAAGTTGTCTGCTGCAGATAAGTTGTATGAGGGAAATTGTAAACGGACTGTTTTCTCACTTACTTTGATGGCTGTTGTTTATCTGCAGGAGTCCATGTGAGTTTATCCTTCGATGGTAAGGAAGGGTGATAGAATGTACATGCACCTTTGTTCATACAACCAATGCCATATCTACAGGGCTGTAAAATATAATGGATAAGTTATAACAGGATTTAATAAGAGAAGTAAGCTGGACTTTTACCCAACAATATCTCTGTTATTTCTCTAGTTATCCCTTGAGATGATTCATTTCAGTACCCACAATATTGGGGTTAAGTGTCAAATACGGATTTTAGAGCATGTAAAAAAATCTTATATAAAAACAAACTTACCCTGGGGTGTACAAATGAACAGTTCATGTTTGTACAGTTTGGGTAAAATTTACAATTGTTGGATTGTGTCTGGGGTGCCGCCGATAGAGCAGGTCGGGTTGGTATATATGGCTGCATGGGAACCTGGACTACTGAAAAATAGATATAGAGGTTAACCGTTTGTAACTTTTCTGATATGCAAACCTATTTTGATGCATGTGCAGGAGACGATTAAAAAAAAAAACATAGTTGTAAAATAAAGATTCTTTCATTCATTAGATTTTTATTTTTATATAATAACAGATAAATTGAGGGAAAAGAAGAAGTCAATCTTAAAAAACACAAATTCTCCACAACCACAAAAGTTTTCTACCCAAAACTATATAAGCCGTGCCGCGAGAAAAACAACATTGTGGATTCTGCGTTAAGTATCGACCCGGATCAGCCTTAGCATGCGGCGCAGGCTAACACAGACACACTTTTTGCCTCCTGTGGATTTTCAGTTTCAGGAATCATCACTCTATACCTCTATTTCCCGGAGACGGAATGTATCGGCCAGGATTAGCCTGCACGGACTCAGCAGGTTGATCTTGGGTGATACATTACACAAAGTCCATAATGTTGGTTTTCTGGTGGACCGGCTCATATGGTCCTTTCTCAATTTTTTATCCACAGCCATATTCAATTCTTTGAATTTGGAATGCCCTGTAAATCAATAGTTTATTAGAAATAAAAGGACATTCATTATCTTTCAGTTCGTAGATACTACTAACAGACACTTTCTGATGCCTCTGCACCAGACGACTATAAGAAAGGGTTAATTTCTGTCTGACAGCAGAGGGTCTTTGACACAACTTACTTTTGTGAATGACTGTTGGGTGGACAGTTGATCGTTTGCTGGCGTGTGTAAATGGACAGTCCATTCTCGTACATTTAGCGTCATATTTACAGTTAGGATGGATGTACATACATTTCTCACCAAACTTACAGTATGGAAATGTCCTGAAAAGAAGAGAAAATAAACCTTGCAAAGATTCAGCCATATTTGGAAGCATCTGCAGCAGACGAGATCTCAAAACAATACTACAAAAGGATTACTTATGAGCAAGTCATTCTATTGCAAAATTAATGTTTTCCAATTTACTTTCATTTATAGAGATTGTCCACATTTTTGTGTTGATGTTTTTAAAGTCCTCTGCAGATTTGTTCTATGTGAAAAAACCTGGTAGTAATTGCATCTGTGTTTTGGTCCAACATTAACCCTTTCCCACATGCAGACGCTTTCTTACACCTCAGCAGCAGATGACTTTTGAAGACATAATGAGCCATTTCTCCTTTTGCCTCAATGTTACCATCTTTATTAAATAATTATTATAATAGTTACATGTATTAAAGATTTTCATAATTTGATAAAAATGTTTTGAAAGTTGACTGCTTCAGATTTGTTGTATGTGGGAAAGAGTTAAGTGATATTACTGAACAGCCAGCAAGAGTGTTTATCACCTGTATGAACATGGTGATGGCTCAGACAAGTCTGCGGCTACACATAATTATCACTTGAGTGTGAATTACTGCATGTGTAGATAAGCCTGTGTATAAGCAAAGTCTCATTAGAGCCTTCATTTTTGCATATATATGTATGCAATATATACAAAGATTTGTTCTTCATGCTCAGAGAAAACCTGGACTCAAAATACAGTTTTTGATACTTCAATTTTGCCGATATTCCATCTGAACAATTAGGTGCCAAGACACAATTTACATAAATGTGTTCAATCATGTGTCACCAGTTAATAGGTCAGTAAATGAAAGTGTGCCAAACAAACGAATGAGACGTGATGCGATCCCTATGTGTCACCACGTCAAGGCAGGCAACATAAAAATCATGCACAGCTCTAAACCAGAACTTATCCTGTTACAAAAAGTTCTGCAGAGCACAAATTTAACCCTTGCCCAGCTGCAGACGTATTTTGATGCAATAGCAGGCCAGCAGACAACTTTTGAAAACATTCTGGCCAAAGGTGAAATTGCTCATTTAAATTCTCCTTTGGCCACAATGCTTTCAACTTTATTTACCAATTAAGCTATCTTTTATGGAGATTTTTCAGGTTTTTGTCACTATGTTTTCAGAGTCGTCTGCTGCAGATGTGCTGCATGTGGGAACGACGGTTAAAAAAATATTTTCTTTTCTATCATGCTTTCTTCTTTGCTTAAACGAAAGATATTTCCCATAAAGACGCTTTTTTTACGCCTATGCAGCAGATGTACTCAACTTGTTTCAATATTAGTGCCTTCATTTTTCATATTTTTAAATTCAGTAGATATTTTCAAGAAGTTGGCTTTAAAAACAAGAGGGCCAAGATGGCCCTAAATCGATCATCTGAATATTTTTAAAGTGTTTATCTAGACAAGATTTTTTTTTTAAAGTTCTCGTTAATTTCCACTTCTTTGTTGCCGTGGCAATGGAATTTAAATTTTTGAACAATTTTGAAAGAGGGCCACCAAAGTAACATTCCTGTGAAGTTTGGTTGAAATTGGTCCTGTGGTTAAAGAGAAGATGATGTTTAAAGCTAAAGGTTAACGACGGACAGAAAGTGATCAGAATAGCTCACCTTGAGCCTCTTGGTGATCTAAAAACCACATAGCTGGCAAAAAAAGAGTGAACAATCTCTACCACACGAGATAATACATGAATGTTAATTTTCACAATATCCCAAGCTATAGGTTAACCCTATCCTGAATACAGATGCTTTCTGACGCAGATGACTTTTAAAAACATTGTGGCAAAAGGAACATAATGAGCAATTTATCCTATTGCCAAAATGCTTTCAATTATATTCAATAACTAACATATTAGTTATAAGAGTTATTCACCAGTTTTGATGCAATAATTTCAAAAGCGTCTGCTGCAGATTTGTTGTATGTCAAAGGGTTAATATCAGGCCTTTGAAAAAATGGATTAGCATTCAACATTTCATCAACTTACTTGCATGGTATTGAAGGATGGATGTACTGACAAGCACTACCATTGGCACAGGCTGGCCAGAATCGGCAGCGTTCTAAAACAGAGGGAGATGTTGCAGCAGGTGATGTCTGTTCTTCATTGTCTTCTTCTTCGTCATCTAAAATACAAAACACGACGGAAGATGTATTTACCATTAGTCCATTACCTGATATGTTTTCCTAATCCTTCCCCACATACAACAAATCTTGGTACACAAATGAGAGATGTCTTTAAATGAAAGTACGATTATTGAATAGAGTTAAATAGAGTTGAAAATGTTGTGGCAAATATGACGAAATGCATCTACAAGTGGGAAAGGTTTACCTGATATGGTACTTTAACCCTTTCCCTCATATAGACGCTTTCTGACGCCTCTGCAGCAGACAGCTTTTTGAAAACATAGTGACAAAAGAGGAAATTGCTCAAAACGAGCAATTTCTCCTTTTGCCACAATGTTTTCCACTTTTAGTCATAAGTTATCCATTCAATTATAAAGATTTTCTATTTTTTGACAAAATATGTTCAAAGTTGTCTGCTGCAGAATTGTTGTATGAGGGAAAGGATTCAGCCTTACCCACATATAATGAATTTACAGCAGAAGACTGAAAGATATTATGGGAAATATGTCAAAATAAAAGAAAGAATTTAGAAAAATCAAATTGTCGTCTGCTGCAATCACGCCAGGAAAAATATCTGCATGTACGAAGGGATTAAGAGTCAGTAAATTTGAAAACATCTGAGAATCGAGAACACATCACAGCCAAAAAAAAAACCAGTTCTTCAACAGTGACCCTTACTTACAGTGGCGATGACATTTTAGAAAATGACCATGACGTGGTCTTAAATATGAAATATTTGGATAATTGGTAGAAACATTTCATTAAAGGGATAAAAAACAGTGTTAAAAAGGAGAAATTTTAAACACACACATCTTTTACTTCAGATTGTATACATGTTACAATTTCTTCCTCAAATTTGAAGCAGACAACTCTGAATATACAATATCAGCTATTATGAGGCTTAACCCTTTCCCCCATATAGACGCTTTCTGACGCCTCTGCAGCAGACAGCTTTTTGAAAACATAGTGACAAAAGAAGAAATTGCACAAAACGTGCAATTTCTCCTTTGGCCACAATGTTTTCCACTTTTTTTCATAGGTTATCCATTCAATTATGGAGATTTTCAATGTTTTGACAAAATATGTTCAAAGTCGTCTGCTGTAGAATTGTCGTATGAGGGAAAGGGTTAACCCTTCCTCACTTAAATGAAATTTGCAGCAGACAACTTTGTAAACTCATAATATTGAAATGTTTTATAAAAGAAAGTATAATTATTGAGAAGAGTTGAAAACGTTGTGGCAAGAGGAAAAAATGCCCATTATGAGCAATTCCTCCTTTTGCCATGGACAAAAGTCCTTAACTGCAGATGCGTCAAAATGTGTGTATAAGTGGAAGACGGTTTAAATGATGACCAATTTCTCCTTTGGCCCAATGTTTTCAACTTTATATAACAATTAAGCTATCTTTAATGGAGATGTTTCAGGTTTTTTTTATCATTATGTTTTCAAAGTCGTCTGCTGCAGATTTGTTGTATGTGGGAAAGGGTTAACAAGTCACTAATTACTAGATAGAATTATGATTTCCCACACTGAACCATCTTGTGGAAATTCTAGGCCAGATCTTTAGAAAACAATTATTATGAACAGTTTATTCTTTTGAAAAATGCATAAATGTCTGAAATTTCAGTTATGTAACATTGTTGTAAATATGTGTAAAGAAATAGCTTACTCATCACTGGTAATAACAGAAAAAATTTACTTACAATAATAAACCTATAACTTTTTCATACCTGCAGGCGCATTTTTGAGGCATCTGCAGTGAACTTCTTTTAAAAACAATGTGACATATTTCACATAAATCGTCTGCTGCAGATTTGTTGTTTGTGAGAAACGGTTATCTAATATGGCTATAGATACATACCATCCGATTCCTTCAAATTAATGTTGAATGGTTTTATTTTTGGCGGAGTTATTTTTGAGTATGTTTCTGGCTCCGCCGTTGGCTTAAACTTGTCCATTGTTCCGAGCAGGGGTTGACTAGGTGGAAATCTTGCCATTGGCTTGACAGTCTGTAACAGAAGTATTTAACAGATAACACTTTTGCTAGAGCAGACTCCTTTTGATGTATCTCCATCCGACATCTTTTGGAAACATTGTAGCAAAAGGAGAAATTGCTCTAAATGAGTTCATCATGAGCATTTTCTTTCTTTTCCACAATTATAATTTGTTTGCTGCAAATGCTTCAAAAGTTTCATTTGCAAGTTGGAAATTAAACCTTTCCCACGTATAGACAATTTCTGATGCATCTGCAGCAGACGAATTTTGAAAACATAAGTGACCCAATGTTAGCAGATGTGACTTAATACTGGTGGAATCAGTCATGTAAAGTCATGGATTCACCTTTAGCATAGAAAATTCGTCCCTCTACTTATAATAATTTGTAAAGAACAATTATCAATGCATGTAAGTTAGGTCAACAGTGATAACAAATCTATCCATTTGAACCCTTTCCCATCTGTAGACGCATTTTGACGCATCTGCAGCAGACGACTTTTGAAAGCATTGTGGCAAAAGGAGAAATTGCTCAAAAAAAGCAATTTCTCCTTTTGCCACAATGTTTTCAACTAATGTCCCTATTCTGCCTAAATATTTTCAAAACCGTCTGCTGCAGATTTATTGTATGTGGCAAAGGGTTAACTGGTTTGTACAAGCACTGAAAATATGCTGAGAAATTAACTAATGTCTAGTCTACTTTGTTGTAAATATAGAACGTAGCTGAAATTATATATTTTATAATAAATGCAATGTAGCTTCTATTTACCCTTTCCAACATACAGACGCTTTCTAGCCCCTCTGCAACAAATAGTTTTTGAATGCATTGTAGCGAAAGGCATTATGAGCAATTTCCCTTTTTGTCACAATGTTTTCAACACTCTTCAACAATAATACATTCATTGTTGTCTGCTGCAGATTTAGTGTATATAGGAAAGGGTTAATTTTGCCTGATGTCTGCTTCCTGGAGACTTCACCAGTACTCGCGATGTTTTGAGGAAAACACACAGCCACAGAACCTGCTCATCATTGGATTCCAACCTGGGACCTATTGTATGAGAGGCTGACTCTCTTCCACTGCATCACTGAATGAATGTATATTGTTTTATGGTGCATCGACAGCTAACATTGCATCACTGACAATGAATCATGTGCTGAAAAATCACAAACACTTCTTTTACCTGAATAATATTTGTTTTCTCTTCCTGAAAGTCAGTAAAGCGGGCTGGATCTACTCCATCTAGAGTGACTATGAATCTTGGGTCTTTTGGAGAAGGAGATTTCTTTTCTCTGTTAACAAGAATATTTCCATACAATTCATTACAATTTTACATGTTTTCATGAAAAAGACTTTATATACTTTTGATGTCTCTGCAGACGAAAATTTATAAAAAATATTGTGAATAATGTAAGAACTGCCCACAATGAACCATTTCTCCATTTCCCACAATATTTACACCTCTGTACCAAGTTAATATTTCCAATTCATTTTTAATTCAAATACTTTTAGCACACCATAAGATTTACTTTTACAAAATATTGTGTGAATAGAATAAAATGCTCAAATGCGCAACTTTTTATCCATTTCTTTACCCCAATTGGTAGATATAAAACAAGAGTGCCATTGCTTGTCTGTTTTTTTTCTAAGTCGAAAATAAGGCATCACTTGGTATAGACATGCTTATTGTTCCTAGGAACATGTGTACCAAGTTTCATTTAAAAATTTAGTTTTTCGAGTTAAGAGGTAAGGTAAAAGTTTTGTGACGATGTAGACGACAACTACTACACCAAGGGTATCACAATAGCACAACATTTTTCTTCAAAAAACAGACAAGCTAAAAAAAATTCTGATTGTGTGTCCGATGAAGAAAAGATTATAAATTGTGTCTCAGAGAAAAGGTTGATCAATAGATGACCCACTTGTGAAAGAGTTAATCTAAAAACCAGGAAATGCCATGACATAAATGAAACAGCTGAAACAAGAATTTTACTCTATCCCACGTGAAAACACATCTGCAACGGAAGACTTTAGAAAGCCTTGTCACAAAAGGAGAAATAGCTCATCATAATCCACATTTTTATTCTACATGTTTTCAAAGCTGTCTGCTGCAGACTTGTTGAAATAAAGAAAGGGTTAAACACAATTCAAATACAGAGACGCTTATCAACTTACTTTTTAATTATGCGCTTGTTTTCCCCATACTGGAAAGAGACCGGGCTCTCAATGTTGAGGTTAAGGTCAGTCTCATTGGCATCATCAAGAATCTTCTGTATTTCTGGGTCTGTCACATTGTCAGACACTGAATCTGTTGTAAATGGATATAAATGTTTGAAAAACAACGTGGGAAAAGGAGAAATTGCTCAAGCTAAGCAATTTTTCACAAACTTTTAAAATTCTAATGCTGCACAAGTCATCAGAAGTTGCCTGTATCAGAGAAAGGGTTAACTCTGTCTCTGATACATACTATTTTTGATATGTCTCTGCAGGTGAACATTTCTGAAAACATTGTGGAAAAAGGAGAAAATTGTTTTTCAGCACTATCAAAATTGTCCTTTTTTTTTTTAAAGCAGATGGCTCTTAAAATGGTAGGTCCTGAATATAAACTAACCCTTTCCCACATACAGACAATTTCTAAAGCCTCTGCAGCAGACTTCTTTTGCCATAAGTGTTATCAACTCTTTCCTATAATTCTCCCATTTGAAATGTAGAATAGTGTCCCGATTTAGAAAATGCTAGAATAAACAGCTCAAACATGCAGTAGGTTTTAAATCGTAAAAATTGTATGCGTCACAGTAAAATAGGTACTTGACCGTTTCAAACAGATACAGATTATTATATTTGCAAAGTGACATGTTAAATTGTTAATAGAGTCTACATTCACTGCAACTGTTTCCCTGTTAAGCATTCATTGTGAAGATTCTGAATAGCTAGCATTTATATATATCTATAATCAGTCAAACCCATGCTAAAGACCACCTTTGTTTAGCAACCACACCTTTAATTTCTCAATTATTCCTTTTTTTGCATAATTGACCCTGTAATTAAAGACCACCTATGAACAAAGACCAGATTGTTCTCTTCCAATGGGTGGTCTTTAAACACAGGTTGGACTGTATTTCCAAGACATATTCAAATTGTCTGCTGTAGATTTGTTTATTAGGTAAGTGGTCACCTATCCCTTCTGGAACCATATTGGTCATTTCATGGGATTATTAAAACTGATCTGTCCACAAAGCTCGTTTTGACAAAAGGATTGGTCCAAGTTTATAACACTTTCCCCACATACTATAAATTTGCAGCAGATGATTTGAAATTCTCAAGTCTAATATTTAGAAAATCTCTTTAATCCTTTCCCTGATACGACAATTCTGCAAACATAATTTGTCAAAAAATATAAAATCTCTATAATTGAATGGATAATCTATGACAGAAAGTGGAAAACATTGTCTCAAAAGGAGAAATTGCTCGTTTTGAGCAATTTCTTCTTTTGTCACTAAGTTTTCAAAAAGCTGTCTGCTGCAGAGGCGTCAAAAAGCGTCTATATGAGGGAAAGGGTAAATGATAGTATTATTATTGAATAAGAGTTGAAATCATTGTGGCCAATGGAGAAATTGCTCATTATGCAGAGGTGTGAGAAAGCGTCTATATGTGGGAAAGGGTTAAAATAGATTTTCAATATATAGGTCTTCTGCTGCAGATTTGTCATATGAGGAAAAGGGTCAATATAAAATACCTTTACCTGTATATCCATTGCTGTCTTCATTTGAGTCTGTCTGTACTTTACTGGCCTGGTGAACTAACCTAGTGTCTGGTAATGCTGGTCCATATTCTATATAAACAGTAAGATATTGCATCATTCATATTTGTAACTATAATACACATTAACCCTATGCCTGATGCAGATCTCAACATCAGATGATTGAAAACAAATTATATCTCTTTTTCCAATAATATTGCCACAATGTTTTCAACTCTGTTTAATACAAATACTTTAAGTTATAGAGTTTGATCGATTGATTGATTGGGGTTTAACGCCATTTTTAACAATTTATCAGTTATATCACGGCGGCCAGTTTACCTACTCATGCATTTCCTGGTTTTCTCACACCAGTACTCCACACAACAATCTTCCCAAGCAAACTGGCTGCTTTTCCACATAGACTTAGCCCAGTGGTGGAAGACGAATGATGCATTGACTTTTGTCAATCGTCGGAAAGAAAGTTGGCCGAGCCGGGATTCAAACTCACAACCCACGGATTGATTATAGAGAGTTTCAATGTTTGCCGTGATATTTTCAAACTTGTTTGCTGCAATCTTGTTGTATAAGGGAAAAGGGTAAACTGAGATGCTTTTATGGTGCCCACTACTTCAGAAAATTTGCAACAATTCGAGGGCTTGGCGTGAAACGGTTGTAACTAAAGACCTATTTTGAAAACCCTGGTTTAGGGGCAATTTTGACCCCTTTGTAAACAATGCAAATTTAGGTGCCATTGCTCAGAACGAGCAATGGCACCTAAATTTTCATTGTTTACCAAGTAAAATGAGTTAACGCTTATAAATACTTTATTGCGAGGTGATTAACCTTGGTAAAAAAATACCAATTTTAGTTACAACCGTTTCACGCCAAGCCCTCGAATTGCACATAAAATCAATGAGAATTTTTTCCAATGGTCGTCTACTGCAGAGATGTCAAGCGTCTTCTGTATGAGAGAAAGGGCTGAAGCGAAATTTGTTGGTAGATGAGTATGGTTTAATAACAAACAAGTAACAGTCAATAAAAGATGGCATAATTGTTAGTTTATTCTAAATATTTCCTGCCATAGCACTTAAACTAATATCAATATATGATCTACATATAAAAACAAATTTCATTTGACAGAAACAATATCTATACAAAAGACAGATAACAACATTAAAGGCTTCTTTCAAAGGAAGTTGAACGAAGGCTGCTTTCATGTAGCCATGACAGACCTCATACAAACACCTTAACACATCTTTAGCGGATATCCTTTGTTAACATT
The DNA here is from genome assembly GCA_031761405.1 of Serripes groenlandicus. Taxonomy (NCBI): domain Eukaryota; kingdom Metazoa; phylum Mollusca; class Bivalvia; order Cardiida; family Cardiidae; genus Serripes; species Serripes groenlandicus. The sequence continues at coordinate 559,758 of JASEVX010000118.1, read as the reverse complement.
TATAGAGAATAATCCATATTTTATAAAGATATTTTAAAAGCTGTCTGTTAAAGTTTTGGTGTATGTGGTAAAGGGTTAAATCCTTATTTGACTTTCAAAGTTTATGTTGTGGGTAATCAAAAGAGATCTCTTGTGACACAATTCTTTTGAGAACCACATCATAGGGTTAAACTGAGTAAAAAGATGGATAATTGGATCAAGCACAGTTAACTCCATTAAAACTTCAAAAAATAGAAAATCTCTATAATTCAATGGATAACCTATGACTAAAAGTGGAAAACATTGCTGCAGAGGCATCAGAAAACATCTATATGAGGGAAAGGATTAACTGTGTACCTGAGGCTGATGTGATATTTTTCAAGCTATTTGCTTTGAAAACTTCTGTTAACCCTTTCCCTCATACGACAATTCTGCAGCAGATGACTTTGAACGTATTTTGTCAAAACATAGAAAATCTCCATAATTGAATGGATAACCTATGACAAAAAGTGGAAAACATTGTGGCAAAAGGAGAAATTGCACGTTTTGTGCAATTTCTTCTTTTGTCACTATGTTTTCAAATAGCCGTCTGCTGCAGAGGCGTCAGAAAGCGTCTATATGAGGGAAAGGGTTAAAAACATGTGATAAATGAAAAATTGGAACAATGATTGTAGTGTGAAGTTGAAAACATTATTGACAAAGGGTGAAATTTCTAAATTTGAAAAGTTTCTCCATTTCCCTCAATGTTTTTTTTTATAAAGATGTCTGTTGCAGACATGTCTAAAGGTCACCTGTTTCAGGGGAAAGGTTAAAATAACTTAACAACAAAATATTAAAACTATACAATCAGGTATTTCCAAACATGTGTAGAAATCGCATAACTATATTAAGTACAATTGTTTTCAACAAACGCGCTAAAAATTCCATTTTAGAAGGTAGCCAGATTTCTGTGATTACTAATAAGAGTAAGCAAGGAAATCACAAGTTGGTGAACTTGCTGCAGAGTTCGACTGTTTCTCCTTTTCCCTGACAATTTGAAGTATTATTTTGATAAAGAGTTATCTTTGTGCGAGAACCTAACATGTTCAAATTTCACTGTATTAGATGCCTATTTAACCCTTTCCGACATACATTAAATATTCTGCAGAAGATTTTGAAAACATACCCACAAAAATATTGCAGCAAATGGAGAAATTGCTCATTATGAGCAATTTCTCCATTTGCTACAATGTTTTCAAAGTTGCTGCTGCAGGGGCATCAAAAAGCGTTTATATGTGGGAAATGGTTAATCATTATAGTTAACTCTTTCCCAAACACAACAAATTTGCAGCCGACGACTTTGAATTAATATAGGCAAATACCTGGAAAATCTCAACAAATGAAAGAGAAATTACTGAATGGAGTTGAAAACATTGTGGTGAAAGAGGAATTGCACATTATGAGCAAGTTTTCCTCTTGCCACAATGTTTTCAAAAATTGTTTGCCGGAGATGCCACAAAATGCCTCTGTATGTTGCAAAGGTTTAAAAAACAATCAATCAACATATCAACATGTTCTGATTAAACTCCAACATCTAATATATCTACACCAAGTGTCACTGTAGTAGATGTGTTTTTTTTAGTTAGAAACATCATCATATCAACATGTTCTGGTTTAACCCTAACATCTAATATATCTACATTAAGTGTCACTGTAGTAGATGTATGTTTTTGTTTAGAAACATCATCATCAACATGTTTTGATTTAGCTGTAACACCTATTTTTTGATTGATTGGGTTTAAAGCCGTTAAAAAAAACCCAGTCATATCACAGCAGCCAGTACACCTACTCATGTGTTCCATAGCTTTCTCACACCAGTACTCCACACAACATTCTTTCCAAGCAACTGGCCGCTTTTCCACAAAAGCTGAGAGCCCATTGGTGGAAGTCACAGTGACTTTTGTCAAATGTCTGAGGAATGTAGGCTGAGCTGAGGTTCAAACTCATAACCTCTTGAGACTTTATTGACAGCTGGTGTTGCTACCGACAGAGGTACCTTGGCTCAGCTCTTACATCTTATATATCTACACCAAGTGTCACTGTAGTAGATGTTTGTTTTTGTTTAGAAACATCATCATATCAACATGTTCTGGTTTAACTCTGACATCTAATACTTCTACACCTGCTGTAAGGCTATACACTTCATCACATGTCATGCTTGATGCTGGAATAGCAAGAATTCTTTTAGCAACTTTACTGATCCTAGGATACAATGGACATTTTTCCTTCCACCAACTCAAAGGATTTTTGTTACTTGCTGGTTCTGCCATATAAACATCCAGTTCTATTTTAGCTACTTCCTCAGGTGACTTTTGTTCCTCTGGTGCACGAATGACATCATCTAACCAATCATTTTCAACAGTTATTGATGAGCTTGTACTATCTAAAGGTTCACCTTCTCTTTGAGCGATGTCAACTGTTTCTTCAAAGCTTTCATTATTATGTTCGCTTGTTTCATCAGACACAGGTTCCTCACTTCCTGATCCATCAGGCTGTTGTTCGGTGTCAGTTTTGTTTACTTCCTTATCGTCAGTCATCACAACACATTTTGAATCCTGATCTTCAACTTTTTCCGACATTGAGGTTTTTTGTTTCTGGTTTTGTTTTTTACCCTTCTTAAATTTAGCACCACCTTCATCTTGCTTGTGAGTTTTCCCGAACTCTTTTGCACATTCCAGCCTAACTTTCTCCAATAGCAGTGATCTTGCAAAGTCCCTATCTTCCTGTGTTAAAAACCCTATCTGTTTAGTTTGTGGATGAACTAAACATGCCAGTAGATAGATCTCTCGGTTTATCTTCAAAAACTGTTGTATTTGAAGTTTCATGAGCTGTTTTACATACTCAATTTCAGTACTATCATTAATGTCTATCTCCAAGACTTTCTCCAATTTAATCAAAGTAGGAATGACTTTTTGTAGTGTGGGAAGGCCATCAGTATTTGTAAGAATATCTGTGGCAGTTTTAAATGGCGACAATATTTTGACCAGAGATTCCAGAACTGACTGTTCATTGAAATTATACAGGTGACTTCTCAAGTCCACACCTTGGTTGGTGAGATTGGTGTCCATGATAGCTGCATGCAATGCTGGTGTTTGTTCGGTTAACTTCATTATCATGTCTAATGTCTTACTCCAATTAGCACCACCATCATCTATCTTAAGTTTTCCACTTTGAGCCTGAGCAGATAACAGAACTTCCTTTTTGTTTTCAAACACATCTAATACCTGCTCATTTTCTTGCACTGCCTGAATCAGATCTCTACCTCTCTGAATGAAATTGCAAATTTCCGCTTTTTCGAGACATTTTCCAACAATATCCTGAACACAGTATCCAAAACATGACACGGTTTTCCAGTCCAGAATTTCAAATGTAGAATTCTCTGAATCTGTTGCCTTAACAACTACTAGTGGTTTTGGCAGGTGCCATTTAAGTCTGGTTTCTTCCAACAAATTAGTACAACTTTCTACTAGGTTATTCTCATCCAGAGCTGAGGTCCTTAGAACAGCCCTTTTGAGACCCCAGTCTCTTGTGATGAAGTGGACGCTAACAGTATCATAAAACTGAGATGCCATGTTTTCCCAGGAATTATGGGTAATGACATGGGACTCTGACCTTGACAAATCATGTTTAATATCATCTTTAACACTATTGTACATCTTCCCCATCTCAGCTATCAGCTTCTTTCTTTTTGGAAAATGGTACTTGGTTTGCAATGTCTTTGTGAACAGCTTGAAGGATTCGTTTTCAACAAATTCAAATGGCATAAGGTTGTCAATAAACAGATTAAAGAGACACGAGTCAATTTCTCCCAACTTTTCTTTACTCAGTTTAGGACCTCCTAATTCTGAGCTGTCCGTCTGACAGTTTCTGCTGCAGGTTGCCACCAATCCAGCAGAGCGTAAATTTGATGAGCGCATATTAACGACAGTTTGAGAGGCCCTGTCTGTCACTTCAATTTCAACTTCATATTCAGACTCTGACACCCCGTTTGACTCCTCATCCGTACCCGCCTCCTCATTCTCACTCAACTCACTCTCATCCATCTCATCTGAGATTTCAGACTCATCTGAGTCACGTTCTGAGTCAGTCATGTCCCCTGCAACGAGAAAGTTTTGCAATTAGAGACACTCTCATCTTGAACCAGTGAACTTCCATTTGATAGTAGGCCAATTTGTTAGGACCTGTTTTTAACTATTGCTTGATAAAGAAGACCGCCTTTGATAACATTGTAGGAAAAGTAGAAATTGCTCAAAACAAGCAATATCTTCTTTTACCATCATGTTTTCAAATCATACGTGCAACAGAATGTTTTAACCCTTTGCCACAAATAACAAATCTGCAGCAGACACCTTGAAATATCAACCCCAAAATTTGCAAAATCTCTTTTATTGAAGCATTATCATTGAATAGTGTTGAAAACATTGTTACAAACAGAGAAATTGCTCATCATAGGTAATTTCTTCTTTGAAACAATGCTTTTAAGATGTCTGCTGCACGTAAATCAAAATGAATCTACGTGTGGGAAAGGGTTAAGAAAAGACCATACAATCTGATCATAGTCTTTGTTGAACTCCCACAGGAAATTTTAAACAGGGCCCAAAACAAGTCTACAGACCACATGGTTAGGGTGTGCAGTCTTATCTAGACCTTCATATAAACCATGTGTATTTTTAATTATGTTTTTATTTTTGTATATTTTCCTGATATATTTTAATGGTTTTGTTTGGCTTATTTAACTCACTGGTTCTGTTCTATATGCAATACTTTCTCAGTACAGAGCACAATCATAACACATGTTCTGGAGAATTCAAACTGCAACAAACTCTTAGGAAATCACTCCGCAACCAACTCTCAGGGATTCATATCACAATGCACCTTCAACAATTTACAAACACAATTTTTTTTTATGGACATTCACACACACACTGAAATTTTGTCAACTTTGCAATTGTTAAAGGAAGACATATGTCACCTAGAAAAATCTTATATATACAGTCAATGAGGTGTAAAAGAGAGATAGACATAAGACAGAAGTACTCAGTTTCTCCCTGCCTAACATGACCAGGGAAAATAATTAGCACTTCTAGTCATTATGTAGGACACATAGAGTAGAGTTAAATGTTTGGACAGATTTAAACAAAAACTTTTTTAGACAGAGAATAAAACGTTGTTTTCAGACTCTGTGTTTTAAAATTGCCTATGTTAAGGAAAAAAGGTTAATAAATATTTAGGATTAATTGGCCCCTCTTCGAAAAAATTAACTTGTATAACAATTAAACAGTCATCTGATCTAAAATCGTCCAGGGAAAAGATTGATTGTTCAACACCATTTTCAAAGATATTTCAGTTATAACAAGGCAGCTAGTTCCTGGTTTTCTCTCACCAATGCTCCAAAAATCATTTTTCCCAGGCACCTGGCTATCTTCCCCTAAAGACTAGTAGTCCATTGGTGGAAGATGAATGACGCCTGTCACATTGACTTTAATCAATAAACAGAAAGGATGAATGACCAAGGGGTCATAACTCGTTAGAGTTGGAGACAATCTTGCTGCAAAATCAAATCTAACTTGGTTGAGAGATATCACATTAGTGAAGACTGTATTCAAGCTTGGTGAAAATTGTTCATGCTAAAGAATGGACAAACTGAATTTAGCATTTCAGTAATTAAACCTTTTCATATACAACACAATCTACAGTAGATGACTTTGAAGAAATCTAGGCAAAACAGGGAAAAATCTCTATAAATATATGCACAATTATTAAATAAAGATAACAACATTTTGGCAAGATGAGAAATCGCTTGTTCTAAGAAATTTAACCTTTTGCCAAAATGTTTTAAAAAGCAGTCTGCTACAGATGCATCAAAATGCATCTGCAGGTAGAAAAAGGTTAAAGAATTTTTTTATAATGTCTAGATTGGTCAAAATGTTGTTCCAAAACACATTGCAAACATTTTTTCTGAAATGTGTTACTTATTTTTCAAGTGAGATAGCAATCCACTTTAGTGGATGATGCATTCTAGGCAGATGACCACCAACCACTGCAGGTGTTCCCATTAAATGTTTCTCATTGTGTCAAGTTTCCTCCCCCTAATCTGCTACTGCAGTCGGATGAGGGAATGGCTTTGACAAAATTCTTCTTTTACCACCACGTTTTCAAAATGTTGTTTGCTGAAAAGTAAAAGTAATCAAGTACTTACGGCCATCATCTTCCTCATCTTCTACATCTTCATCTTGTTTTGCCTGTTCTTTCATGGATTCTTGACTTATCTCTTTCAATGCTGGAACAATAACACAAAGTTTACACCAATTCTTTAACACAATATATTTTAAGAGCTCACTGATTAAAAAAAAAATTGAGAAAGAAAATAATTAAGTGGACCATGATGGTCCTATATCGCTCACCTGATTTAACAGAACTTAAATAGTTTTCTATGTTCTTATTCTAAACATGTAAGGAAAATGAGCTGCCCCCTGGTGAGTAACTGAACATTGTTATCAATGAATCAGAATATTTTTAAAAATCATTGTAGAGGGACACCCAAGGAAAAGATGACCCAAATTATTTTAATACACAGAAAACAAGCCCCACCCACTGACGGCCATGTTTATCAATGGATCAAATTAATTTGAAAAATCTTGGTTGAGGGTCACCTAAGAAACCTTTGTGCTATATCATTTTCAAATCTGGCTTATATTTTGGTCAATAATATCTTTACAAATTTAACAATATATACATATAAGGAAAACAAACTCTGCCCCTTGGCATCCATGTTTATCAATGGATCGGAATTATCTAATCTGTCTTAGAAGAGGGTCACCAAAGGGACAATTATTTTCAAATTGGGTCTTTTGTTTGTTTGTTTGGAGTTTAACGCCGCTTTCAACAGCTTTGGTCATATCACGGCGGTCAGTGCACCTACCCATGTTTTCCTGGCTTTCCCACACCAGTACTTACACAACATTCTTTTGAAGCCACTGACTACTTTCTCACATAGATCAGAGGTGAGAGGCAATGGAAAACATCGCTCTAATTGGGTCAGTGATTACAAGAAGATTTTTTGATTTTTCACTATACACATATAAGGAAAATAAGCTCCACCTCCAAGGCCATGTTTTATTAATGGATCAGAAATGTTTGATCACTTTTGGTAGAGTGTCACTCAAGGAACATTATTCCAAAGTTCTACATGGAAATAAATTCTTTAAAGAATTTTGAAAGACGACCACATAAGGTACATTCCTGTGAAATTATTTTGAATTTGGTTCATTGGTTTAGGAGAAGAATTAGTTTGTAAGAAAATGTGAACAGACAGACGGACGAGGACAGATGATGAGTGATCATAATAGCTCATCCCACAGTTTGTGCTCAGGTGAGCTTATTAGAAGTTTCCTCATGATAAAAGAGTTTTCTAGAGCAAATATGTTATTTTCAATAAGAATTGCAGATTAACCCTTGTCACCTGCAGACCTTTTTTCGACACATCTCCATCGGAAGACTTTTGAAAACAATGTTGCAAAAGGAGAAATGGTTCATCATGAGCAACTTCTCCTTTTGTCACCATAAATTCAACTTTATTCCATTGATATACTGTCAATAATGGAGATTTTCAACAGCTTTACAAAAATGATTTTAACCCTTTCCCTCACCTCTGCAGCAGACAGCTTTTTAAAAAACATAACGTGCAATTTCTCCTTTTGCCACAATGTTTTCCACTTTTCGTCATAGGTTATCCATTCAATTATGGAGATTTTCTATGCTATGACAAAATACGTTCAAAGCTGTCTGCTGCAGAATTGTCGTAAGAGGGAAAGGGTTAAGTAGCCTGATGTTTAATTCTAATATATGGGAAAGGGTTACGCAATTTCTCCTTTTTTCCAAAATGTTTTTAACAGTAATCCGCAGCAGTGGTGTCAGAAGCAGCATGTGTTATCCGTATCAGGGAAAGAGTTAAGCCAGTATTGTTCATTTTTCACAGCAGTGGTGTCAGAAGCAGCATGTGTTATCCGTATCAGGGAAAGAGTTAAGCCAGTATTGTTGATTTTTCACAGCAGTGGTGTCAGAAGCAGCATGTGTTATCCGTATCAGTGAAATGAGTTAAGCCAGTATTGTTGATTTTTCAAAGAAATAAACATTTCTCATAGGGCAAGACCATTTTCTTTTTTTTCAAACATCTTACTCGAATGCATAAATCATCTAGCAGGTAAAAAGGAAAACTAACCTGATGCAGCCATTCTAGATGGTGCCACTGCGGGGGCTTTCACCTTCTTCTGACTAGCTACTTTAGATGTCGGCACATTTTTCACAGTATATTTCAACTCTGTGAAATCCTCACCAGACTTTCTGGGTTTTTTCACATCATTATCTATAGTATATGTCATGTCTTTGATACCTTTCCTCTTACTTCTTGAAATCAGTTGTAGGCCAGCGGCTGTTTTCAATCTCTTTCTTAGGTCCAATGGCTTCTGGTCAGACCTCATCCCTGATGAGCTTTCTAAAAGCAAAATGAGCAGTGTAAGGTTAACCAAAGTTTTTTATGCTAATCATAATTAATCCTTTTCCAAATAAAACATGTTGAATTACAAAATATCTAGGCATAAAATATAAAAAAATCTCTATGAAGGAAGGTATAAATTTTGTATAGAGTTGAAAACATTGTGGCAAAAAAAAATTGAAATTTAACCACAATATTTTCAAAAGTCATCTAATGTGATACAAATCACTTGGTTTTTGGAAAGTGTCAATCTGATCCAAATGTACAAGGTTTATAATAAGTTTCCTGAAGGTTTTCTAGACTTATTTGCAAATAACCATTTCCCACATACAAATCTGCAGCAGACGACTTTGAAATCATGTAGGCAAACATTTGAAGAAATCTCTATAAATTGTCAAGTATACCTGAGGAGGAGTGCTCCAGTTTCTTTGCAGTTGTAACTGATTTCTCTGCATCATTTACAGCTTTCATGAGTAAGGAGCGATTTGCCTGCATTGCTTTTGGAATACTTGACCTGAAAATGAAACAAAAAGGAATTATGTATCTGAATCAACATGGGGGCTTAGTATCTTTCACTGCAGATTTATTTTGACGCATCAGCAGCAAACGACTTTTGTAAATTTTGTCATTATGAGCAATTTCCCCTGAACTCTATTAACCCTTTCCCACCTATAGATGCATTTTGACACATTTGCAGCAGACGACTTTTATTAACATTGTGACAAAAGGAGAAATTGCTCAAAAAACAATTTCTCCTTTTGTCACAATGTTTTCATTTTTTTCAGTAATTATATCTTCACTCCTAGAGATTTTCCATATTTTTGGGTAAATGTTTTCAAAGTCGCCTGCAGATTTTTCGTATGTGGGAAAGGGTAAAAGGGATGCATTACACCCATTTCCAACTTTTATTAGCCTATTGTTAAATACACTTTAATTTGTAGAGATTTTCCATATTTTTCCACAGATGTTTCCAAAGTCGTCGTCTGCTGCAGATTTGTCATATGTGCCTTCTAAGATTTTGAAAATCATTTATCAGCACTTTAAGATGAGTAAAATCATTTTAGGAAAAAACCAAACGGTGCTCTTTTTGAGCAGTTTATACTTTGCCTATGATATTTTCTCAAGTTGGCTTCTTAACCCTTCCCTCATATGACAATTCTGCAGCAGACGACTTCGAACATATTTTGTCAAAAAATAGAAAATCTCTATAACTGAATGGATAACCTATGACTAAAAGTGGAAAACATTGTGGCAAAAGGAGAAATTGCTCATTTTGAGCAATTTCTTCTTTTGTCACTATGTTTTCAAAAAGCCGTCTGCTGCAGAGACGTCAGAAAGCGTCTATATGAGGGAAAGGGTTAACAGCTTCCAAAAGTATTGTGTAATAAGACAAGTGTGTTTAATTGATTAATTGGATATAAGCATGTGATCAATCATAAGAAAGAATGACTGTCCCAACCGGGGTTTGGAATTCACGACTCCTTAATTGATAGCCAATACCGACTGAGCTATTGTGGCTTGCTAACAGAAGAGTATTCAAACCCAAGGACAATGTTTCTTCTTCTAATGTGTCAATGTGTTGTAGACAGATAATGGAGAAACAGATGCCTAGATACGAAATAATAAACCACTCAATATATCTTATATTATAGGTTATTGATCCTGTACTGTGAAATCATTGTTGGACCGAGTTCTTTGGTTGACGTTGCCGAGCTTGCGAGGCTACGTTCGCCAAAGAACGAGGTCCAACGATGATTTCACAGTACAGGGTCAATAACCTTTTTATTGCATACTTTCATATTGTGAACTAATTGCTTTACGTTGTGGAGGTTTTTTTATTATCTAGAATTGATAAATCTGCTTCCGAATTAGAAACAAACTGTTTGTTTACATAAGTAGTAATTTTTGCGCAAATGCCGTTTGAATTATAACGATGACGTAATTTTTTTAAATGACGTCATGCACATGCATAACCAACATTTTAGACGTTTTAAGACTGTTTTCATGTCAAAAACGTACTGTTAGCATGAGACAGTAAGAAATTGTCCATGATCAATATATGAGAATTTAACATTTCAAAGTCCCGTGAGGTTTAACAATGATATTTAGGTCAGCTATGTTTGTTTACATAACAAAAGTAGTCCCTAGCATGTTAATTATGCAGAATTTTCGCACTTTCTTATCTACGGTCATGATCGAAAAATCATGACCACTTTCTTCAATGCAAAGTGAACGGGACAATATGAAAGTATGCAATAATACACAATCAAACCCTATACAGTCGAACCTCGTTAATCCGGACACTTTGGTTACCAGAGAAAAAAGTGCGGATTGCGAATCTTCCGGATTAACGATTTAGAAATTTTACTGGCGCAAAATTGGCATCTTAGTATGAAAATAGTAGTCAATGTTTCGGACCCAATATTATGATTATAGTTTAGGTGAATTCAAATAGTTAAAAAATTGCAAACTGTCAGTACGATTTTCTCTCTTCCAAGTTTTATTTACCTCTAGATTGCACTGTTTGTCGTAAGCGAAGCTTAATCATGAGATATACAAAATATGGATAACATAATTATACGTGAACAATGTTATAATTTGAAAACTGAGCATCAAAATATACAAATATGGAACACCTTATTATTTTTTGTCAGATCTCCACTTGTCTCTGGGTCAAAATGTCGACATTTTAATCTCCAAATCAGTTTATATCATGATTGGCTGCTATTTTATGACTGCTAATCAAAGTAAACAATGACACACGCTAGCCGATTATGGAACAGTCCTATTACATTGTATACAGTACACAGCTTTTAACCCATTACTTCACAGAACAATGGCCTGATAAGCACCCTGTAGTGTATACTGGCTTATCAGTTTTACTGCACTGAGCGCACAAGAGTTTTTTTGGAAATTTTACAATTTTGACACCTGTGTAATAAATCCTAAAATATGGTTAATTTCTATGCATTGGACTGGTTTAATGAAAGATTACCAAAATGCTGCAGATACAATTTACTATATAGCGGTGTTTTTCATTTTTACCTATCTAAATTAGTTTAGTTTCTACAGTAAATTAAAAATACGTTTTTTTGGGGTTTTTTTCTCAGTCTTATTTTGCGCTTACGTTGATATTTAAATAAATTCCATGTTGAAACAACAAGTCATAATGGTCAAACAAACCAATATCTATTTAAAGATAGAACAAAGCTATGATTAACATTAAAAGATGTATTTGAATTGCCTCATATTTGGTTAAAAATACTTACGATGAAATGAACAAGTAAACTTCAAAAAATATTTAATCCATTTCCGCCTGAAGACACATTTTTCGCATCTGCGGCAGACGAAATTGAAACATATTGACAAATAGGAAATTGCGCAATAGCTCTCTGTAAGCCACTATATATTTCCTTTGTTTCAAAGTGGAAATGACCTTCTACGTCATATGTCACAGGAGGTCACGCTGTGTAGTGTGGTAGCACGTGGTCGACCGCAGTTGATTGGGTGCATGGTCATATTTCACTGAGATCACACGTGATTTATGGATAATTTGATTGGATATAAAGTTAACATGATAGTTTTTCATTGGAGAATTATATTAGTTTATTATAATAGCCAACATGATATACGTCGAAAGAACTTGATTTTATAGAGGACGCGTATTCAAATTTCAAAACAGAAATATATAGCGGCTCAAATCATAATGGAGGTTTGGGTATGTAAATTGAAGTGCATTTTAAGGATATTCTTTAACTGGAAACATACCAAATTTTCACCGGATTTTTAAAGGTAAGATATCAATGCATCGAATGGGCTATTTTTTTAAATAAATTTTAGAATCTAAAAAGGATTATATTAGATACAAAAACAGAAGCGCTCTAAGGCGTCTCTGTGCCGTAGTGGATCGAGGTGCTCTAAAGCGCCTCTGTGCGTCTATAGAAAGCAGCGCTCTGAGGCGCTTGTGTGACGTAATGGGTTAACACATATTGTTAGGACAAACAGACATACTAGAAAACTATGACACGCAACAAGATTTACGCAATTAGTATAATCCGGACTGTATTGTGTGTTCTCAGAAGAGGTTGATTGATTGGGGTTTAACGCTGTTTTTAACAATTTCTCAGTTATATCACGGCGGCCAGTTCACCTACTCATGCATTTCCTGGTTTTCTCACACCAGTACTCCACACAACAATCTTCCCAAGCAACTGGCTGCTCTCCACAGACTTAGCCCATTGGTGGAAGACGAATGACGCATGTCGCATTGACTTTTGTCAATCGTCGGAGAGAAACTTAACTGAGCCAGGATTCAAACTCACAACCCCTGGATTGACAGCCCGTGGCGCTACTGACTGAGCTACTGGGGCTCGGCCCTCAGAAGAGTCAGCTTGATGATTACCCATAACATTGGGCTTTACCCTTTCCCACTCACAACAAATCTGCAGCAGACACTTTGAAAATATATAGGCATAAATATGGAAAACATCCTAAGATGAAAGTATTATCATTGAATAAAGTTGAAAGCATTGTTGCGAATGGAGAAACTGCTCATTATGAGCATTTTTAACTGTTGTCAAAATGTTATCAAAGCCATCTGCTGAAATGCGTCATAAATATTTTTTATGTTATATTGTAAAAAAAATAATTGTAGGATAATGTGCCGTGTCAGTGAGGCTGTATCAACTTGTGCAAATGAAAAACTGTCGCACCAGAGATTTTGATGTCAGCCAACACCAAAGAAGAAATTAGAAGTGTAACAAAATCTTATTTGTTTTATTATTTTGTGTGGATATCTTACTTGCGTGTTGGTCCCCGAATCACACTCGCCACGCTTCCAACAGCTGGGTTTAAAGGATCATATTCTTCATCTTCTTCTTCCTCCTCATATTTCCTCTTCACTGAGGCAACAAAGGATGTAGGCTTTTTTTTGGATGACTTTTTAATCTCCTTAAATGTTGATATAAAATCGGATGTACAGTAATATGTTAATCCCGTTTTCCTCAAACAGACTTTAGACACACTTTGCTGCAGACAATTTTTTAAAACATTGAGTGAAACAAGCCATTATTCTATTCCATTGTCTACAATGTCTTCAATTCTTTATCCAATAATGCTTCTACTTATCTTGGAAAAACACCTTTTGCCTCAGATTCCTTTGAACCCTTTCCAACTTGCTATCTTGCAGATGCATTTTGAGATATCTGCAGCATTTGACTTTTTCAAAATCATTACTGAAAGAAAATAGATCATTATGACCAATTTCCCATTTTGCAACAGTGTCTTCAAATATATTCAATAGTTATACTATAATTGATAGAAATTGTAAACTTGTCATATGAGAGAAAGGGTTAATTTGTATAGTTTATCAACCTGGAAGTGGGGTATCACAGATATGTACCTGTGAAAATTATTGTTCAATTATACCATTCCCACAAATCTGCAGGACACAACTTTGAAAACGTATTTGGCAAAACATAAAAAATGTCCATAAATGGATAGTTTAATTATTATATAAAGTGGAAAACATCATGAGGAATTTCACCTTTTATACAAATGTTTTTGAAAATTGGCTGCTGCAGATGCATCTAAAAGTACAAGTAGGAAAAAGTTTACAAGTATATAAGGCATCAGAACATTGCTCTGACAGTAAAAATGTGGAATGGATCTACACTACTGTTTAGAATATCCTTTAACCTACCTCACTGAATTGAGGGTCATTCTACAAATGAACCGTCCCGCGAGAAAACCAACATTGTGGACTCTGCGTAAAATTTGGAGCCGGATCAGCCTAAGCATGCCGCGCAGGCTGACCAGGGCAGACATTTTTCGCATCCTGTAAATTTTCTGCTTCAGGAATCATTGCTCTATACAGGGATCACGCAGTAGGTCGCCATCGTCGCCAAATGGCAATTATTTTGTTAATTTGGCGACTGAGAATGGCGATTATTTTATTTTGCAACTTGATAAAAAAAATCGTCTCCTAATCGCGTATGAGAGCATGACAACATGTGCAAAAGAAGCGTAAACGACATTGTTTAACGCTAGTATCATACTAAGCAATGTTCCTTATTTTTATGCTGACCAAATGATATTGTCATATAAAAGTTTGTATACAAGGGGAAAAAAATGATGATATTAAATGCATTGTTATGTGTTTATTTTATTGTACCACATTCACCCGCTTCACGTGTCAGCTTTGGCTATTATCTTTTTTCATGAAAAAATGTTGGCTATTATTTTGTCTAGGCCAGAGCTCAGATCTCTATCTCCCGGAGATGGAATGTGTCGGCCCAGATTAGCCAGAGGCCATAATGTTGGTTTTCTCGCGGGACACATATACCATATGGCGATATGTCAGAAAGTAAAAGCGTGCCACATAGACAGACATAAATGATACCGATGTGTCTCCATCCATGGCATGGCAGGCTACACAAAAACTGTTATTTAACCTTACCTTGTCTGTAACTGTTCCGGATTTATCCTGAGGTTGAGATTTAGCTGCCAACTTTTTACCATCAGATTTCTCAGACTTTATTACTTTCCCAGGCGGTGGCTTTCCAGGCTTACTGGGTTCCGTTTTTTCTATAGCTTTATTTTCTTCATTAAATTCATCTAAAAATGTCAGAATTTCAATTTTTAGTATAAAATTGGAATCTAGAGTGAATTTTGTTATAACAATGTTTTACATAAAATGTTTTACATAAAATTCTATATAGCATTTAAACCATTTCCAACATGTTCACAAACAATGACGAATCCGAGGCTTACACATTTTGAAAGAATTGAGACAATAGAAGACGCTGCTCATCAGTAATTTTTATTTTGCCACAATTTTTTCAACTTTATAAGAATTCTATTTTTTTATATATAGATTTTCCAGTTTATGCCCAGATGTTTTCCAAGTCGTATTTCTATGCATATTGTATAATCTGTATAAATGTATTGTTAATAGAATAAATGGATTGAAATAAAAGGGAAAATTATTAATTAAATTTTTGTAAAAATCCATTATAATTTGTTTTCATTAACCATTTCCAACATACAACAAATCTACATGTAGCAGACGGCTTAAATACAATAACATCTTCACAAAAATGTGCATAATCTCTATACTGAAACTATAATTATGGAATTAAAGAAGAATTTGTTTAAGTCATGACATGGCTGTTTTACTATTTGTAATTTGTAATCAGGGGTGTATGATATTGAAGGACTGAATTGAATTGACACTTGGTCCTGTTGAAAGCAACATTCTGAGTGCACACACAAGGCCCGTAGTTTTTTTTAGAGTGCATCTATTGCTATTCTGCCCAAGAGGGCCAGTATCGCTCAACAGCCATTAGGCAAAAATTAAATCTCCAAACAGCCCCGCCCCATGATGGCCATGTTTTTTCACCAATCAACATGGCTTGGAGGAATCTGATAGAGGAACATTTCTAAAAAAATATTTGAAAATAGCCAGACACTTTCGGAGAAGAAGATTTTTTAAGTTTTCACTATAACCATATAAGGCAAAATAGCACCGCCCTCTGGCGGCAATAGTTTTCGACCAATCAACATGGCTTGAAGGAACATTTCTACAAAATTATTTGAAAATCGACCCGACGCTTTCTGAGGAGAAGATTTTTTAAGTTTTCACTATAGCCATATAAGGCAAAATAGCCCCGCCCTTTGGCGGCAATGTTTTTCGACCAATCAACTTGGCTTGAAGGAATCTGATAGAGGGTCACCCAAGGAACATTTCTACAAAATTATTTGAAAATCGACCCGACACTTTCGGAGGAGAAGATTTTTTAAGTTTTCACTATTTTTTTCTTTCGGTTGCCATGGAAATCAGAATTATGCATGTATCGAAAAACTCTGTATTAAAGCTCTGTTTCCAATTATAAAAAACAAAATTTCTTCAAATATTATCAATGCAGATAATGAATGGGTATACAGCTCTTTTTCCACAAATATCTATTTTATTATCCAACCAAACCATATGATGTGGCCCTTATTAAGTTATATAATGATGACGACAAATACAATGTGACATCATTGAGACAACTGTTTTGAGTACTCACAACATAGGGTTATAAGGTCAAATAAGGATTTTAGAACATGAAGAAAGGCCCCTCATCTAGAGCTCTATTTGTAACCTGTGTTTTCAATGATGTTGATCTCTGGAGGTTGTTCAGCCTCGCCCGTCTTCACTGTGGATGTTATTCTTTCTTTTCCATCTGTCTCTTTACCCTGGGGTTTCTGTTTTTTCTGTTCCTCTTTTTTACTTTCTGGGGTTGAACTATCCGTCGCTGTTTTGGTAGTTTTTTCTGACGTGCTTGGTCTGTGTTTTTTCTTCTCAGTTTTTTGTTTTTCTTTGTGTTTTGGTTTTGTTGGCACTTGATCTGACAAGACAATGAACATACAGGTAGTTTATTTAATTGACTGGTTTTGTACCCCGCTTTCACCAGTATTTCAGTTTACTCACAATGTTTCCCAGGTAATTTACCTGAAGTAGTGGCAATACTCATTTTGACACTGATGTATCAGATATAATGCCATACCCAGATCCCTGAGTGCCAAGGAGGGAAACCATTACAACATTTTTCAAGTATTCGATATGACCATATCTGGGATTGAACCGGGGTGTCCATCTCCCAAGGGCTAGGCAGACACTGTAACCACTTTACCACAGAGATGGCCAATAGGGATTGTAGCAGAGGTTTAGTAGGAGATGTAAGATGTACTGGTCCTTAACACTTTTCCCACTTATATTTTTTTTGCAGCAAATGTCTTTGAAAACATTGTGTCAAAAGGAGAAATTGCTTGTTCTGTCACAAGATTTTTAAAAGTCGTCTGCTGCAGAGGTGTCAGAAAGCTTCTATATGTGGGATAGGGCTAAAAACCCTCAATTATCATCCCCCTTATTACCCGATTACACCCAAAGTTGTTGGTACTCAAACAAAACATCTCGCCACAAATATTCTTTTGAGTATCACAAAATAGGATTAACCAAGCTAACATTTAGAACATGTTTTGCAATTGTAGGAAAACGATCACTGTGTATATCTATACTATGCAATCTAAGTGTTCATTGGATATCAGAGGTTTATTTGATACCTCTCCAAACAGTGCAGATTGAGATCAGACTTCACAGAGGCATAGGCTGGTCTGGATCTACACTGATCTCAAATACCTAATGGTTGTTTTTTGCAGAGTGTCATCAGATAAAGATTTGAAGGTATGAGCCCCTAGTAAATCAAAAATTTGTTTGGGTACATAAAACTGTTCAAACATTTGCCTTTGCATAGATGTGTGATTTATAAACTATGTATTGTTTATAAATATTACAACTTCGGGTAAAAGAATAAATGACGCATCCGTTAAAATTAAATGCCATTTTAGTTGTCTATAAAAATAAATCATGAGACATGCATGTGAATATTATATTTAATGTCCAAGTTTCAAAAGACATGTAAAACAAATGGATAACCATTATGGCCCCGACTCACTCATCTAAGTATTTAATAATTTTTGTTACAAAAAAAATCACCATTGACCAAGGGTTTTCTAAAATCTTACTCAAAAGCTTCCTGCTTAACAAGAGATTTTTCAAGTTTTCACTATAGCCGTATAAGGCCAAATAGCCCTGCCCCCCTGGCGGCCATGTTTTTCGACCAATCAACATGGCTTGGAGGAATCTGATAGATGGTCTCCCAATGAACATTTCTACAAAAAGAATTGAAAATTGGCCAAAAACTTTCGGATGAGAAGATTTTTCAAGTTTTTACTATAGCCATATTAGGCAAAAAAGCCCCGACCGCTGGCGGCCATGTTTTTCGACCAATCAACTTGGCTGGTAGGAATCTGATAGAGGGTCACCCTAGGAACATTTCTACAAAATTATTTGAAAATCGGCCTGACACTTTTGGAGGAGAAGATTTTTTTGAGTTTACACTATAGCCATATAAGGCAAAAAAGACCCGCTCCCTGGCGGCCAAGGAACACTGTAGCAACGTTAAATGTCGCACCAACGCTAAATGTCACACTTGACGTTTTATGTCACAAGGCTGACGCTAAACGTCGCAACCAACGCTAAATGTCGCAAAACCTTCTGACGTTATATGTCGCATCTGTAACGCTAAATGTCGCAAAACAAGGTACTGCCGCTATATGTCGCAACATCAACGCTAAATGTCTCACTCCTTTATAAGCACTCTTTTGTAGTATTACTGTTTCACAATGTACAAATTACAATGTTTCATCTCACTCTGTCCCTTCTTTTTTTAGTTATAGCTCCTGAAGTAGTCATTTTTTTGCGACATTTAGCGTCAGCCTTGCGACATATAACGTCAAGTACGACATATATACAAGATATATATGCACTCTCGTACTATCGATATGGATTCGCACACTTACGATAAGGACTCTCACACAAGCGATATGCACTCTTGTACTAACGATATGGATTCGCTCACTAACGATATTGATTCATACACTTACGATATAGACTCTCACAAAAGCTGTATGCACTCTCGTACTAACGATAATGACTCGCACACTAACGATATGGACTCTAGTAATAGTGGTTCATCAGAATAACAGATTGCGCTTTGTGTTTATACATTCCTTGCGGGCCAATGACTGGCTCTTTCTGCGGATAGCCACATTTTGTGGCTGGTATACAATAGATGGAATATGGTATAAACGTCCAAGACATTTTTTTTGTAAACACATGTACACGGACATACACTGTGACATAACGTTATAGCATGTACAATTTTCTTAAGTTTTTTAAAACTGTAAAATTAAAGAAAATTGTACATGTTATAACGTAATGTAACAGTGTATGTCCGTGTACATGTGTTTTCAAAATGTTAATGCGTTCTATGGATAGCCACATATTGTAACTGGTATACAATTGTCTCTCTTGTCACAAACTGTATAAGCTAATACTGGAATAAAAACTGACACGGAATAAGTAACATGCTTTTTGTTGCCATTCCTTAACCTACTTATAAAAAAGTTTATAAATGTAGCACTTTAACATCCCGTAACTGATACCTTGAACGTTTATACCATATTCCATCTATTGTATACTAGCCACCAAATGTGGCTATCCGCAAATAGAGTAGAGCCAGGCATTGGCCCGCGAGGAATGTGTTAACACATCACGGATTGCCTGCACTAACCAACAGCCAGGTCCTGCTATTCATATAATTCTTCTAACACTAAAAGGCGACACAGATATATCACAGAACCGGCAAGGATTGAGATACAACCGAGGCGGTTGTGTCTTGCTCACAATGTCTTTGAACAATCTATTCACCTGTTGAAGGGAGTATCGCGACGAAGGATTTTGTTTCGAACCAAGGTTAACAATAATATATCAAATCAACTGTGGTAGTTCTACATGGTGCTTTTGATGAACGTGTTTCGGTTTCCGTTTTAAATGTATCATTTCTCACAATCTGTTATTCTAATGAATCACTATTACTAGAGTCCATATCGTTAGTGTGCGAGTCATTATCGTTAGAACGAGAGTGCATATAGTTTTTGTGAGAGTCCATATCGTTAGTGTATAAATCAATATCGTAAGTGAGCGAATCCATATCAGTAGTACAAGAGTGCATATCGCTTGTGTGAGAGTCCTTATCGTAAGAGTGCGAATCCATATCGATAGTACGAGAGTGCATATATATTTTGACTATATGTCGCACTTGACGTTATATGTTGCAAGGCTGACGCTAATTGTCGCAAAAAATGACTACCTCAGGAGCCATAACTAAAAAAAGAAGGGACAGAGTCAGATGAAACATTGTAATATGTACATTGTGAAACAGTAATACTACAAAAGAGTGCTTATAAAAGAGTGCGACATTTAGCGTTGATGTTGAACTTGCAACTTCCATAGCGGAAAAATACAAAGGATCTCCGCAGTATTTATTTATAACTGGTAACACGAATGTTATCTAGTTAACCAGTTAGTATGTGACATAATAAGTGGTTAACTAGATAGGATTTCAGTTGTACGTTAATGGTCGTTTAAGTCTTATTTTAAAGCAAGAAGAGGTAACTGTTCTGGGCACTTTCACGCCTGTTTTCTTCTTACGTTTCGAGAATATCAAATAAGTGGTAACACGAATCTTATCTAGTTAACTAGTTAGTATGTTACTTATTAAGTGAAATTTGCAAACCCTAACTAGATAACCAGTTAATATTTACAACACACTAACTGCTTATCTTACGGCAGTAATATGCCACCATAGTTTACACAGCAAGAAAAAAACATTTAACTTATTTGTTATAGATTAGTATTATAGTTGCATATATATATAATTACTAGAAATAAATTAAGATTTAAAGTGTTGTATATATATATATACTTATTGTTTATTTGTTATTTAAATTGTTCTGCCCCTTCCAAGTACCCTACATAATAGAATGTTGCATGGATCATTTGCCTCGTAGTATGGCACATGGAAAACTGTTGAAAGTTACAAAGTAGAAAATGAAGAGGCCCAACAATAACTAGAACTCATGACCCTTCAATCGAGTGTAAAGGAGAGGATATAATTGAAGCAAAACCTATGGCTAGTTACTAGAAAACCTATTCTATTCTTGCAATGTTTTCAAATTTCGTCCGCTGCAGATGCGTCAGTCAAAAGACATTTACTTGTCGGAAAATCAATCCATCAATTCTCTTTATTGATATCTATAGATATGATATAAAGAGGAAAGTCGTTAAAACACTTTACAAAGAGATTCCATTTCAGCATGATCTCGATTTTTGGTTTATTCTATATCACTGATAAAAGCAATCATTATATATTTACAAAGAAAACCCCGGATATGATCATATGTAACAAATTATACACAGTTGCCCATCTTTAATTAAACATTTTTTACAACAAATCATAGCGTCCGCAGATTTGCTCTATATTCTATTGCGTCGGCATTTTCCCTCTATATTGCATTTGTCCGCATTTTCCCTCTATAATGTATTTGTCCGCAGATCGCGTCCGCACTTTAGACCCTCCCCCCATACCGTTGTATTTATAAATAGAATTCGACGATCATGATTTCTCTGCAAATGTGTTACTCTCATTTTAAATGCATTTTATGACGCACATATTTGTTTTTTTAATTCTTTATACTATATTTATATGGCCGACAAGGCACAAAGAAAATATTTTCAATTCTGTTTTTATCTACATTTTCAATGCGTGATTGAAAATTCAAATACCGTATCTGGAGCTCAAATCGGAAATAGTTCTCCCTGTAGCAGTTCACTCATTGAGATTTATAAATCTCTCCGCATTCATGTTTTTAAATACAATGTTTCATTTTATTTCGTAATTCTCTTTGAATATAAGAACCACATAAGAAAACAAAGACGATATAAATATATCATTATTTCAAAAATCGTGATACATTTGAAAAGTAAGAGCAAGTATTGAGTACTACTTTCACGCGTATGAAATTCATGGAATTTTAAATAAGACGAACGGCTTCAGAATTGCAGCTACTAAATTTGTTTGTTCCAAACAAATAAAAACTGTTTAAACAAAGCATAATTAATTAAACATGAAAAGTGATTTTCACACAATTTGCTGTTGTTAAAAAATATCATATTTTCCCGATACTGTCAACAGGTCTTCGGGTATTGGTAAAACACATTTTGATTGATTAACAGCAGAAGACATTTGAAAACGTATCTGACAAAAGGTGAAATTACTCATGATCAATTTTTCCCTTTGCCACAGTTTTTTCAACTCCAATAATTCTTCTTACATTTAATGACATATCACATGTTTTTGCCTAAATGTTTTTAAATTATTCTGCTGCAGATTAGTTAACCCTGTTTGACCTGTTGAGAGTCATCTACTTTGAAAACACTTTAGAAAAAATTGTTACACCTAACACAGTATAATGTTTAATATAGACTTGAAAATACTGCGGGAAAAGGAGATATTGTTTATTTTCAGATAATGTTTTCTTTTCAACCAGTTTAACCCTTTCCCTCATATAGACGCTTTCTGACGCCTCTGCTGCAGACGGCTATTTGAAAACATAATGACAAAAGAAGAAATTGCACACAATGTTTTCCACTTTTAGTCATAGGTTATCCATTCAATTATAGAGATTTTCTACTTTTTTACAAAATACATTCAAAGTCGTCTGCTGCGGAATTGTCGTATGAGGGAAAGGGTTAACCATAATGCTTAAAACGAATTGATACAATAAACATACCTGTATTGATAGATTGGAGTTTCTTCAGAAGTCCATGCAGCCTGAAGAGAAGATAACACGATTTTTTTGTTATATTTCCCATGTCATTAAAACAAACATTAGAAAATGGTTGGAAACATACTGGGAAAAAGGGTCAATAAGATTAAAATGAGCAATTTATTTATCCCCAAGAAAATGTTCAATACTGTTCAATTCTGCTTTAAATCTTGCTGCAGGTATGGTGCATGTGGGAAAGGTTTAAAATTGCATAACATGATGTTTCCTTAATCATGTTGTTTCATGGAACTATCTAAAGTTAAATGATAAGATTGACCCAGACAGAGTATTGTGTTCATCTTTACATTTCCTCGATACAAATGATATTAAAAAGAATACACATTTTGTTGATTAAATAAGGTTATTTGTTTAAAAATGGAAAAATATAAAAAAATTAAAGTGCTAATGACTGATTCAACTAATGCTTTGCGTATTTGGAATAACCACAATTGTTTAAGCTGAAGCTACTTTCTTTCCCGGAGTTACTTACCACACTGTGAATTTTTCTGTGTTTGTGCTGAGGAAGAGATTGAGATCGTCTGCCATCTGTTGTTGGGATCGTTTGTTGGCCACCATCACCATAATGTAATCTGGTAACTCATCATCTACAAAACAACAACAGCTTTCGATAAAGGACAAATATCATAATCTAGACTCCTTCATTGTTCTCAAAACCTTAGGTTGTGGTGCCTGCAGCATCGAGCTTGTTCTGAAGTCTTTCTTTGGTTTTATTGAGTTTATAAATATGATGAGTATCTAGGCCTTCCTTAGTCTATGTTCCTTAGACTAAATCAGACAGACCAATATATGAATAAATCTTAAAAGTCAGCAGTCTAAAATTATTTCATATGTAAATGGGTTCAATGTATGTGAAAATACAGACCGCAACATGTTTTTTGGAATGAGTGAAGCAGAGGGCCAGATAAGGAGGAGCATACAGCTCTTTTACCAACAAAACCTCTCATATCATCCAACCAAACCCTTTTATGTGGGGACTCAAAAGAAACGTCTCAATCAGAAAATTCTTTTGAGTACCCACAAAATAGGGTTTGAAACTTTAAGGGTTAAATAAGGATTTTATAAAGTACAAAACTCCCCTTATCTAGAGCTCTGAGTGAAGTGTACACAAAGTATTGTTGCATGATTTACTAGCGTTCGAAATTAATATTTTTGGCTGGTAGCAAGTACTTGCTACCAGCTTTGAAAGTAGTCAAGTCAAAGATTAAATTTGTCTTAAAAAGACAAATTAGATAGAATTTTGAACATCGTCAAATTGGTAAACAATTCATAATGCACAAATTAACATTCATTTTTCGGTGAAGAGAAACTGGAAGTTGAACTTCAATGACTAAATTCAACTCATAAATTAAATGGTTTAACTCAAATACCTGAGTTTAATGTTAATCGACATGACCAGACATGCGTCAACAATTGGAAGACACAGCAACAAAAAGATATGGCACCTGGTGTATTTGCATTGAAGTGGCATTCTGTTTCAAAGGAAGATTCTTTGCTTTTAACACCGGGTAAAAAATATCCATAACCTTACTATAAAGGGGAGCCAGTAGTTTCGTAAACTAGTGATCTTGTATCCGGTATATTTTAGTTATTTTGTCATCATACATAGGTTATTTCCTAATCTTGTGTCAGTAATTGTGACGTAGATCTACGTTCCTGGTATTGCACATGATAATAATAATATGCCATTAATAGTCTTGAAATCGAAGGATAATTAATTGATATGTGACAGATGGTTTGTAAAAGTTGTTTATATTTTGGAATATATATAGTCGTTCTTATATTGACGTGTATTTGTTTCTCAGCATGCATATAAGTAAATCACATTCAACAGCCTGGTGATGGTCCAAAACCAGTCTATTGCAAACTCAAGATTGATTTAGATTGCAATCACGAAAATATTATCATTCTCCTAAACATAACATAAATACTTAGGAATCAGTGCTCACTTTAAATTATAATTAAGATACAATTATCAATAAAGGCATCTTTAAGATTAACAGTTAGTTAGAAATGTCGATGAAATATTGGGGTTGTTTGTCAACTGTTAATAGAAAAATTACTAACTTTAATTGATAAATAGGAGTATGCATTCTTTTTTATCTTGGATTATCACATTTCAAACATCAAATGCAATAATATTACTTGCCACAATCATTTATTTTATGTAAGAAATATACAAAGTGAATTTATAATCTTTGATGTGTTGGATATACTAAAAAAATAAAATCAAAATTTACCTGTTCGGGAAAACAATTTACGACATACAGTGACTGTTTCCGTTTATGTCAGATAACACACTACCATTTGATACATTGACGGGAACCAGTGACAACTTTCAACTTTTTTTACGACGCCCGTTTTTTTAATTTTGACAGTTTGTGTATTTCACACTTGTTTTATTGTTGTGAAGTGTTAAATCAGCATTTTAATCCGACTGACCAACAACTCTAAAGCAATATTGATACATTGAAGGCCGTAAATATGATAAATGACAATTATTGATCAATTAAATATATCGGCACACTTTTTGAAGTGGGTTTTGACAATCAACACAGGCATTTTAAGATTGAATGACAATGAAAGTTTGTCATTATTTATTTGGAAAAATCTGTTTAATTATGGGCGAGTACAAACAATTAGTGGACCCATTGATGAGATGGTATATAAATATTTGTTGGAAATTTAAAGGAAAGGGGCAAATAAGAGCTCTTTTTGTCTCCAAAGTGGCGAAATAAATGGCTCCTAAAAAATAAAAATGGCGATTTTTTCAATTTGGCAAAAAGTGATGGCGAAAGAAAAATCAAACCCAGAGCAGGCCCTGAAATTAGCATAAATTAATTTAACACAACTTAAACAAGTTACGAAATACATTTTCTAGACTAATATATGATTTGTACAAATTTATCAAATTACAATTGTGGTTATGAAATATACCCGTTACGATATCACTAGGCAACAAAACAACTGTATTCTCTATAAATTACTGTATTAAAGAATTCATGCTAACTTGCACTTTAAATATAGATGAAAATAAAGAGACATAGATATATCTTTGGAAAAACATAATTAGTGTCGACAATTTTCAGAAGCGAGCAACCAAGAAAGGCTTTTAAGATTATAAGAGGTATAGAAGATATTCCATCCAACAGATATTTTACTATTTGCCCTTTGTCGACATGATTTTAAACTATCCAAAACACGTAAAACATCCTTTCGCCTACAGCAGTTTTCACAGAGCATAATCAAGGTTTGGAAATCACTCCAAAAGAATATTGTGCTACAATATACAAATTTTAAGGTCAACCTTTGTTATATGTATGATAATGTTAATATATAAACATATGGGTAGAATTAAGTTTGCCATTCACCGGAAATGAAAATACAGTTTTTTCTGCACATGTTCACATTTTGTAAACAACGCTCTCGGATGCACATTTTAATTTTTATTATCATTTGGCTCCTCCCATGTCGCTATGCAAGCGTATTTCTCTTGCGACAATTTTCCGCTATTATGATCGACCGTCTTATTTCAATGGGGGTTTTGGGGGCTCTGCCCCGACATATTACACTTTCACTCACCTCAATTTTTAACCCTTTCCCTCATACGATAATTCTGCAGCAGACGACTGACATATTTTGTCAAAAAATGGAAAATCTCTTTAATAGAATGGATAACCTATGACTAAAAGTGGAACACATTGTGGCAAAAGGGGAAATTGTTTGTTTTGAGCAATTTCTTCTTTTGTCACTATGTTTTCAAAAAGGGTCAATATGAGGGAAGAGTTTAATGACAAATCTTTACTTCGAAACATTTGATATTTTAGTTGTTACGTTCGATTTATTTATTCTTTTTTCCGAACATTAAAATCGGTAACTAGTACACAAGCGCCTCGCAGGCATTGCCATCTTGTCAATCAAAACATTCCTCTGTCGGAAAAAAATCACGAGTACTTTCGCTTACTTTACAACCATTTCTTGGGGACCAGCAAACTAGATGTGTTCCAAACATATAAATGTGACATTAAATCTTCAAACCTGTTGTTACATCAAACCAAATTAGAATGTTAGATACTCAGTATCCAAAGCAGTACAGAAGAAAATGGGCTAAAACAAGGAGATCCCTCATTACTTCTCAGCCCAGAAACTGTCATAGAGGTATAGTAGTTAGTACTACTTTTAGTACTAGTAGATACGTCCATTATAGATCATAACATATAATCTTAGAAATCTTACCCACATAGGCTCCTAATTCAATCAGCTTGGCTTTGATAGCAGACTGCAATAAAAAAGAAAAGAATATTTTATTATTTCTAATTCTATGCAAGTGACATCATCCCCTGTTAACTATTCTGGATATTGCACAAAAAGGGCTTAATGTATATTTTTAATTTAGCTTATAAATGCTTTTAAGATACCACTAACATTCATGAATAAGCAATAAAATTGTGCTTTACAGCAATGAAAATGTTAATTCCAACCATTAAGAACGCGTTTCTTATCGTTGTATGGGAAAACAAGAAACCGCTGAAGACGGTAAGGCCGGATTGTCGGCAATTTGACCTTGAAAATCGACAAACTAAGGTCAAGGTCAAAGTAACAATAGAAATCAATAGAACTTGTTACTGGTTACCTTCAGGCAAAGTTTCAAGTTTGCAACCCTTTCTTGTGCTGAGATTTTGCTTAACCAGAAACTTTAACCATTTTGCCTAACCTAAAACTTTAACCAAAATGTTGACGGACAGACAGACAGACAGACAGACAGACGGACAGACGGACATCGCCAATCTATAGACCGGAATTGCTTAAGCAATCCGGCCAAAAATGAATAAATAAGAGAAAATTGTAAAAATATTTACTCCACCCATCTACTTGGATGAATAGCCCCAAATATGTACACAACTTGCAAACAAAGAAGCCGTAACCTTACTCTGATTTTCTGACTTATTTCTGTCCCAATTTCCATATTTGACTGGAACTAATTCAGTGGAAATATTTATGAAATGTTCGAGACTAGCTCGCAGAATAGCCAACTATGTGCAGACCGGATGTTGTTGTTGTTGTAATATGTAGACAATATACATCGGGAAAACTCGGGGAAATCCGGAATATATTTGTTCAAAGAATTCAACACAAATTCCAGAGCATATCGTCAAAATTCTTATACTTTCAATTTGTAAAAATAAATAAAAAATTGGAAACAATAAGAATAACATGTGTGGAAAAGGCATCAATTCTAAGGATCCAGGTGGAAACTGCTTGACAGAAGTTTCTTGATCTACGTCGCAGTTACGAACAATGCATAACCGGGTCAGAGTTAGTCCAGGTTTCTGTTCTAAGAATGCGATTTTATATTGTGACTGTTATTGAGACTAGGGTCAGAGTGCGTTGACCTATCTTGCCATTCACTGGTATCAAAAGCATTGCGGTTTGTTCTGGCAGAGCCCCACTCAAATATGTTAAATGACCATGTGCCTTTAAATGGAAAAGTTCGAAACAAATGCAAAATCCGTGACTGCCGTGTCTTTATACGTAAATGTTGGATCCAAATCTTAAATTTGCATATTCTTTTGCTTTTCGCAGACTTCTTACCATTGATAATAAGATCTTAGCAGAAACATTTGGTTTCAGAATTTCAACATCTTTGGTACATGTACATTGATTAGTCGCCGGGCAGAAGCCCGCGACTTCTAGTTTTAATAGGTTTTCGGAAATGACATGGGAGGGGGGATTATTATAAGAAAGAAACACATTTAGATGTCTTTCACATATTACAATTGTGTTTGTTTAAAAACACTAAGTAATGACACATCTAAAATGAAATAAATATTCCGATGTTTTAGGTATTTTCAATTTCTTTATTTTGACTCGCATTTATGTTTTTTTGTTTTATTTACGAAGACAAAACAGTCCCTATTATCTAGACTGGTATACTTTATTTTACACTATATACTACATGTAATCAAAAGGCGATAACTACAAACCTTTACGTCGCACAGTCTAATTTTTTGTTTACATACTCGCGAATACCAACTGCTTAGATCAATCTCCTTTGCAGAGAGCCGCTCTTTACACTCACTTACAAATAGTAAATCATAGGTGATTTAAAATGTTTATTTGGTTCGAAACAAATGAAGAAAAGACCAAACCGAGATAAAACTGGTTTTAATAGAAAAATTACTTTGAACGAACTCTCTCTGCCTATAAAGAGAGTTTCAAGAACGACACCTCTGCGAATAAGAAAGAATCGGGTCTTTCGTACAAAATGATTTCGTCCTTGACAATTTTAAATGTGTCATTTAATTCCCTAAGGGCATATTGCTTCCGATCTGCATATTGTTTTGCATCATTGACACAAGGGCGCTCATCATAATATAATTTTAAAACATGAGTAGTTTGTTATTTTCATTATAAAAAAGGAAGGAAAGAATTAAAATAAATTAACATGTTGTAGGGCTCAGTTTATGTTCGAAATTAAGTTTAAATTATACAACAATTTCAATGAGATTCAACTGTTTAGTTGATATTATATTTCGAAGGTGGTCTAATTTATAAATATTGGACTACATTTCAACATTTGTTAAAGTATGATATAATTAGGATGCCAAGCTAATATCATTTTGAGAAAAAGAGAAACTCATGTCTTCAGCGATTTAACCCTTATCTCATTGTTTTAAAAGTAGATTGCTGCAAAGGTGTCCACTGTTGACTTTAATAGAGGAAAGGTAAAATGACGTGCTATTGCATGCAAATCCTAAATTGTCTGTTTTGTGGTTTTATTGAAAAATAATAAAATTCAAATATTCTGACAAACATCTTGAAAAGTGTACGTGGAATTCATAAATCTTATAATTATTCCTTAATGAAAGCACTGTATACATACTAAGAATAATGATTGGCAAGATTACTCATTTCCATTACTGTTTATGATCAATAATTAGTTGGTTGTGTGTATGGTCAACCTACTTTGGAATGGAGATTGATCATAAAAATGAAAGGCTTCAATTATCATTCACTTCGTTGACAAAACAATGCAAGTTATGATACATTTTCACTTGACCCCACCCCTGATGTTCCAATATGCCCAACTGATAACTGTTTATTCAACTACTATAATGTTAGTGTTATGCATAACTGCACTATGGATATCCGGCGACATTGATGCGTTGCATCAACTTTCTCTTGTTATTATACATATATGGATCTGCTGTCATAGCATGTCTTTTTCAAAGACCTTTGACACAATCTACGTCTGTACAAAGGTTCATGAGCTTACCTCAACGAAACTTGTTGAACGCTCCAAAATTTAAAT
Source organism: Serripes groenlandicus (assembly GCA_031761405.1). Taxonomy (NCBI): domain Eukaryota; kingdom Metazoa; phylum Mollusca; class Bivalvia; order Cardiida; family Cardiidae; genus Serripes; species Serripes groenlandicus. The sequence continues at coordinate 529,642 of JASEVX010000118.1, read as the reverse complement.
TGCTTCATCAACGCAGAAATAAAAGCCATGACAGAATCAAAGCGCTAAAGGCAATAAAGTTGTGTGTGACTCAAGTCAAAGATGGTTTGGTGATCCGTCAGCTACATATTTAAACATGTAAGGAATAATGCAGATTAATTGCAAACTGTTTTGCAAGCCAATTGTCATGGCCAAACATTCAGATTAATTACTTTAGCCCTACTGAAAAGAAAAAAAGAAAGAACTTTATTCTGGTACATCGATTGGCAGTTAGCTTGAAAATGTGAGTTTTCTAGTTTTCTAGTTATACTGCTAGTTGACTGGGACAAATAATAAGTTGTCCAGCGACAGCACGCGTTTTAACGACCGGACACATGACCGATTCTCACGGTTTTGAAATAATTGGCTTTATCACATGTATTTTTCCAACAGCATGTGTCAATTACAATACATATCATCTACAGGTTGCAGGTTACCTTCTAGTCAAGTTTGACGAAAACTTAGTGGAAATGTGACATATACGTTTTTATCAGGTTTTTAGCAACTATATATAAACTATTTGTGGAAAAACGCATGTCTCTCACACTGAATAATTAAGTAAGTATGTTGTTAATATGGTGGCATGTGTATGTACCTCAACAAAACAATAGTACAAAAGTAGCCATTGGAGAAAACATACTTTTTGTGATCCTGACCTTTGATATACTGACGACAAAAACAATAGGAATCATCTGTGTTATAAACTAATAATCATATGAAGGGTGTGATTAGTCACATGGATTTATAGTAATCAAACGGAAACAACGTTAAAGGTTCGGATCATAGTGACCTTAATGCTCGGTGAGCTTTTCAACATAACATATGTTGGCGTATTTTATTTATGAAATTTGAGTGACCAATTTGAAATTAAAAATCTTGTTCAAATCCACCTAAATCATGTGGGTTTTTTACCCAAAAAAGAATAGATTTACAGAAACAAAATTGCCGACACAAAATGTTCCAGAATGGACAGACTTTCAAATCTATAAATATATGTTTAGATACAATTTATAATTTTATATCTGATCATGTGTGAACTCTGATAGTAAAAACAATTAGATCATTTGAAAATAAAGTAGACATGGAAATCACTATGTTACTTAAAATAGGTAAGCATTAGAAATGTATCTCTAACTTTATTCAAAATAAATCAAACCCTTTTGTATATTATTGCCATTATAATTGCACATATAAACTAGTGAGGTATGCATTGCTTATGCAAGGGGAACATCAATATAGTGAAATAGTAAGTATATGAGACGTATGTAATTTAATCAAATCAAAACATACAAATTGCGATTGGTTCATAGAAAAACATACACCATGTTGTTATGCTTATCGTTACTGTTTAGTCTTGTCGATAGTCCAGTCATCCTGTGAGAAAATGACACCTAATCTTCAAGTAATTGCAACATATTTGTTTAACCTGTTTCCATATGTTCAATGTATTGTGGATAATATATAAACAGTCCAGCATAATCTTTGAATGCAAAAGGTGTTCAATCATCCTTTCCTTTTTTCCACTGATAAAAAGGATATATTTCAGGCAAAACTTAAACTAATTTAAATCTATCATATTTAGTTTTAAATCCTTAAAACCTTTTGTCGGGGTAAACTTACCCCACCCATCTATTATATACAGACAATGGATACTGTAACAATTCCATTGTAGTATTGTGAAAATTATTTGACCTGGGACATTGAATACATCATTCGATCTACCATTGCGAACTTTGGGGGGAAATCTGGTGTCTAGAAAGCTCCAATGGAGTTATAGGGCGAAAATAAAGTTAAATTGCTCCAACGAATTAGTTAATCATTGGATCTTTCCATTTCAAACGATTATGTTAAGAAAACCTTTGCTCTTTAATATGAAATTTTTATTATGATTCTATTGTGTTTACATTTTGGTCCTTTTTAAGGTTTTGTTGGGACCTAATGTTACATGGATGTAAGAAGGAGCTAAACTGTATTCTGCTTTATTAAGGTATTTAAAAACATCCGATCGCTTCCTTTCAACGGTCCAATATGCATATTGTTTTCTTCTTTCATTTGCACTTATTAAAATAAATATTTGTTAAGTATTTTTTGGTCCTTTTTGAACATTTATGTAAAAGTCGATGCCTGAAGGTGAAATGCCTGTGTATTGGAGAGTGCGATGTTGGTTTATTGCTTTGTTATCTCAGCGAGGTATTACTGTGTTCGCGTCCATGGACACAGGTACAAGTTGGCCTTTGTTAAAAGATGTAGTTCCAGATCAGCCTGACATCTGCACTGTTCGATCAAGAACTCCGCTGTTCACATATTCATTTCCCCAAGACTTATAAAAGCTTCTCTCGTTGTGTAGACTCTGATCAGACGGAGATGTACAGGCCGATTTGAACATAAACTGGTTATAAATGCCAACGCGTACCTCTTCTTTACGGTAGGGCTTACATACCGAGCCCCGGTAGCTCAGTCGGTAGCGACGCGGGCTGTCAATCTAAGGATTGTGAGTTCGAACCCCAGCTCGGCCAACATTCTTTCCGTCGTTTGTCAAAAGTTATTGTGACAAGTGTCATTCGCCTTCCACCAATGGGCTAGCAGTCTATGTGTTACTTGGAAAAATTACTGGTGTGAGAAAGCCAGGAAACACATAAATAGGTTAACTGGCCGCCGTGATATGACAAATTTTTTTGTTGAAAACCCCAATCAATCAATCAAGGAATAAAACCAAATTTGAATACAAATTGGCAGAGATGTTCATTGTTCGACTCTTTAACAACATTATTGAAATTATTACGATCCGGTGAAAAACATAGAAACCAGGGTGATTAGCTTGTTTTCATTGTATAAATAATGTAAGGTTAGCGACACATGACCATTATTTGATCACCGGAGCAAAAGGCTCAATGTGATATTATTCTTTTATCAGTGAACTTTATATAAACAATTTGGCATATATGCTCCTTTAGCGACTCTTTAACAACATTGTTGAAATTATTCCGATCCGTTGAAAAATATAGACACCAGGGGAATTGGCTTGCTTTCATTGAATTAATAATATAAGATCATAGGAAACTATTTATTTTCTATCAAATAAGGTGGACGACACATGACCATTATGGTACCCTTGTTTGATAACCTGAGCCAAAGGCTCAATGTGATATATTCTTATCAGTGAACTTTAATCAAATTTTATGAGAATAAAAATATAGGTCAAGGCCGAATGAATTAAAACTGTGTAAACAGTCGCATATAACCTAATCGTCATCAAATTTTGTCAGAGCCTTTGTGTGGATCATCTGGTGTAATAGTCAGAATGTAGGTCTTGTTAAGATCAAACATAATGTGTGTGCTTCCGGTTGAATAAGTGTCACATATGATCATCAATATGTCTCAGGTGAGCCACAAATGGTCATGTTGACCCTCTTGAAAAATCTTTAAATAGATTATGCTATAGTTCACACTTTCCTTACTAGAATTATGCCTGCCTACACATCCATACATGAAGTAATGCTTGTTTTAATGCATCGATCAAATCGTTTAAAAATCTCCTTTTTGTTATAATATTTATACATAAATTTAAGATAAATATTTTTTTACCTTCAATGACCATCCATTCGGTTAAATCCTGCATGTTTTGCACACTTAAATTACCATGCTGACTACTTCCCTGGTATTATTATCAACCACACCCCGCAAACGAGCATTGCAACGTTGTAATTGGGTATACAGGAATCTGGTCTTCATGTTGTTGTCATAGTCAATTAAAAAAAAGGGCAGATTACAACGAAACTGGATTAATTAAGTGACTTACCTCATTGTTGAGTGAAAGCATTCATATATAAACAAACATATCTTGTGTACATACATATACAACTACCTGCCTGATATTAAGTTACGAATTCCAACACAACCGTCCCACTAGTACATTCAGTGCTTTGATTTAAACAAACCTTCTATGCCCCACTGGTAAAAAATTGTCGTGGTTTCAAACCTTCTAAAAATGTAATGCTATTTCAAGTACATTGAGCTTTGTTCAAGTATTTAAAATCATTATTTCATTTAGTTTTCAGTGATTTTTTCCTCATCTAATACAGGCGTCATTATAGTTAACATTATTTTACATGTAAGCATGAACAAGGCGAATTTTGATGCTAAGTATCAAAGACGCCGCGCATGATTTTGAAGCATGACTTAAGGGAAGCAGATACAGTTCAGTACATTTAAATAACCTGTGCAAACAGACAGGATGTAAATATTTTGAACAAGAAGGCCAAATGTCCCTTTATTTTAAACAAGAAGGAAAAGATGTTTCTATATTGCTCACCTGGCTACCATAGTTTATAATAAAAGGTTATCAAGAGCAGAAAGGGTCCCTTTTGACGTAGGGGTTAGACGTCTTTTATGCTACGATCTATGTGATATTCAGCATGTGAAGTTTAGTCGTGAAAGGACAAGTTTAGTCCTCAAACCATTTGGTTTAGCGTTTGCTTAACATTGACTGCAACTATAATGTGTCATACAAGCTAAAGTTTCTTAATTTTTACATTTTTTTTTAAACTGCTCTAACTAGATCAATTAGATAACAAGTTTAAAGATATTTATCATCAAAATTGAGCATTTATGAAATTAAAAGAAAAAGTTCACATGTATAGTCAACATATAGCAAAAATACAATGGTCTGAATGAACAACTGTAACGGGAGAAATGTTTTGAGTTAAGAAATACAACAGAAATAAATAGGAAAAAACATTCGCCGAAACTTTTATCTGAGCTTTGATCAATCGAGTCATCAATCAGTAAACCAAACAATTAGGCGTAGCCTAAAAGTGAACTCCATAAACCAACCTATAAAAAAAACGTAGCCTAGGAAGTTGGGGGGACAGTTATTAAATACAAATTAAATGTGTCTTAAGTGTTGTAATAACGGTAGAAGTCAAACGTATTTCGTATCGTGTTGTTTCTTAAATCAGTTAATACAATTTATTCATCAATAAGGTTTTTTTTTTCAAACATATAACAAAGCTTTTCTTAACAATAATAATGTTGGTTGCTCCCTTTTCGATTACGTCACCCCATGGTACAAAATTAAAAAACCTATCCAATACTGACGCCGAGCTTCCACGCGGCGTCAATAATAAATAAAAGCACTGCAGTGCTGACGGCCTGTGGGCTGCTGGAAGGTTGGAGTTTTCGACGCACGGGCCCTACGGCCCCCGGTTAATCCGCCACTGTATATTTCACGTGACTTCTTTCGTGGGGTGGGGGATGTCGGCACGGGCCCTTTGGGCCCCCGCTAAATCCGCCACTACATTTGCCACGCTTTTTCTTTGTTTACCATTAATTTTTCGACGTACCCCTACGCCCCCCCCCCCCCCCCCCCCCCCCACCCAGTTAATCCGCCACTGTATTTTTCAAGTGACTTCGTTCTTTTTCCCCGTTCCTCTTCGCGAATGTTAATAATGTTAACAAGCGTCCACATTTGACCTCTAGGCGCATTCATTTCTAAAGCATTTCTTAAACTTATATTGGAGTACTCACGCCTTAAGTTTTTCACTGATGTTCCAACAACATTAAAATGATATTTATGGGGGAGATCCTAACCTTTTAAATGAAGTTTTGTTGAATCCATAATTAACTATTTTTGTTTGGTGCTAACAGCAATTGGCAGGCTGCCAACTCCGAAAAATATGGTATTATTACTATGACCAGGGCTAAAAAGCCCCAGGCCAAAAACAAATGCCTCCTCGCTGAATATCCTTCTGTTTCCATCATTTGTTTTGGTTTAATTCGTTAAATAGGCTTGAACAGTAAGTAAGACGGGAGGTTAGTATGTTAGTAATGAAGTCAATATTCTATTATAGTGCCATGTGTATTTATATGAATACATGAATAATACACAAATAAATACCCGGTCCCATGGTCCTATAAAACACTTTTCAGAGAACCATTACTCAGATTGTTCATTTAATAAAAACAATCTTAATACTTTCAGGCGGTATATTAGTGATCAATAATTGTACAATAATGGTTTCTGCATATTTTTAAAACCTGTTCCCACATACGCACGTATATCTTTAATCAAGGAGCCGTGACACGGAACTTGTTTGTCTAATTTGTCCTTAATTTACTTTTATCAAAAATTAAACCTTAAGGCACACAGAAACGTTTATTTATAATAATAAAAATGAGAAGCAAATTATTTAGATCAACATTTGACCACATATATGCAGAGTGTCATTGAACATAAAATCTTCACGCACAAAACCTTATTTTATAATAATACATCTGAGAAGCAAATTATTAAGACCAACATTTTACCACATATACGGAGAGTGGCCCGTTTTCATTATAAGCAAAGGTAGTATAAAGTAATGTTAAATACATAATGTATGTGAAGGGTCGTTGTCTGTTAGATCTAAAAGGTAGCAACATATGCGATAGTAGGGTTGCTGGGTTATCCATACCCGCGTAAATTTATCAATTAACCATCTAAAAGCGTTAATTAAGGGCGTTCGTTCGTGGCGTTCGTAAATTAGGTTTATGGTACTTCATGACGATCAAGGATTTCACGACAGCGTTTACTTCTTTTAACTGTTCCTTCATTTCTTTTTTCAGACAGTTGAATACATTCTGGGTTGACATGCATATCCAAAGACTCATTATGTTACGAAACTATATCCTTTATTTCAAATATGTGATATTATAATGAAAAGCGATTTGAAAAATATGGAAATGTTTCATTTTCAACCATGTTATTATCGTCGTCTAGTGTAGTAAGAAATTTAAAGTGTCAGGTGTATTACCTGACAACAAGGGAATCACATTTAACGTACTAGCTTTTGAGTGATGTATCCACGTATAATTATGAATGACTTTTAACAACGCGTTATCAACAATATTCTGACGATATATATAATTCATTAATATACATAAAAAACAGGTTCATTTTATATTAGTTTGTCCTGTTATACTGATTTGAGAAAAATATATATAAACGTATTACTATCAAAATTCTAGTATGTTAAAATTTATTCAGTTGTTTAAATGTTCAAATATAAAAGCATTACATGCCGTTGGAATATACTACATACAAGCTAATGAAGAAAGAAAAATTAAATTAAACAATGTTAATGTACATGTATATGAAGAAATTAAATGCATTATCATGCTAAGCATTATTTCCGCTAAATGTATTTTCAGTATCTGTATATTATCCTATATATATATATATATATATATATATCTGTGTATTATATATATGTTATATGTGTCTTTTTATATTTTCATCAAAAGAGAGTGTTAAAAACTTGATATTTATCTAAATATATGTAAATATGTATTATCCTATTTGTGTTATATATCTTAATATATGTGTCTATTTATATCTTCATCATAGAAGAAAGCATCTGCCGACTATGTGATGATATTTGGTTAGAAAACTATATCATTGTGAATATCCAGTACACGAGAAACGGACTATTCAACAGTAAAGAAAATATTTTTGTTTAAAATATATTTTCCTCGGCGTAGCTGTTCAACATCACTTTTGATCTAATGTTTAACCAATGAAACGATGTAAATTAAGTGCGCTGTTTCAATGGAGAAATTATAACAAACTATTTGCATTGGTTTTAAATGTTTTTATTTTTCCAGTGTATATTTATTTGAAATATTGGTATCCGTATGTCAAACACATGAATAACAAAGTTCAGACGCAAATGAAAGTGTCATACGGTGCTTAACCCTTAGACTGTCAATATCCATATGTCAAAAACTAATTTGCATTTTTGATCGCTGCGTATGAAAATAAACAAACTTTAAGTATGCAGACAAAATATGACGTATTATAGTAATAGACCTATCACAATTTTGAGTTTTTACTTCATGCTTTATGCATGCTAAACATGTATAGAGGGATTAAATATATTTGTTTTTTAAATGTTTTTTGTACGCCGCTTTCAACAGCTCTACAGTATCACACGGCGTTATAAATATAGTAAATTACCAGTACTTACGGTATAAATTATACTGACACTGATGCATCAGTTTTAATCAAGTTCAAGTTCTTTATTTGCATAACATTTTACATGTTGTTGCAACACATACATAATAAACAATTGTATAGCAATACATATAGTATAGTTTCAATAGTTGACAAGTTGACTAAACTTAGATTGTTTATTTTGTGGATTTAAAATGGCACCTTTTTTTCGGATTTCTATCCGTCTATGGTACTGTTTTAGATTCGCGTTTAGTATTGGCCATGTATATGTATTTACTAAGTTTTCGTAATATACTTAGTTTATCATTTTTCATTAGTTGTTTAAATTTATATAGTGATGACCAAATATGATAATATTTTGGAAGTAAATTGATTCTTAGTTGACGATACAAAGGACATATAAGTATAAAATGATATTCATTTTCAATAACATTCAAATTGCACATTTTACATATTCTATTTTCCCTAGGGATGTTATTATATCGTCCTTCCTCAATTTATAAATGGTGGGATTAACATCTTAGTCTTGTCATTGTAATTCTGTAATTATTGTTATTAACACAATCGAGATATTTTTCGTGTTCAAAGTAGCTTTTAAAAGATCTGTAACATTGTAATTTCGCAGAATTATCTAAATCTGAATTTCTAAAGAATTGCAACTTTAAGTAAGTTTTATAAAATAAGCTTATCCCCCCGTGTCCATGTTTTGCTCTATTATTAAGTAGTAATTTACGAGGAATATTAATAGATTCATACCCAGGAATTTTATGGACATCATTTTGCTTTTGCCAAGTTTCTGAAAAGAATAAAACATCATATTTTGATACAAAATTTACAAAATCTTCATCAGTGACACATGTTTTGAAGCCTTCGACATTCCATGATAGAATGGAAACACAACACTTCCCCCCTGATCCCTATGCTGAGGTACGCCATTAGCTGGCATATATAAGTTATTGTTAATGTACAGTTTATCTCTCACTAATACTACTTTTTTCCCTTGACCACGTTCTGCTTTCATAATCGGAATGAGTTCACGACGTCGATCTATAACTTCATGTGGGTACTGATCGGTGACGTTATACCTTGTTTTACGGAGGTCAATTGATCTGGGAATTCAAATTTCGACCAGAAGGTCGTAGCACGGGTTCGTCGTTGCCTGACTGGTCAGTAACTAGCACATTATACCCCTTATTTTCCTCAATACCAAAGAAAATTAAGTTATCTCTCATAGAGCGACATTTTAAGTCAATCACATCCTCTTTTAGTATGATATTGGCCTGTTTTACTTCTTCCATGTTGTTTTGTAGTAATTCTATATCGCCGTTATTTATGTCATTGTTGTTTACGAGAGTGTCGTATTTATCTGAAGTATCCGTATTTTAAAATCTCATTTGTCAATGTTGAGCTTTGTTTATTGATTTCTACACGCATGACCTTTGAAATGATTGATAAAACAAAGTGCAACGCATCACCATTTGACCTATGCATATATATAGAGGAATGTTATAAGGCGATTATTCACAATTGATTTACAGTACCGTATACTTCTGAAATAATGCAAATGAGCCGTCCCGCGAGAAAACCAACATTGTGGACTCTGCGTAAAGTATCGATCCGAATTAGCCTAAGCAGGTCGCGCAGGCTTACCCGGATAGGCACTTTTCGCCTCCTGTGGATTTTCTGTTTCAGGAATCATTACTCATCACCTCTATCTCCCTAAGACGGAATGTGTCCGATCGGATCAGTCTGCACGGACTTTGCAGGCTGATCTGGGACGATACATTAAGCAGAGGCCATAATGTTGGTTTTCTCGCGGGACGGCTCAAATGTAAACTAACGTTCTTGTAGCGTGTATGCATAACACGCTTTTCTCAACAGTCTGCTATGTTGTTTTCGATTTATTTATTTTTCGTCATAATATCGACGCCATGTTTTTCTTGTTTACGATAAAAACAAAATTGATTTTTGCATAGACGTTGCGCGAGGTGTTGCTCCCTTCGTTTGTTATGTCAAAATCAGGGCAAAACAGTCGCATCGCAATAGTTAGAATGTGTTCCATTTTAATGCCTCATTGTTTATCTGTACATAAAGTACGACATTCTTTATTTTTTTTCCAGTAATTTGTGCGTAGATACAGTTGCCTAATTATTTGATAATTATTTCTGAATTCAATTCCATAACTTTAGCCAAAGGAATATTGGAGTATTTGCCTTTCACAAGAAATACACACGGACACATAGGCTCAACAAAAGGGTGTCGTCGTAAAAGGAAATATCAGGACTAATTTTTGACAACAGAATTTTCAGAATTTTAAACTTTCGATTATTGCAAGATGTAAGGATTTAGAAATATGTATATTACGCATACATAATCATATTTTAAAGCTTTTCCCGATATTAAGCCATTATATAGAAAAATGGATGGACCGAATGGTCGTAGCAGAACTATTAAGAAAAGAACATTTCACTTCAGGAAACAGATTTTCTACTATGTTTGAATCAATGAATAGTGACAGTTAATACTCTGCTCGTAAAAACAAAGGCTGATCTTGAGAATTGACGTGAATCGAATACTGGTTATTTCTTTTTGTTGGATTTGCCATATATTTGCGTTGTTTGAATAGGATTTGAAATAGCGTTACTGAGAAGGAGCACGTAACAATATATGCATACCTTATTTGTATAATAACTTTTATTGGTTGCGAGGTTTCGATAGGGTTTTAAAATTATTTACCATAATCCCCTTTTATGGCTAAAAGAGAAAACATGAAAACACTTTTAAAGTATGTGCATATGTTTGTAGGATGGACTTTACTATCGAACATATTGAACACTTTCAAGCAGTGCTGTTGAATACGTTTTGTGGTTTAAGCAGACTTGAGGTTTTTATGGTATAATCTACAAGCTATTTATCTTATTCCTATTCACACTCTGTTTTGGAATGACGCTTGAGAAGAGATTCATTAGACGACGCATTAAGAAGTCTCGCTAGATTATAAAACGAACAGAATACTGATAACGAATCATTATGAAAATATTTCCATCACTGTAATAACATGTCTTCGGTGACAGTGTTAGGCTTGATCTTGCTATATTTTGGAGCTTCGCCTCGCTATGTGCTTAGTTCCAGACAACAACGGTTTGTGCTAAACCCAGAAACAGACATTGCCGACGAGGTTATACAATTGCGTGCTGAAGTAACAAAATTACAACAAAGTGAGTTTCAGCATTACCCTTTCTTTCTTACTGTATGTTTGTCACTTCTCATACTTAGTATTTTCACTATGTTTCGCTATATCTCAAAATCATGTTACAATGTGTCATCTTTTCATCAGACGTTTTCATACCTTTCATTTAATCGACATACATATTTGGTTTAGTTTAAACTTATTTATTTTACATCGATTGCGAAACAAGCCTTGGACTTAGATTAATCACTCTCGATGTCTGCTTCCTGGAGACTAACCAGTACTCGCGCCGTTTGTGTGGAAAAATCCCAAAGTCAGGACCCGCTCATCACGGGACTCGAACCAGGGACCTTTGATACGAGAGGCCGACGCTCTACCTCTGCACCACTGTCTTCCACTGTCTTAAACATATTTGGTTAAGAGGGTAAACCGACATAGACATCGTTTTAAGATCATCAGCCTTTTGAATTAATATTTATAAGTAACATTACTTGTATGCGTGATTCTTGCTAGAAAACAATATTGTCCATCATATACATACAAAATAAAGAAAGATCGTGGATATGTCAAACGAAGTCATTTCCCGGTTGCATACTATTGAGTAAGTGACTATATTATATCCATGAAAGAGAATTCATTGTTTCCTCTAATTCAACTGTATCAATCTTTCAGGTGCGGGGACTGTTTACGTACGTTGGGGAAGAACAAGTTGTCCACATAATGAAACGACATTGGTCTACAAAGGTATGTGGTATATAATGAACAAATCAAACTCCGACCAAAACAGCAACTAATGGGGCATCACAAGGGCGTTCAGAATTCTTCTATCTAACCTTCGATATTTTAATAAAGAAAAGTGGTCGACTGGTTACATTTTGCCATATCTCTTGTGTTTTCATGTTACAATTAACTATGAACGCACTTTTGACGAAACATGAAAGTTTATTAGATATTTAGATTTGTTAACTGACAGCAAATTGTGCAAATGCACACATACATGATTACGTGCTTTGCATGTCCCACTTTCCCACAATTAATAATCTTGAAGTATAAGATATACACATATATGTTAACAAAGTGAAACATACTTTGATCTTGCACTGAAACAGTATCCTTTATATACAGGTTACATGGCTGGCAAAGGTTATAATGAGAATGGGAGTGGTACAAACAGCCTTTGTTTACCAGAAGATCCAACATGGGGTAATTATCAAGATGGTGCACAGACTTATCGCGCCTACATATATGGAGCTGAATTTGAAAAGACGGATAATGTCATCTTTGGCAAACAGGTAGACGATGAAGATGTTCCGTGCGCAGTATGTAAAGTCCCTGGACCATCGGTGATGATTCCGGCACGTGTTAACTGTTATCCCGGGTGGAAACTGGAATATACCGGCTATCTAATGGCGGACTACTCTGGCCACAAAGGGACCGATTACATGTGTGTCGATAGTGATCCGGATTTTGTAACCCGCGGTGCTGCAAACACAAATGGTCACGTGATATATCATGTGGAAGGGCGGTGTGGTACCCTTGTTTGTCCCCCGTATTACGATTACCGGGAACTGGCGTGTGTTGTTTGTTCTATGTAGCAGGGGCCCAAAAATAAAGGATCTATGTATTATCAATTCTTTTGGTGTAAGCATTACAAATGTTTCATCCTAATTTAGATATGTCAAGAGGACGAAACATAGTCAAATATAATTATTAAAGCATAATCTTAATATTTGTGTTACAATGTTAAACCGTGTTATGATGGCCAATATGTTAGGAAAACACATCTTTGACAGATTACGACGAAGACGCCTATATCTCCGGTTGACATTGAGAAGTTGTCTTTTTGTACACCGTTTTCAGTCATACAATGGCGACAGAATACGTGTTCAAACATGTTTATAATTAAAATACCGATAATTGAAATTACATGTTTATGTTGAAGATGGAGTCAAATGGCTAGAAAATCAGAACAATCATACCTCCATGTCAAAAATGACGAGACTGTCAAGATATGTATGTCTAAAAAGACGAATCAATCAAAATATTCATATACAAATGATGGGACAGTCAAACATTTCCAATGGCTATATCAGAGGCCCCATGTCAATAATAATAGGACAGTCAAATTCCAAATGGAATAAACCGAAACCGTAAAAATAACCGAACTGGTAAAGATTTCCAAACGTCCCATTAGGAAATTGTGTACAACTTGCAATCACAGGCTTCCATGTGGCAAGTACACGTCTTCGGAAATTGAGAAACACTCGAATGAACTGAATAGCAAACAATGAAGAATCAGATCAGGATGTACTAATGCGCACACCAGTGTTGTTAATCTGGGACCACAGTCCCCATTGTCGATTTGCCTGCGACAGAGCTTTAGAAGTTTTACCGCACGGTCCAAACGGTTCTTCTTGTAACGTGGCTTTCGCATTGTAAAGTAAACACTGTTTGAACGGTTCTTGCCGTAACGTGGCTTTCGAATTGTAAAGTCGACACTGTTTAAACGGTTCTTGCTGTAACATGGCTTTCGAATTGTAAAGTAAACACTGTTTAAACGGTTCTTGCTGTAACGTGGCTTTCGCATTGTAAAGTAAACACTGTTTAAACGGTTCTTGCTGTAACATGGTTTTCGCATTGTAAAGTAAACACTGTTTAAACGGTTCCTGCTGTAACGTGACTTTCGCATTGTAAAGTAAACACTGTTTAAACGGTTCTTGCGATGACGTAGCTTTCGCATTGTTAAGTAAACACTGTTTAAACGGTTCTTGCTGTAACGTGGCTTTCGCATTGTAAAGTAAACACTGTTTAAACGGTTCTTGCTGTAACGTAGCTTTCGCATTGTAAAGTAAACACTGTTTAAACGTTTTTTGCTGTAACGTGGCTTTTGCATTGTAAAGTAAACACTATCTAAACGGTTCTTGCTGTAACGTGACTTTCACATTGTAAAGTAAACATGGTCCAAACGGTTCTTGTTGTAAGGTGGCTTTCGCATTGTTAAGTAAACACTGTTTAAACGGTTCTTGCTGTAACGTGGCTTTCGCATTGTAAAGTAAACACTGTTTAAATGGTTCTGGCTGTAACATGGCTTTCGCATGGTAAAGTAAATACTATTTAAACGGTTCCTGCTGTAATGTGGCTTTCGCATTGTAAAGTAAACACTGTTTAAACGGTTCTTGATGTAGCGTGGCTTTCGAGTTGTACAGTAAACACTGTTTAAACGGTTCTTGCGGTAACGTGGCTTTCGCATTGTAAAGTAAACACTGTTTAAACTGTTCTTGCTGTAACGTAGTTTTCGCATTGTAAAGTAAACACTGTTTAAACGGTTCTTGCTGTAACGTGGTTTTCGCATTGTTAAGTAAACACGCTCAAAATGGTCATTGTTGTAACGTGGCTTTCGAATTGTAAAGGAAACACTGTTACAATGGTTCTTGCTGTAACGTTGCTTTCACATTGTAAAGTAAACACTGTTTAAACGGTTCTTGTTATAACGTGGCTTTCGCATTGTAAAGTAAACAATATTTAAACGGTTCCTGCTGTAACGTGGCTTTCGCATTGTTAAGTAAACACTGTTCGAACGGTTCTTGCTGTAACGTTGTTTTCGCATTGTAGAGCAATCACTGTTTAAACGGTTCTTGTTGTAATATGGCTTTCGCATTGTTAAGTAAACACAGTTTAAACGGTTCTTGATGTTACGTGGCTTTCGCATTGTTAAGTAAACACTGTTTAAACGGTTCTTGATGTTACGTGGCTTTCGCATTGTAAAGTAAACACTGCTTAAACGGTTCTTGTTTTAAAGTGGCTTTCGCATTGTTAAGTAAACACTGTTTTAACGGTTCTTGCTGTAACTTGCTTTTCGAACTGTAAAGTAAACACTGTTTAAACGATTCTTGCTGTAACTTTGCTTTCGAATTATAAAATAAACACTGTTTAAACGGTTCTTGCTGTCGTGGCGTTCGCATTGTAAAGTAAATATTGTTTAAACGGTTCTTGCTGTAACGTGGCATTCGCACTGTAAGGTAAACACTGTTTAAACGGTTCTTGATGTAACGTGGCTTTCGAATTATAAAGTAAACACTGTTTAAAAGGTTCTTGCTGTAACGTGGCTTTCGCATTGTAAAGTAAACACTGTTTAAACGGTTCTTGCTGTAACTTTGCTTTCGAATTGTAAAGTAAACACTGTTTAAACGGTTCTTGCTGTAACGTGGCTTTCGCATTGTAAAGTCGACATTATTTAAACGGTTCTTGCTGTAACGTGCTTTCGCATTGTAAAGTGGACACCGTCCAAAAAGTGCTTTAATGAAAAAGAAGCTAGATTGATACAAGGTCAACGCGTGTACTGCTTTATATAACCTGTCTGAGCGACATAGTTAAGTATCAGTGAACTATCATGGTCCCATTTTCAAATGATCTTTAAGCCAAATCGGGATTTATTTAACCCTTTTAATCCTCGCAGACGCATTTTGACGCATATGCTTCAGACAACCTTTGAAAACATTGTGGCAAAAGGATAATTTGTTCATAATGAGAATATCTGCAGCTGATTGTTTGTTTGATTGTTAGGTACTCTATGCCGCTTTCAACAATTTTTCAGTAATATCACGGCGTTTCCTGGGTAAGTTACCAGACTACGGTCCGTTTATCCTGACACCAGCCAGTCAGTCGTTATGCTAACACACCGCAACCCTGAGCGCCAAGGAAGGCAGCCATTACCAACACTTTCAAAGTCTTTGGTATAACGCGACTTCCAGAACACGAGGATGCTCTACCACTACACCACCGAGGTGATCCCTTCAGCTGATATAATCAATAACTATTGTACAAGTTCTGTCCCATGGAAGGGGATATATATCAACTTCGAATGTTGGACCTTGAAATATGCGTTCTTATTTGAATTGACTGTTGAGTTTTGTAATACTTATAGACTAATAGTACATTCACGAATCGGTGATTGAAATGAATGTTATTAAATTTGCTAAGAATAACCTTTAATATCGATCAAGATTAGTCTTAGGATAATTTTCGTCTATATTATTCACAAATTGTATTTACAATCACGTTATAGTTTGAACATATAGTGTTGCTTTAAATCCCGTAACGTCGGATAAATCCGTTTTTACAAGCCAAGGGAAAACAGACCTTCATAATTTTATCAGCAGTGAAGTAGGTACTGTGCGTCAGCGATGATTTTTTTTCAATTAGGCGTGTGCGTATTGTAGGAATGTCTGGAGAAAATCCAATAGTCGCCAGCTGTATACTTATGATAACTATATTGAGAGGCCAATTCTAACATCAAAGCAAAAATCCCCATCTATATCTACAATTTCTGGTTATTTTAGATAATCAAATTGCGGCATCATTGTCTTGCCTCGTTTGAAATATATTATATCATGGGTTTAAGTAAACACATTCATTTATTAAAAAAGGATCAACAATATTGTGCTGTTGTGTATAACTTATAATATAATAAAAAATGAAATTGATAGTGCCAAAATATTTTTTTACTGTTTGGATAACTATAAAGACATCTCTTGGCACTATCAATTTTATTGTTCAACCAATCGGAAATGCGAATTTAAGGGGTCCGTCTAGCATGGCGATTTAAAAAGTCACAGCTGTCTCAAAACTAATGAACACGTTCTATTTCCAAAATATTTTCACATGAATAGTTGAAAATCTAAATGCATTATTTTTCTTCTTTTGTGAATTCTCAATATGTGTGAAGGAGTAGGTAACAGAGGTGTCAAAAGGCGTTTTAACCGCTAAAATGATGAAAGTGACAGACGAACGTCAATACCAAAAGAGCACATTCAATTTCTTATCTCTTGAATTTTATAGATATATTTATATCAGTCATGCAATTTGGCACCGATGGAAGCGTCTTGTAGAAATATACTATAGAAAGGATTTTTTGAAATTTGGAGCCGAGTCCCGATAGCTCAGTAGGTAGCGACGCGGGCTGTCAATCCAGGGGTTGTGAGTTCGAATCCCGGCTCGGCCAACTTTCTTTCCGACGATTGACAAAAGTCAATGCGACATGCGTCATTCGTCTTCCACCAATGGGCTAAGTCTATGTGGAAAAGCAGCCAGTTGATTGGGAAGATTGTTGTGTGGAGTACTGGTGTGAGAAAACCAGGAAATGCATGAGTAGGTGAACTGGCCGCCGTGATATAACTGAGAAATTGTTAAAAACGGCGTTAAACCCCAATCAATCAATCAATCAATTAAAATTCGGACACTTTGACTCAAACATATGTGTTGTATATGTTTTATCTTTATAAAATACCAACCATTTTTACTATTATTTCTATAATTTGATTCTCTTTTAGTGTATGTTTTATCACTGGGACTGGACTATCTGTAAAAAAATAACTGAATCGGAATCGAAAAGCTAATTCGGTTCACAGACATGACATGTACCATCGTGAATTCTGACAGCGAAGATATACATTTATCATTTTCAATTCTGTAATTCCTATATTTCAACAATACATTTCTTTCTATTGCATAAGTGATGTCAAATCAAATCTATTTTTTCCGGTTGATATCCCAGCAAGTTATGGCATTTTTTTTTAGTTGAGAACTATTTGGCGGTACGATATGGGAGGGCTGTGAGCTACGCTTGAAACAGTCTATTCATTTTTATGAAAATATTCCACAGAAGTATTTGCTTCATTGACATGATATACAATCTACGACTACCAAGACATCTCTCTGAACCCGAAATGGTGTTCGGTAATAAGGAGAGCTACTGTAGAAAGGGATATTTGAAGTAATTCATTGCCGAACGTTTTATAAGACTTTAACAATAGGGACTGATTCCATTCTATATTTCGATGATAGTCTTCGGAATTCGCCTACGATAGCAGTTGGATCTGGCGAGCCCCTTGCTGTAAAGACATTAGGGTTTCAAGCCTCTTCCAGCAACAACACTTCCTTTACTGAACACACGCGAGTTTCGACTGCAGACGATATTCCTCCCTAGAATGATAAGTGCTCAAATGGACTAAGAAAGTCAAGTGCAGACGGTTTATTTAAATGGTGACTTATGTTGTTTCATTTGTTCAGTTATGAATTTTCTTTGTGACTAAAGTATATTATGCAAAATTTATAAGCTATAATTGGGATAGATTGCCGCACCTGTGCTCCGTAACCGATTTATTGAAGTTTTTGCCACCAGTGTACAGTCTGGCATGAGGAGGTTTAACTTCATGATTGATAGACATGAATCAGATGACTTTCGAAAATATTTTTGGGAAAAGGAGAAATCGTTCAAAACGAACAATTTCTCCTTTCCCACAATGTTTTCAGCTATATTATCAACACATCATTATTAATTAGGAATTACTCAACATTGATTATACCATAATGATTCTATCTTTGAAATCTTTCGATTTTTTACTATGACAAAACAAAACAGACAGTTCTTGAAATATTACGCAGGCAGGCGTATAAATTTCACCAAATTACAGGTCTTTAGTATGCTAGGGTTGTTCTATGGTACAATCACCATTTTGAGTAAATTAAACTGCTTTGATAACTGCTTGTATGAAGTAAAAGATATAAGAAGCGATATAGGCCTAGAACATACCTAGGTATACTAGCAAATGAGGAAGAATAAATTCATCGCAACAAAGAGATCGAATAATGTTATCACAAATCCGTGTTTATATGATGTGAGTGAATAGTCATAGTCACAGGAACGTTTCATAAGTCTCGAGTACAAAAAGAATCCCAATTAACTTTCATAAGTATCGAATATACTATATGATGAAGATCCGTGAGTGTGAGTTTACTCATGTGAGCCCAAGTATATGCACAGTGTCACCAGATACTTCACGTTTCGCCCACACGATTATGTTATCAAAACCTTTAGTGTTAACCCTATAGAGTTAAAATCCCTTTATGTTATGATGCCAAACCGTAGAGTAAACAAGACCTCCAAATCGCCAGACGGTGCTCATGAAAATATATTATTGAGATTCCTGTTCGACATCCGAAGGTCGCCGTACCACCGAAACCGCTTGTATCTTAAAATAAGAATGTATATTTTGTGATATCATTTTTTATGAAATATAGCATATATCAACCGACTGTTGACCAACATTATACAATGGTGTAGGTAATAAACACTATAGTAGTGTGAGGCATCGGTCCTGGATAACAAGGAAATCAAATCGATATAATATGACATCGATTTCTGTTAAAATGGTACATTGAGATACAGAATAAATTGCATGATAATCACCGACATGATACTTTGTCAAAGTTCAATGTTTCGTCATAATCTTCATATATACTGGTATGACAACAAGTATGTGACATTTGCACCATTTAAACAGATGTTCCAGTTAAATAATTTAAAGAGTTTATTACGAATATCGGTACTGTTTGATAAACATGTGTTTTGTAAAGGGTTATCTATTATGACATTGCATTTGGCATCCTCTGCAAATAAAGTGTTGCTTTTGTTTATTTCATAACGGTTGAGATAAAGATTTGACGGGAAAGTTCCGATTTAATACAGACTCGTAATGAACGACCCTCTGCACATGTGTATATAACCATAACCGTATAGGTCTGAATTTTCTAAAGATTTGTCAACACATTTTCATAGTAAACAGATCTTCAACGAAACATGTCACTGCTACACCTGTGTTACCTAACCATAGTTTCCCTAGCCGTCACGGAATCTCGGGATAAGCGGCTAGTGTTACATTCTGAAACGGACATAACCCAAGAACTGCAGCTTCTAAAGGATGAAGTTAAAGTTCTTAAGGATGAATTAAACAAGGGTAAGATACTAATTGACTTTTTAATAGTTTTGGCTGCTGTCTACTTTGCGATTAGGATGTTTCATCCATCGATTTCTTTGACCCTTACTGGAGTTGATATTTTCAATATGTACTAAGATTTCGATTATATATCAGAAAACTAAGCCGAATAGGGCGTATCTTAAATCACGAAACATAGCATGGAAAACACTTATGGAATATATCGCGTCTTGCAATTTGTGGATCTTGTTGCACCAGCGTACAGCGAATACTTAGGTGAGCCTATGCAACCTTACGCATGGTATCATCAGATGCTTGCATGTAGTATATATTCAGATATGACTTCTTCGCAAAACTAGAACTATAGTCTCATGGATGTTAAAAGCAGACCCGTTATCTGATAGCATTTCGGATTTGCAATTATACTTAAGACACTGCTCATAAAACATTTGATGTCAATAAAACAAGAAACAACTTGAGCGAGTTATTTTATTTATGCGTGAGTAAGCAGAAAGTATCTGCTTAATATAACAATCGGCCACATTCAACCATTTCTAAAAGAAAAACCACCAGTAACTTCCAAATCATATAACTATAATTATGATCAGTGAAGCTGAACTACCTGTTTTCAAATGCAGTCGCCCGATGAATCCATTCAGATATTTATATTTTAACAAAAGAGTTATAGGGCTTTATTTAACAAAACAAAAAAGATGATCGTCTTATGTGAGCATGTAAGAGCATAAGCCATCCCTCTGTTTCAAATATCAATTTGAAAATTAAATTGGAAACTATTTAGAAAGCCACAAACAATTCTACTATTCATACTATGAACTGGGGGTTAATGCACTAACGCAGTTTCAAATTTATTTTGGTTTTATGGGTGTCCCTAAACTATTATATTAGCTATATCATTGCACAGCACATCGTATAGCGAACATTATAAACTCTTTGCTTAAATTTTAAATCTGAGTATAAAATTATACAAATTCCCTATATAGTTTGTTCTCAATTACCAAAGGATTTTTGTGAAATAAATACTTGGTAAGAGCAGCATTGTATGCTGATCAAAGTTCAAAGTTGAATAATTAACATAAACAATATTAACTAGCATGTTAATACACATCAAACAAAACTATCATATATACATGCCTATGTCATAGCAAAGGCATACATCTTTTACGTTTCCTGGCACCAGTGTTGCAATACATGGTAAGTACATGTCGAAAATAAGGGATCGAATTATTATAACCTTTACATGTATTTAGAAGGTGACTATACTACACCTATACAAGGGGGTAAGGAGTTTCGTCTTATTCATCAGTCCATCTTTCAGGTATGGGGACTGTTTACGTACGTTGGGGAAGAACAAGCTGTCCGCATAATGAAACGACATTGGTCTATAAAGGTATGTGGGGGCCAGAAAGAGGTTCTTCGTAAACAAATCAATGCTCTAATAACTATAACAACACATAGTAACCGTGATCAGTGAAGAAAAATTCCTGGTCTGTATATTATCAGAAGCATCAACGGATTCACACACACACGTTATGTGACATGGTCTTGAACGTGAGGCAGTGCTACAAAGTAGTTTTAATGAAAATAAAAGCTATATCCCATCCAGTTTATCCTTCGTGTTTGTTCTGCATGGTCAGTCGAAATGAGCGTCGCAGACTATCAATTGTCGAGTCCGATAGAAGTATACTACGTATACTAGGACACGTTTAACATAATCATGATCTTTGTGTAAATATGTATGGCGTACATGTATTGTCATCAAATGCCAACTGTGCGTCACCACAAGAAAGCATACATTTGACGACAATTCATTTACGTTATAACTATGTACATACTTGTGCAAAGGGTCGGGCGTTATCAGGTCGTTTTTGTCGAGATATATCAATGTTTCGCTTTTTATGTAGCGATTTGAATAGGGTGTTTTTGCGTTAATAGTAATACACTCAGTTGTTTATAGTATTTATAGAGGATACCTACGGTGGCACAGAGGTGACATGTGTATGTTTTTATTTATCTCGTGCGCACGACATACTAAGTCGTGCGCACCACTTAGTAACTCGTGCGCACGACTTAGTAACTCGTGCGCACGACATAGTAACTCGTGCGCACGACTTAATTATCTCGTGCGCACGACATACTATCTCGTGCGCACGACTTAGTATGTCGTGCGCACGAGTTACTAAGTGGTGCGCACGACTTAGTATGTCGTGCGCACGAGATACTATGTCGTGCGCACGACTTAATTAAGTGGTGCGCACGACTTAGTAACTCGTGCGCACGACATAGTATCTCGTGCGCACGACTTAGTAACTCGTGAGCACGACTTAATTATCTCGTGCGCACGACATACTATCTCGTGCGCACGACTTAGTATGTCGTGCGCACGAGATAAATAAAAACATACACATGTCACCTCTGTGCCACAGTACGGTGGCACAGAGGTGACATGTGTATGTTTTTATTTATCTCGTGCGCACGACATACTAAGTCGTGCGCACGAGTTACTAAGTGGTGCGCACGACTTAGTATGTCGTGCGCACGAGATACTATGTCGTGCGCACGACTTAATTAAGTGGTGCGCACGACTTAGTAACTCGTGCGCACGACATAGTATCTCGTGCGCACGACTTAGTAACTCGTGCGCACGACTTAATTATCTCGTGCGCACGACATAGTATCTCGTGCGCACGACTTAGTATCTCGTGCGCACGACTTAGTAACTCGTGCGCACGACATAGTAACTCGTGCGCACGACTTAATTATCTCGTGCGCACGACATAGTATCTCGTGCGCACGAGTTACTAAGTGGTGCGCACGACTTAGTATGTCGTGCGCACGAGATAAATAAAAACATACACATGTCACCTCTGTGCCACCGTAGATACCTATTTGCTTTAGTGTATTTTCGAAATTTCTTCTATCGGGTGAAAAGCAAAGGGTGATATTTCAATGAATGACGAAGTCATCAGGTAAGATATAACTCTATGCTTTTCATGAGGAAAAATAATTTCGATAATGCACGTAAACAAATAGTGATTCTATTTTTTTTTTATACGTAACCCTTTTAACAAGTACATGGTGTAAACAATTCACAAAGTTTGTGTCGTTTTAGTAATTTATCTCTCGTATGGAGTCCCATCGAATAACACAAATTGGCGCATTTCCGTCGCCATAAAAGTACCACCAAGTGAAGTCTTTAAATGTAAAGTTTGCTTAATGAATACGGCTAAGGTAATATTGTTAACGAACTAAGTTAGTATTGGATAGAAAGCTTTCGCAAAGGAAATTGTATCTGATATCGTTAACGACTATGTTACGCCCCTTCTAAACCTGCTTTGAACACTCCTTATTAAAACAGGTTACATGGCTGGCAAAGGTTATAATGAGAATGGGAGCGGTACAAACAGTCTTTGTTTACCAGAAAATCCGACATGGGGTAATTATCAAGACGGTGCACAGCCTTATCGTGCCTATATATATGGAGCAGAATTTGAAAACAACCATAATGTCATCTTTGGTAAACACGTTGAAGATGAAGATGTTCCATGCGCAGTATGTAAAGTCCCTGGACCATCGATGATGATTCCGGCACGAGTTAACTGTTATCCCGGTTGGAAACTGGAATATACCGGTTATCTAATGGCGAACTACTATCAACACAAAGGGACCGATTACGTGTGTGTTGATAGTGATCCGGATTTTGTTTCCCGCGGTGCTTCAAACACAGATGGTCATGTGATATATCACGTGGAGGGGCGGTGTGGTACCCTTGTTTGTCCCCCGTATTACGATCACCGGGAACTGGCTTGTGTTGTTTGTTCTATGTAGCAGATAAGGTAGACAGAAGTCTGAAACTAAGGGTAGCAATTCTTAATCATTCTGGATGTAAGCATACTAAATGCATCATCCAAAATTACAGATGTCAAGAGGATGAAAAAAAGTAAAATATAATTATTAAAACATATATATTGTAATCTTTTTGTTACAAATAAAACCGTGTTAAGATGTCCAATATGTTAGGATCATTGAACGATTATTGTTAGTGGGATTCCTATCAGGTCGAAGACGCCCAAATCTCCACGGTTGACAATAAGTATTTGTCTCTTGTTATCTTATGCCGTTTTTTTTTATTGTAATGGTATTTCAATTATGTAATGAAGACAGAGCTTATTAATCAAAATACCGATGATTGAAATTACAAGTGTATCTTCACGATGATGTAAAGTGTCTATAATAACAGGGCAATCAAATATTCATGTCAAAAATGACAGAACAGTAAAAGTCCTCAATGGATATAATAACAGATCAATCCTTATCCCTATGTCAAATTTGATGATACAGTCAACCTCTCAATGGATATTATAAAAGAGTTATCAAAGTCGCCATGTACAATTTTACGATACAGTCAAACTATCTATGGCTATTATAAAAGAGTAATCAAAGACTCCATGTCAAATTTGACGATACAGTCAAACTCTCAATGCCTATTATAAAGAAGTTGTCAAAGACTCCATGTCAAAAATGACGAAGTAGTCCTCATCCGTGTGTTAAAATGGCAAGACAGTCAAATTCCAAATAGCTAAAATGACAGAGCAGTCCAAATTCGAATGTCAAAAATGACGTCACAGTCAAAATCCCAATGTCAAAAATGACGGGACAGTCAAACTTCCAATGCAAATAATATAATTGAAATCGCAGTCTTTTATGTGACAAGTGGCTGTTTTCGTAAAATCCAGAAACGCTCGAATGGAAAGAATAGCAAACACAGAAGATTAAGATCAGGCTGTACGATGACGCAGATCACTGTTGCTAATTTCGATTCGCAGTCCCCCAAGGTCGATTTTCCTTTGTATTGGCGTTCCAGTTGTAAAGCTGCCACCGTCCTAAAGGTTCTTGCTGTATCAATATCATTTTTCTACCCAAAACGCAGGGAACAAAATATATTTTACATTATAATGAAAAAGAAGTTATATTACTGAGAGAGCCAAGGAAAGCTACACAACACAACAAAGTGATCTCATAATTCGATGTACGCAACGAGTCGTTATAGTTTAACAACCAAAATCAGGGGACGTGAGTTTAAATCCATGCTTCGTCGAACCGTCTCTCTGCTGTAGTGGTAAGAGTGACCGCCGTGGGGCGGAAGACCAGGGTTTGGTCGAACCGTCTCTCTGGTATAGTAGTTAGAGTGTCCACCGTGGGGCGAAAGACCAGGGTTTGATCCTAGGACGGGTCATGCCGACGGCTTAACAAATGATAGCAATGTCTTACCTCCTTGGCAGTACTGGAACATTACCAAGGATCGCCATTATATAGCTGAAATATTGGAAAAAAGCGGCATAAATCTCCCCTTAAACTAATCCAAACTTGATCAAAATTCTTACCAATAATTTACATTATATAAATATTGCATGGCTTTCAGTGTGACAGTACATATTGTCAACGAGGCGAAGCCGAGGTTAACAGTATTTACCCGAGTGTTGACAATATGTACTGTCACACTGGAAGCCTTGCAATATTTATTTTATTATACCGACCAAAATTACAAGTTTATTCACTTTATTCTGTACCTTTGTACAATATGGGGAGGTGAACATGGCTAGATCTACTACAATATAACACATACATGTGTATATACCGGTTAACAGTATACTGTTACATGGCACGCTTGTCTAAACGGTGACGTTATTGTTTTAAATGACGTCATGAACGTGCATGACCAACATTTTAGACGCGCTAACCGGTCAAAAACGTACTGTTAGCATGAGACAGTAAGAAATTGCCCATGATGAGTATATGAGAACATTACAAAGTCATGTGAGGTATATTAAAAGTTATTATAACCAGACAAATTATCAGACCACAAAGGACTGAATATATAGAGGATCTTACATGAGTGCTTATTTGTTATTGTTTTTATGAAACGAGTCGACTGAAATAATATGACACGAGGCTCTGCCGAGCGTCATATTCGTTTCAGTCAACGAGTTTCATAAAAACAATATCAAATAAGCACGAATGTAAGATTCTATTTATCACATAACACCATAAAAAGATTGTTTTCAATCTTTAAATCTATCTTTCTTCGTCCTCATGTAAACAGTGACCGAAGTTCACCCCGAAGTTCAAATGCATACTTCCACTGTAAAAAGTAGTCCCTATTAATAACCTTTTGATTTTATACAAAATTAGCAACAAGGCACTTACAACATTTCATTTATCTAGATTTATTCTCTTTAAACAATATTTTTAATAAATGCCGACATTCAGAACAATTATAAACAATATAATGTCATTTAAAGTGACGTCACACTAAAGTGACGTCACGTACGTGCTGTGAATCAGCTATTTATGTAACTAGTTACATATGATATTTATGTCACTGCTTTATGTCACTCCTAGAGCGCAAGTTATGTGATAAATGCATATATGTATATATGTATACTGTATAGGCAGCCAGTTGCAAGGAAATATTGACGTTTATAATACCGCCTAGGTGGTGAAGTGGTAGAGCGTCCACCTCGTCGTGGGAGGTCGAGGGTTCGATCCCCGGCCGGTCATACCAAATACTTTAAAAAAGGGTAGTAATGGCTGCCCTCCCTGGAGCTCAGGGCTGCGGGATAAGCATTACGACTGACTGGTTGGTGTCAGGATAAACTAACCAGTAGTACTGGTAACTTACACAGGAAACGCTGTGATATAACTGAATATTGTTGAAAGCGGCGTAAAACACCAAACAATCAATAAATCTGAGTAGGTTTACTAACCGTCGATACTAATTCCAATATAGCTGAATGCGACATTTGTATATACACTGTTTAAGTAATCAATCTGAATAATAAACCTGTCGCGTCAAGCGATTTGGAGATTTAGAACATTTGCGTACAGTGAAGACTAATGCGAGCCTATACTTCCACACAGTCTCACCAGAGTCTTCGCCTAAAATTCATAATACTCGAACGCATATTTTGACAAAACAATGGAATTGTAGCTCCATTAGCTTTGTTTTATGCCAATATGTCTTTAAATACTGTAAAAATGGACGGAGTGTAATCTTTATTAAAAGTGCTAGGACAGACTCATATATAAAATGTTGCTAGATATATAATTAAAATAACCTTGATAGATTGAGGCACCTGGCCTCGTCGATCTTTGACTGCTTGAACAGCGCCGTCTGAACAGGCTATATGCTGTTGGTTGCCAAGACACAACATTATTCTAACTTTGAATAGAAAATGTTTTCAAAGTGAAAAGCTTGACATTAAAACAAAATCAGCATTGAAAGGGTTAACTCAGTTGATAGACACGAATCCTGACGTCGTTATGAAGCTTATGATAATCTTTAACGTCTTACAAATTTCTTGACGTACTAGGCATACATGGTTTTCAACTCTGTCTCACAATATCAAATATCAAGCAAAGAATTGCTGCACATTTACTGAATCAAACTTTGAAATCATACACATTTTTATATGTTCAGAGCAGACGGTTTTTGGAGTATCAGGCAAACGATACATTACACTAAATTACAGGATATTAGAAAACTTGTGTCATTGTATGGAACAGCTACCATTAAGAGTAAATTAAACTGCATTGGGAACTGTTTGTATGAAGTAAACGATAGTAAAATGCTGTCTCGGCAAGTTAAATACCTTTGTAGTCTAACTAATAAGGAATAAATAATATATCACAATTAACCTAGAGAGTAAATAATGTTATCACGAATCCATGTTTAGATGATAAGTAAATATTAAAAATCCACAGGATATTTTCATAAGTCTCAAATAGATATGTCAATGTTATATCATATCGTATCTGCGAAAAGGGACGACTCTGATGCGTGTATGCTTACACACAGTACCACCACAATATATACATTCCCTGCATGTGTTAAATCGAAAAATGCATAACTTTAAATGGAGTCCACACTACATGAAATCGGCAGATGGGGGATTAGCGATATCATCATTTTAAATATAATTAAACGAAGCATCAACAGGATCCCAAATCGCTAAACGGGGATTAACGATAATATCACTTTAAATGGCGTCATATCGCCATACAAGTATTAACGATAATATCACTTTAAATGGCGTCAAATCGTCATACGAGTATTAACGATAATATCACTTTAAATGGCGTCATATCGCCATAAAAGTATTAACGATAATATCACTTAAATGGCTTCAAATCACCAGATGAGTATTAACGATAATATAACTTTAAATGGCGTCATATCGTCATACGAGTGTTAACGATAATATCACTTTAAATGGCGTCATATCGCCATACAAGTATTAACGATAATATCACTTTAAATGGCGTCATATCGTCATACGAGTATTAACGATAATATAACTTTAAATGGCGTCATATCGCCATACGAGTGTTAACGATAATATCACTTTAAATGGCGTCATATTGCCATACAAGTATTAACGATAATATCACTTTAAATGGCGTCATATCGCCATACAAGTATTAACTATAATATCACTTTAAAAGGCGTCATATCGCCATACAAGTATTAACGATAATATCACTTTAAATGGCGTCATATCGTCATACGAGTATTAACGATAATATAACTTTAAATGGCGTCATATCACTATACAAGTATTAACGATAATATCACTTTAAATGGCGTCAAATCGTCATACGAGTATTAACGATAATATCACTTTAAATGACGTCATATCGCCATAAAAGTATTAACGATAATATCACTTAAATGGCTTCAAATCACAAGATGAGTATTAACGATAATATAACTTTAAATGGCGTCATATCGCCATACGAGTGTTAACGATAATATCACTTTAAATGGCGTCATATCGTCATACGAGTATTAACGATAATATAACTTTAAATGGCGTCATATCGCCATACGAGTATTAACGATAATATCACTTTAAATGGCGTCATATCGCCATAAAAGTATTAACGATAATATCACTTAAATGGCTTCAAATCACCAGATGAGTGTTAACGATAATATAACTTTAAATGGCGTCATATCGCCATACGAGTGTTAACGATAATATCACTTTAAATGGCGTCATATCGTCATACGAGTATTAACGATAATATCACTTTAAATGGCGTCATATCACCATACGAGTATTAACGATAATATCACTTTAAACTGGAGAGTCCACAATACACCAAATCGCCATGCGAGTATTTACGATAATATAACTTTAAATGGCGTCATATCGCCATACGAGTATTAACGATAATATCACTTTAAATGGCGTCATATCGTCATACGAGTATTAACGATAATATCACTTTAAATGGCGTCATATCGCCATATAAGTATTAACGATAATATCACTTAAATCGCTTCAAATCACCATACGAGTGTTAAGGATAATATCACTTTAAATGGTGTCAAATCACTATACGAGTAGTAACGACGATATCACTTTAAATGGCGTTAAACCGAAGCGTCATGAATACACCAAATCGCAATACGAGTATTAACGATTAAATCACTTTAATTAGCGTTAAACGAAGAGCTACGAGTATAAACGATAACACCACTTTAAATGGCGTCTATCCTGATAGTACATACGACACCAAATCGTCGTACGATTATTAATGATAACATCACTTTAAATGGCGTCTATCCTGATAGTCCATACGACACCAAATCGTCGTACGAATATAAACGATAACACCACTTTAAATGTCGTCTATCCTGATAGTACATACGACACCAAATCGTCGTACGAGTATAAACGATAACACCACTTTAAATGTCGTCTATCCTGATAGTTCATACGACACCAAATCGTCGTACGAGTATAAATGATAACACCACATTAAATGGCGTCTATCCTGATAGTACATACGACACCAAATCGTCGTACGAGTATAAACGATAACACCACTTTAAATGGCGTCTATCCTGATAGGCCATACGACACCAAATCGTCGTACGAGTATAAATGATAACACCACTTTAAATGGCGTCTATCCTGATAGTCCATACGACACCAAATCGTCTTACGAGTATAAACGATAACACCATTTTAAATGTATTCTATCCTTATAGTCCATACGATACCAAATCGTCAGACGAGTATAAATGTTAACACCACTTTAAATGTCGTCTATCCTGATAGTCCATACGACACCAAATCGTCGTACGAGTATACATGATAACATCACTTTAAACGGCGTCTATCCTGATAGTCAATACGACACAAAATCGTCGTACGAGTATAAACGATAACACCACTTTAAATGTCGTCTATTCTGATAGTCCATACGACACCAAATCGTCAGACGAGTATAAATGATAACACCACTTTAAATGTCGTCTAATCTGATAGTCCATACGACCTCAAATCGTCGTACGAGTATTAATGATAACACCACTTTAAATGTCGTCTATCCTGATAGTCCATACCACACCAAATCGTCGTTCGAGTATAAATGATAACATCACTTTAAATGGCGTCTATCCTGATAGTACATACGACACCAAATCTTCGTACGAGTATTAATGATAAGACCACTTTAAATGGCGTCTATCCTAATAGTACATACGACACCAAATCGTCGTACGAGTATAAATGATAACACCACTTTAAATGTCGTCTATCCTGATAGTCCATACGACACTAAATCGTCAGACGAGTATAAATGATAACACCACTTTAAATGTCGTCTAATCTGATAGTCCATACGACACCAAATCTTCGTACGAGTATAAATGATAACATCACTTTAAATGTCGTCTATCCTGATAGTACATACGACACCAAATCGTCGTACGCGTATTAATGATAACACCACTTTAAATGTCGTCTATCCTGATAGTCCATACGACACCAACTCGTCGTACGAGTATACATGATAACATCACTTTAAATGGCGTCTATCCTGATAGTACATACGACACCAAATCGTCAGACGAGTATAAATGATAACACCACTTTAAATGGCGTCTATCCTGATAGTCCATACGACACCAAATCGTCGTACGAGTATAAATGATAACATCACTTTAAATGGCGTATATCCTGATAGTCCATACGACACCAAATCGTCAGACGAGTATACACGATAACACCACTTTAAATGGCGTCTATCCTGATAGTACATACGACACCAATTCGTCGTACGAGTATAAATGATAACATCACTTTAAATGGCGTATATCCTGATAGTCCATACGACACCAAATCGTCAGACGAGTATAAACGATAACACCACTTTAAATGGCGTATATCCGGTGAGTCAATTATACACCAAATCGATATCACTTTATATTGCGTCAATCGGAGGTTCAACGAGATCACGATCCCAAATCGCCATACGAGTATTTACGATAACATCACTTTAAATGGCGTCAAACCGAAGCGTCAACAAACACCAAATCGCTATACGAGTATTTATGATAACATCACTTTTAATGGCGTCAAACCGAAGCGTCAACAAAAACCAAATCGCCAGACGGGGATTAACGATAAAAATCACTTCAAATGACGTCAAACCGAAGCCTAATAAAGACACCAAATCGTCAGACTATTAACGACAATATCACTACCGAAGCGTCAACAAAACACCAGACCACCGGACGGTAGTCAATGATGCTTTCACTTTAAGTGAGGTCAAACCGGATCTTCAACTAGATCCCAAATAGCCGGACGGAACTCATAATAAAAAAATCCCCTTGAAAATGAACCATAACATTTTCTGTACAAAATGAATGTTGGTCGCTACCAATGCTCGTACATTACATACTAAGATAATTCATTTTGTAATATAAATTTTATAAAATATGTCTTATATTTACCGACCGTCGACTTTATGCAACGGCATCGTTGATGATCTGATGAACAACGCTGTAGTGTAAGGCATTGCTCTTGGAAAACACGAAAATCAAACCGATGTTATCTGACATTGGTCCATCTCAAAATGGTACATTGAGCTTCACAATGCATTGCATAATAATGAATTACATGTTCCTCTGTCACAGGTGTATGTTTCTTTCTTATCAGGTTTGCAACTGGTACCACCCTTAACGATTGTGACAAGTGGTTCCATGCATAACGTTGCTACGAATAAATAAGTGATCTTTCGAACAATGTTAACCAATATCAGATTGCTCGAATGTGTATCTTAAGCCTACTTTGTTAAAAAATATAAAGTCGGTTTAAGAAAGAAGGCGAATTTTATTTTAAGTCGTGAATTGCATGACATTGGTGTTACAAAATGTATAATGCTCATCACGTTATAACATATCAGTTTGGACATACATAGGAAACGAGAGTATACAACTCTATTATGTGACTATTATGGGACTTCTGAAACTCCAAGTAAGATGTTTCAGGAAAGTCTGTATAGAATAACATATTTAATTAAATATGATACTTCACTATTTGATAGATATGATATGTTCACCAAAGCAACATTTTCTGTCGTACAGTTAATATACGTCAAACAACATTTATGTTTGAAAGGAGAGTGAACTTTTATGAACGACCCTCTATCAAAATTCTATATAACCCCAACCGCCCTTCAATTTTTAATATTAAATATCTTTAACAAGTTGTCAAAGTATACAACGTTTCCAACAGATCATGTCACTGTTACATCTGTTTTACCTCACATTGCTTTCCATGGTCGTTACGAGTTCGCGGGAAAAACGGCTTGTGTTACATTCTGAAACAGACATCAACCAAGAACTGGTCAAACTGCGAACAGACTTTGTGAATATGCAAAATGAATTACAGGTTCATAAGGATGAATTACATGTGCTTAAGGAGGAATTACAACATGGTAAGAAAGTTATTTTTGTTTTGATTAACCGAAACATATTCCACTTCCTGTAAAGCTTTTGATAGTATAAAATAACTCGGGAAAAAAACATCGATTTGGAATTTCCGTATCCACAGTTTTTGATTGACTATTAAATACCTTGGGCTTACTTTAATTTCGACATTTATTTCATATCTCTAAACATCACTTATCCTTTAAACCGTTATTGATAACTTCAAAATTGCTCATGTTTAGACCCCGTCACCTTGTTTCATATAAACTATTTTAAAACTATGGCAACTTTCAGATGTTTTTATGATTTGTATTAGAAGCCAACCTCCATTTAACTGTTTTTATCTTTAATTCGACTCCGAGCATTCATGTGTGACCACATATTCGCCTGTTTAAGGATCACTATAAACCCCGACGTAAACGCATGCATTTACGGACCAAGGTTTAAAATCGAATTGTTCAAATAATGGATTTACAAATGTTTGGTGTTTAACACTTAGCGGTTGGTACCTTTTATGTTATTCGGACCAAGTTGCATTCGAACAAGTCTGAGCCAGGTCGAACGATTTGATGTCTGAATACATCTGGGTACAGTTAAGACTCAGGAGAGCCTGTGTCTCCGCACAGTCTCACCGGAGTCTTTACTGTCCATATCCATATCCATGTGATTCAGTCTTAGGCAAAACTGTAGTACTGCAGCCATATACGTGTTACGCCAATTCACCGTTATATACGATCCCGTTACGGATAGTTAATCAGACCCTCAAGGGCCACGCGCGGCTCATTTATATGTCAATAGTAATTTTTACACCTACGATTTCGAGGCTTCCCAAAAAACTGTATTAATGATTATATTCGATACTATTCAATCTCGTTTTGTTCTGTTTTACCATTAACACTTCTTTATAAATTGTACATTTACTGTAGATTATGCCTAATAAAAACTGGTCACATGTAAAGTGGTTAACATAATCTAGCATTGAGAAAAGGTGGTATAATGTTATTAAGCGATTTTGCAAATGAGTCCTGTTAAACTTTCACTAACAGCAGCAATGCGGGTCCATAGTATTCTTACAGTTTGATATAGTTCTACACTGTTCACACATTCGCCATTAAAGGTTCCCAGTGTTTTCTGAAAAACTCTGTCTGTAAGAATTCTGATTGTGCAGGAATGTCATCATAACAAATTACACAGAGAGTGATTTTTCCTAGATTTACGGCTCAACTATGGATTGAGCAGGGACATAGATACTGTACTTCTTGCTCATACTGGTATACCGAAACTTTATATCAATTTTCAGAGCATGGATCGGTTTACGTTCGATGGGGGAGAACCAGTTGTCCACAAAATGGCACAACTTTGATTTATAAAGGTACGTCCAGAAAAACATTATTGACATGTCCTAGGGTCGGTTCGATGGCTCTATTGATAAAACATATTTCCGCTTTGAATGTTATATTAATGAACGTAAGCACGTTCCAAATATAAAATAAGATGAGAAAAAAGCAAGTTGGACTACGTTCTCATATTTTCGTCAGGAGTTTTTATGCTTCTATTTAATATAGAGAAAACGTGAATGCTCTTGTAAGACCGTGGCTATATAATAGGCTCACCTGTGTCTTTACGGTTCGCATTGCAACACAACCACATTTCACATAACGTTGTTCATTGGTGTTTTAGGTCGATGATGTCATATTCTAAGCTATTTCGCCATAAGTGTTAATATGATCCCGCTTTCAACAACAACATAATCATCATCATCATCATCATCAACAACAACAACAACAACAGCAGCAACAATGATTTGAATAAAAAACGATGACATTTTTCGCGGATATAAACAGAGATTATACACATTGATATGATTGAATAATTGGGCTTTCATGTCGTTTCAAAACATATTTCAACCATGTAA
Source organism: Serripes groenlandicus (assembly GCA_031761405.1). Classification (NCBI taxonomy): domain Eukaryota; kingdom Metazoa; phylum Mollusca; class Bivalvia; order Cardiida; family Cardiidae; genus Serripes; species Serripes groenlandicus. The sequence goes on along the minus strand of JASEVX010000118.1, from coordinate 494,950 downwards.
CACAATTACTTCACTTACTTCTGTATTTACTTTTTCGTTTAAGAGTCTGAAAAACGTTCCCATGTTACTTTACCCCACTCACTTTATATATCAATATCTCTATAAACATGATGTAAATGGAAAAAGTGAATTGTACAGATTTACGAAATATGATCACAGCGTAAAGAAAATCGAAAAGAGACTCCCCTTTTAAAATGTTATATTAATGGTTTATTCTTACATTTCAAAGTGATATTCTTGAATTAACACTGTAGGATACATGGCGGGCAAACACCACAATCATAAGGGCAGTGGTACTAACAGCCTATGTCTACCGGAAGATCCAACGTGGGGGAAATACCAAGATGGTGCACAAGCTTACCGTGCGTATATATATGGAACCGAGTTTGACGGTACAGATAATGTCATCTTTGGAAAACATGTCATGGACGAAGACATTCCCTGTGCAGTTTGTCAGGTCCCTAAAGTATCTGTCATGATTCCAGCGCGCGTCGATTGTTATCCTGGTTGGAAGATGGAATACACGGGATATCTAATGGCCAATTACTATACTAATTACGGCTCGGAGTATGTGTGTCTAGATGGAGATCCGGAGTTTGTAACATGAGGAGCTGGTAATACAAATGATCACCTGGTGTATCTGGTAGAAGGTCGGTGTGGGGCATTGGTGTGCCCTCCTTACTTCGATTATAGAGAGCTCGCTTGTGTTGTGTGCTCTGTGTAATCTTTGTTAAAATCAATTGTTTAGCCAATTTATCGCCCAAGGTAGCATAATACATAAAGATTTACATTGATTTTAACAAAAATTAGTTTTCTTTATCTCCTGTTTGTCAATGCTGTAATTATGTCGCAATGAATATTTGACCTCGAAAAGTCGAAAAGTCAAAGTTTGCTTTTTATATTATCATCTTATCGATCTGATATTTACTTCGACAACTCGAAAGTATAAATGAAAAATGTCAAATTGTCGACCTAAATGTTCAGCTCCACAACTAGAAATGGTGAAGTATTTAAGTTAATAATATCGCGATAATTTCAACTTGTCGGCTTGGGACAATTTTAATGGGGTAACACTGCTAGTAAATCGCGACTGGATCATTTTCGGTAGAACCTATTATCCGTACGAGATGTCGAAGAAGAATATGATCATATCATGATAACAATGGAGGGAACAGAAGATGATGGCGGTACGTTTTCAAAAATATATCGTATAGATAATAACGATCAATTAGGTCAAAGTGAAACAATTCGAATCGCCTTGCCGGGCAGACAATATTTTGATGAATATTCCCGACTAAAGTTGTCTCCCATTTGACAATAACTAACTCGTGTAACTAGAATTCGCATAGTAGCGGCGTGTGACATTCAAGTCTGGAGTAACCTGCCCCTGTCAGGCATACACCAATTCTGGCGGCTCCCTTTTGAAATGTTGTAGAAAGCAAAAGGCTATAAAGACACATTTTTTGAGGACCAACTAGTTAACCTTTAAAATGCTGAAAGTAGATTGCTTCCTTATTTATGTAGTGATGATTTCTATACCAAGTTGTGATGGTTCACTGTAGAGTTGAAGCAAATAAGTTATATACTTACTAATTTACTATATATGCAATACCGATATATAAGGGAAGATGACCGAATAGTCGCCATTGTTTGTTCATGCCAGACCTAGGTAGGATGAATGTCATGTATAAAACAACTCTAAGAATGAATTTGACTTAACATGGGCATTTATTAATGCAATGACTGTACTTCAAATCATAACATAATTTACTTAATTGTATTGATGTAAGGGTTGGAAAGACATTTTCATTGTAACGATGAACCGTTTATTATGTAAAAAGAAATATTTTAAGACAAAAGTAATGCGAGCGATAGAAAGCACCAGTCACTTTTCATTTTGTTTATATTACCAACCCTATACCCTTGATATAGACGAATTTCGACGCTTATGTGGTAGTCTCGTTTTGGAATATACATGTAGTTAGAAAAGAAAGCATTGCACACAAATGAACAATTTTCTTTTCCTACACGGACTTTTTCAAATGTTCATGAAATGATACTTCCAATTGTCTACAAAGTATAAATCCTCCCTGGACGTGTAATGCGGAGGAATCTGCCGTGGTCGTTTGGTTAGCGTCGTGGATTTGAAACCTAGCGTCCCGGGTCCGATCCCCAGTCGCGGCACAACAGTCATGGTGGAGTGCCACTGGGCAAGGCACATGTTCTAACCTAGTTCTGCTTTGTTTGCCAAGGGAACATGAATAAGTGAACTGTCGCCGTGATATAACTGAAATAAACCCCAATAAAACAAAACGAAAGTAATGCGGAGACGCTGAACTTGAGAGATTGAATACCATTCAATGTAATATCGTAGGAGAAGATATAAGTGCTGTTATAAAACATATATATTAAGGTGTTTGCTTTTCCGATATGCGGTTATACTGGTAATGGCCATCAGGCTTGTTTATGTCAATGCCTATCATGAAATTAGAAAAACAGTCGATACCGATATCGGGGAACGTGCAACCAAATCAGATCAGAAAATGCCTCTGACCGATGGTACTTCCTAAGACACGTTAATTGTTATTCGCCGCTACACATAGACACGTTATATCTAGTTGTGTCACACCACACGAAATCGACCCCGCTACCAAAGAAGAAAATGGTATGACTACGGTTCAATGCAGTCTGATCATGATCTCTTCTTATCACCACCGAAACGTACAAACATCACGCAAGCCTCTTTATTAATGTATTGAATAATAACGGATTTAACAAGTATTAGTCGAAATTGCCAATAATTTCAAAACCTCCGACGGCCTGCTTTTTGCATTGCGTTTCCATATGAGCCGCAACTTCCAATTAGAGGTCTTATTGACTTTCTGAGTTGTATTCAATTGAAGTTACATAGCCTTACAACTAATATAACTACACTTCTATAATTTTGTAATAATACATGTATATTTCGAATTTATTTACATGTCACATATACGCGGACAGTGAGGTTGCACAGGCTCACATGAATCCTCGATTGACACAAAAAACACACACACTATTTTAGACAATATGAAGTCAATAGCATTTCCAGGACCAAATGAAGTGAGAGGTTTCCTCTAGTTATCATCGATTATTGTAGACGGTATGAAGACAAGAGTATTTCAAGAAGCAAAATGAAGTGACAAATTTCCATAGCTCTCTAGTTGTCCAAGACTATCTTTCCAAATTCAGACTTGATTCTTCAAGTCTATTTTCGCATTACCATAAAAAATAAAACATCTCTACTGAAGATAAATTCATCTTTTAAATGATAATTATAATAGTATAATCTTATAAAGTGAACTTAAACAAATGAAATATATACACGTATGTAAATGGGAACCGCTACGTTCATGAACTGCTCATTGAGAAAAGGAGTGGGCATACTGATTTAAGTCTTCGATTTGAAAACAAGTATGATTCATTTTCTCTGTTTGAGTTAGAACTATGTATGAATCGTTTATCGTATCAACATTCCAAATCGGGGACCATGAGTTAGAATCAAGGCTTGTTCTTATTTCTTTCAAATGACCTTTGATTTGATATGATATCCATAACTCAACAACACGAAACGGAATAAGGATGCCTAAACGGAAGGACATGCAGTGGCAAGAGCAGATTCTGTAGAAAAAAGTAGGGGAACGCAGGGATTGCGTCTTAAAATGGCTAAATATAGTTTAATCCTTTCCCACATACAACAAATCTGCAGCGGACGACTTTGAAAACATAGTGACAACAATCTGAAAAAATAAAGTTGAAAACATTGAGGCCAAAGGAGAAATTGCTCAATATGAGCAATTTCACCTTTGGCCACAATGTTTTCAAAAGTCGTCTTCTGCTATTGCGTCAACATGCGTATGCAGGTGAGAAAGAGTTAACACGTTGTATTAGGTTAGTGCTTACATTAAGGCCTTCACAATACAAACACTGTATATGATCTTGTGTCAAAAGCTTTAATCACCATTTGAAATATATTTTAGAAAAATGTTAATTGAATGTGAAATGTGAAACTGCATTTATGGAGGAAACGGAATAGAAAAGGTCTTCACGTAGATAACATATCTACGTTGACTATCTTTATGAGGAAGAAGTTAAACATCATAACCTAGAGTTTGAATAATGTTACCACGACGCCGTTTTTATTAAAATGAAAAACATTTGTTGAGAGTCAATCATAATGGTGGCTGTATAAATTCCTGTCCGCTAAACAGAAAGAAGTCAAGCTACTTACCAAGCTCGTCTATTTAAAATATGTATTTATTTTCACATACACTTTTGATATAAAATGTCATATATTGATCGACCCGTCGCCAAAGTTCTTCATTGTTATTTGACATTATTTTTGTCAATATGGTTCCTTCAGCTGTCAATACATTGAAGAATACTTGCCTCTTTGATTTCCTGTCTGTCGTCTGTCAAATTTCTATATCGCCATTATTGATCTTGACAAGCTTTCTCATATATACGATGGAGCCTTTGTTCCCAATAAAAGCGTGACTTTTCGAAAGATATGGACACTATCATATTTAAAAAAGTTGGTGTACTGATCTTTATCAGGGTTCAAAAATGTTACGTGTATTGCAAGAAAGGTAAATGATGTTTAAAGTTGTGAATTGCGAGATAAAGGTCATCATTAGGGTATGCTCATCGATATTATTTAAATATATAGTGCACTCGCGATAAGTCACATTAATTCCTGTTATCGACTTGTTAGAGAGTCTAAATTAATGTATGTATTTTCAGTTATCTAATTTATATATACTTTAGTTTAAACATATTTAATTCTCATATATTTTTACATAGTAGGTTACATCAAGAAATAAATATACAATGGAGAAATGGATTGGACTGAACGCTCATAGCTTATTGAAGGTCCTCTCCAATAAAGATTAATTTACAGGAAGCACGGTGAATATTTAACATGTGCAGAAAATATCAGCTTACTTAAGTTTGTAATTTATAATACAAGAAACAGATACATAAAAGAGAGTGGAGAGAGAGAGCAAGGAAGGAGAAAGAGGAAGAAAGAGATAGATGTAAAGAGAGCAGAAATAGACAAAGGAGGGTGGTGCGCGTATGGGAGGCTAGTTAATGTATATATGTCGATTATCCATACCAAATAAAATATAACATAAAAAGATACTTAAAAAGTTGCAAGTTAACAGAAAAGCAATTAAGGAAAAGGGTGAATTATCTTGAGCTAAACCTTTTGATTCCGATTATAAATTGTTGGACTGATTCAAAAATAGCATTATTTTCTTCGATTGATGAGTTTGGATTTCTGTATAACAACGTATCAAGCCTAATGTTTTGAGGAAGTTCTCTTAGCATGCCATGTCTCCTATCGTTATAGCGGGGACATTCAAGTAGGTAATGTAATGTATTTTTAATTTGTCCACATGCACAAAGGGGAGAATCAACAATATTCCTGAGAAAAAGATGATGGTTGAGTCCACTACATTGTGTTCTTAATCTGGTATGTAATACCTGAGAATACCTATCCCCAAGGTAATAATATAGAGGTGGTTTCCTATTTTCTTTATTTAATAATAGTTTAAAAGATCTTACTGATTCAGCATTTTGTATTTCGGGAGACAATGTATTCCATTCTATTATTGATGATGGAAGAAACGAATTATAGTATAGTGTTGTTCTAGAGTGGATTGTTTGTAAGTCATCAGAGTTTCTTAAGGAATATTGAGAATTTTGACCTACCATAGTTGGGACTTTATTAGATAAATATGCTGGAGTTAGATTGTTTTTCATTTTATACAGCATGATCAACTTGTGTTCAGTTCTTCTATTTTCTAAAGATTCCCACCTCACTTCATTGTAAAGATCACAAATTGAAATAAGTTTAGTAGCTCCGGAAACAATTCTCGCTCCTTCATGTTGTATCTTTTCTAATCTATCCATATCGTTTTGATTACAGTTATCCCAAACAACATCTGCATATTCCAAAATAGGTCTTATGAATATATATACTTTAATGTATAGTATAAAAAGGAAGCCATTTATAAAATTTCACCAAGAAACAGCAAAGCAGCAGTTATAATTGCTCGTCAGTTAAATCAGAACTACTGTTACACTGCTTTAAAAAGCCAGAGATCTGTGTAGGGGATATTAGGTTGCAGTATCGATACCTGACTTTGTATTGTACTACGCGGAACGTGTAAACAAATGTTATTTCGCGAGACCGAAGGTCGAGAGAGATGTCAACTTTTCCAAGCTCCGAGTAGGCAATAAAAAGCCAGGTATCGCTACTGTAACATAAATTCCTTTCATTATACATATATACCTAGATTAACAATTAAGAAAAAAGATACACATTTCTATATTTTCAATAACGAAATAAGACAATTTACACTTAAAATAAATTTAAGAATGGCTAGTGAATCATGTCCCGCTACGGCATATGACGTCATATCATATTTCAGTGACGTACCATTACCATATTGGGCGGAAGTTTATTCCTTCATGTTGTGTTTGCGCATGACAATCTGCGCGCATTTGTAACCGTAAATGGGCAGGTATAAAAGAACATCGAATTATCAACATTTGAAGCACCTTTATAGATTATGATGTTTCAGGAAAGTCAGAATGAAATAAGAATTGAAAGAAATCAGTTTTTCCGCGAAAAATCGTTTCAAGGTCAATACGCATAATAACATATCTACGTTGATTAGTCTTCATGCAATGAGGAATACAAATTATATCGCAACCTAGATATTTAGTTATATTATCACGACGCTCCACAGTATAAGATGATAAGTAAATATCAATAGTCACGGCAAATTTGCGTAAGTCCCAAATATATCAGTCAAAGGTGAACTATCCGTCCATATTCAATGCAGATTTAAGTATATCTTCTGACAACGACACGAAGTGTAGCCCCACTTTATCAATTATGAACGTGATGCCAACTCGGGTTCTCAATAAGACTCTAAACTGCATGACGTGGTTCTTTTTTTTTTTATTTCATAAAACAATATTTTAAACCTAAATCGTTACCGTACACAACCATGTCCGTCTTGAAATTCAAAAGTCTTTGATATTCAATATAAAATAATCAATTTTGATATATAATATTGATATTAGCCACGTCAAACCTTACACGAAAATAGACCTTCGGGATTTTGCGAACAGCGAAGACCCTGATCAGACTGTGTCTCAGTGCATTCTGATCAGGATCTTTGGTTGTCGCTGTCCAAGGGAGTCTTTAGATAGCGGTTATTGTTAAACACGGACTATACCAGGTTGATGTTAAGCTCATCTGAGCACGAAGTGCGTGGTGAGCTATTGTGATCACCCGGCGTCAGTCGTCGTCTGTCTGTCTGTTCACATTTTCCTACACGCACTGTCTCCTACTAAACCAATTGACAAATTTAAAATAATTCCTCAGGAACGTTCCTTAGGTAGTCCTCTTTCAAATATGTTCAAATATTTTAATTCAAAGTTTAATTTTGAGGGAAAGAGGGAAAATGCCAAACACTTAAATACAACTATATCCAACATTACTTTCCCGATATTTATGTCTACTTGTATGCTCGTATAGTGAAACACCAGGGGCTGGGCTTGTCGTCCTTTTTTGTATATAAAAGAAATTTACAAATATTTTTGTCCAAAGTATTGTCCCGATTTTAAAATAATTTAGCAAAAAGGTTTGATTGGTATCGTTCAAATTAACCCGATCCTTGTTGATAAACATTGCCACCAGGGGTGTGGACATGTTTTTCTTATACATGTTTAAAGTAAATTAGGTTTATGATACTGCATGACGAGCCAGGATTTCACGAGAGCGTTGACTTCTTTTAACTATGCCTGGCAAATTATCAGAGAGTTGAATGCGTTCTAGTTTGACATGCATAGCCAACGACTCATTTGTGTTATGAAACTATATCCTTTATTTCAAATATATGGGCAATTATAATGAAAGACGATGTAAAACATATGGAAATGTTTCAATTTCAACCTTGTTATTATCGTTGTCTAGTGTAGTAAGAAATTTAAGGTATCAGGTGTATTACCTGACAACAAGGGAATCGTAACGGGCTAGCTTTAGAGACATGTATCTATGCGTAATTATGAATGACTTTTAACAACGCGTTAGCAACAATATTCTGACGAAATATATAAATTCATTAAAATATATATAAAAAAAACCAGGTTGCTGTGCTCGTTTAAGAAATTCATCAAAATAAGCTATCATCAGATTAGGACCTTTAACAAGGTGTTAAACAATATTTAGATAAAATGTAAATAAATTTGAACAAAAAGGTATCGAATTAGTTTATTTTGGTACAATTTCATAGAAGAACGCATCTGCCGACTATTTGATGCTTTTAGTTAGAAAAGTATATCATTGTGAATATCCAGTACACGAGAAACTGACAATTCAACAGTAAAGAAAATCATATTTTTATACTGACACTGATGCATCAGTTTTAATGCTACTGCTGCAACTAAAAGCGCCATTGTTATAGTCTTTAGTATGACTTGACCGGGGATCGAAACCTGATATCCCGGTACAAGGGCGGACGCTTTAACCACTGTACCATGGAGATTGTGTGATATTACACACTTGGTCATTATTTATATTAGAGAGGCATCCAGTGGGGCGTGTTTTAATGTGTTCAGATAACATTAAATTTGTTTGAAGTATCTTTATTTTAAAATCTCATTTGTCAATGTTAAGCTTTGTTTATTGACTTTTACACGCGTGATCTTTGAAATTATTGATTAAACAAAATGCAACGCATCACCGTTTAACCTACTGGTTGTATCAGTTCTCTAATGCATACTATGCATATATATAAAGGAATGTTATATGGCGATTATTCACAATTGATTTGCAGTACCGTATACTTCTGAAATAATGCAAATGAGCCGTCCCGCGAGAAAACCAACATTGTGGACTCTGCGTAAAGTATCGATCCGAATCAGCCTAAGCAGGCCACGCAGGCTTACCCGGATAGGCACTTTTCGCTTCCTGTGGATTTTCTGTTTCAGGAATCATTACTCTATACCTCTATCCCCCTGAGACGGAATGTGTCGGCCCGGATCACTCTGCGCGGACTGTGCATGCTGAACCGAGTCGATACATTACGCAGAGGCGATAATGTTGGTTTTCTACCGGGACGGCTCATATCTGCTAACTGATATAGTGGGTAACGTTCGACAACTCTGAACAAGAGATTTGATACGATTGGTTATCGAAAGTACTATTTTGATGCATTTGTATCAGGATACGTTTGAAAACATAGCGGAACATGACATCAACTGCATATTCCTTACTCTATACATCTATCTTCGTGAGACGGAAAGTGTCGGCCCAGATCAGTCTGCGCGGTTTTTCGCAGGCTGATCTGGGTTGATATATTACGCAGAGGCCATACTGTTTGTTTTCTCGCGGGACGGCTTAAATGTAGACTAACGTTCTTGTAGCGTGTATGCATAAAACGATTTTCTCGTTTATTTTTGATTTATTTATTTTTCGTCATAATATCGACGCCGTGTTTTTCTTGTTTACGCTAATGTTTTGATTTTTGCATAGACGTTGAACACGGTGTTGCTCCCTTCGTATGTTATGTCAAAATCAGGGAAAAACAGTCGCATGGCAATAATTAGATTGTGTTCCATTTTAAAGCCTCTTTGTTTATCTGTACATAAAATACGACATTCTGTTTCTTTATTTCAGTAATTTGTATGAGATATAGTTGCCTAATTATTTGATAATTATTTCTGCATTCAATTCCATAACTTTAGCCAAAGGAATATTGGATTATTTGCCTTTCACAAGAAATACTGCTATACCGCTACATATAATATATTATTGAATTATATTTCCACTTTTTAAAATACAAAACGAACACATAGGCACAACAAAAGGGTGTCGTCGTAAAAGGCAATATCAGGACTAATTTTTGAAAACAGAATTTTCAGAATTTTAAACTTTCGATTATTGCCAGATGTAAGGATTTAGAAATATGTAACCTATATTACGCATACATAATCATATTTCGAAGCTTTTCTCGATACTTGTGTGCATTTTTATGTTGTATTGGTAGCAATCATTTGTCTGAAAAGCAGACAAACAAATATAAGAAAACAATTAAACATTTTTGATAGAAATTACTTAACACTACATATTTTCGAACACATGTCATACAGTTTCAAATAACGCAACGTCACAAATTTTATAATTTTTCATTTTGTTTTAAGATTAAGAAAAGAAGTCGTTATTGTTATTTTTGAACGAAACTCAAATCAAACTTAGTCTTACAACACACTTCATTGAATGGACCGTTGTAATTCAGAATAATTAAGTTTATTTAAACGCTATATTGCGAAATTCGAAAACACCTAAATAAAAAAAAAGTAGAAACCAATAGCGCACAAAAGCTTGTTTTTTTTTATGATTCATAAAACAGCGTTTAAATACCATTTTCGGATAACCCTTTTCAACTGAAATTTAGCCATGATATAGAAAATTAAATGGACGTAGCAGAACTGTTTAAAAAGAAAAGAACATTTCACTTCAGGAAACATATTTTCTTCTATGTTTGAATCAATGAATGGTGACAGTTAATAATCTGCTAGTAGAAACAAAGGCTGATCTAGCAGTGCTGTTGAATACATTTTGTGGTTTAAAAAGACTCGAGGTTTTTACGGTATAATCTTCAAGCTATTTATCTTATTCCTATTCACGCTATGTTTTGGAGTGACGCTTGATAAGTGATTTATTAGACGACGCATTAAGAAGTCTCGCTAGATTATAAAACGAATAGAATAGTGATAACGCATCATTATGAAAATATTTCCATCACTGTAAAAACATGTCTTCGGTAACAGTGTTAGGCTTGATCTTGCTTTATTGTGGAGCTTCGCCTCGCTATGTGCTTTGTTCCAGACAACAACGGTTTGTGCTAAACCCAGAAACAGACATTGCTGACGAGGTTATACAATTGCGTGTTGAAGTAACACAATTACGACAAAGTGAGTTTCAGCATTACTTGTTCTTTCTTTTTTGCATGATTTTCACTGCTCACAATTGATAATTTCCCTTATTCGCAACAGCATGTTTTCCTATATCTAAAACATATTACAATTTGTCAAGAGTTTCTCATCTTTTCATCAGACGTTTTCATACCTTTCATATAATAGACATACATTTTTGGTTAAGGGGTAAACCGACATAGATTATCGGCCTTTTAGATTAATATCGATAAGTAACATTATGTGTAGTGTGATACTTGCTAGCAAACAATATTATCTATCTTAAACATACAAAATAAACAATAATCATGTCCTCACGGATATGTCAAACGTAGAGATTTTTCGGTTGCATACTTTTTAGTAAGTGATTATACTATATCTATTAAAGAGATTACAGTGTTTCGTCTAATTAATCAGTGTCAATCTTTCAGGTGCGGGAACTGTTTACGTACGTTGGGGAAGAACAAGTTGTCCACATAATGAAACGACATTGGTATACAAAGGTATGTGAGACTTAATGAACTAATCAAAACTCAGATCACAACAGCAACTCGCTGTCCGATAATAGTAAATTTGACCACTGAAGAATACCTTCTAGTCTTTCTATTATTAGAAGCAATAAATACAATTATGTGTTATTTGACATTGTTTGGTCTGGAGGTATTGTTACAAAGTTTTGGTTAATGGAAATAAAAGCTGTTTAATCAAGGTCATTGTACGTGTTTGTTCAACATGGACAGGCGAGATGCTCGTCGCACACAATCTATTGCCGAGTCAATTAGACGTATACTGAGTATGCTAGGATAAAATTAACCCGATATTGCCCTGACCTTTGCACACATTTAGTTTATCATGGTTTACGTATTTTGTCATCAAATTTCAACTGTGCGTAGGTTATTTTCATCTCATGTGTTGTCATAGAAAGCATATCTATTTGATGGAAATACATGTATATGTATCTCATTATTTTACTTACTTATTGAAAGGGCCGAGATCAGACAAATAATGTCGAATTACATATATTTTAACGTGCACCGTTCACGGAGTTAAGCCACCGCGGGTCACCCATCCATATTTCCATAATATGGAACGCATTTACTGTCTTATGATTTTGTATTGTATTATACGCAGTACATTTTCATGGATAAGAGGTACATATTTCATTTAACGTGGTACATTTTGCATAATATGCAGTGCATTTTGTATAATATCTCGTGGTTAATTAATAATATGCAGTACAAAAGTATGTAGATACAGTAGAATTACCATTATATAGTGTGCACAACGTCATATGCAATACAAACAGCATTATATGCAGTCAGTTCTTCGATACGTGTGGTGGTACTTTGATTATATGCGGTAGTTTAAACCGGTGCATTTACTTTGGGGATGATAATACCTTCCGGCATTCTCCGGAATTATTTCCGGAAAATACCGAGCATGACAGATAGATATGAACATTAACACCGTCTAGTCCATTCTAAAAATGGCCTTGTGGAACAATCTTTATGAAAAGTGTACACATTTTCTTAAAAGACGAGGTGCATAATGTCGTCTATGCAGACGATCTCTAATTCCTAAAGCAGACACCTCTTGAAATCATTATGGCAAAAGGATAAATTGCTCATCTTGAGAAATTTCGCCATTTGCCACAATTACCTTATCGTCATCTGATGCATATTTGTTGTATTTGGGAAAGATTTAAAGATGAATTTAAAAATGTGTTTAGGTTACTACTTTATGGTAATATTCCCTCATAAAAACAACTTTTAATTCCTCAGCAGCTTCTGAAAATGAGAGAAATAACTTGAAAAGGGATTTACATGATATATTTGATTTTGTCCTTGGTAAAAGGTATAACTTCGTTTTTTTCTGAACAGTGTAGGTTCAAATCAGCCTGCATATTTGCTTTGTCTTATCATAATCCACACAAGTTGGCTGAAGCTTCTAATAAGCAAATGTTAAATGCAGATGGTAGAGCGGATTTCAGTGCAGACGACGACATTCTGCCCCTCGTGTATTCAGTACACATCTATTTATAAATTATTCAAGCGCTTTTTTGAAATTGAGTAAACGGTGTTAATGTTAATATTTATCTGTCTAATTCGGTATTTTCCGGATATGTAATTACAGAGAATGCCGGAAAGTATGATCATCGTAATGAAAATTGCACCGCATATAAAGCTGTTTACACCATGTAACATTAGTATGGACCGAATTTATTGTCAAACGCATTGCGTACTATGGTTTTGTTATGAACATTTAAGTAAAAATTCACCAGGTATAGAGTTACGTGCAAGTACTTCATATATTTAAACAAACATCACATCTATTGACCAACATACACATAAATGTAAAACTAGTGCATAAACAAAACAATACACCACATATAATGTCATTTGTACTGCATAGTATATAGTTTGTATTGCACGTGAGGTTGTTTGTACTTTTCTACTGTTTAAACACTATTTTGTACTGCATATTATTCAATAACCACCACATAACAAAGAAAAGGCACTGCATATCATGAATAATGTACCATGTCAAATGAAATATGTACCTCATATACGTGAAAATGTACTGCGTACAATACAATACAACATAGTAGGACAGTAAAGGCGTTCCATACATCCACGCTCTAACCTTGATGTGTGCTGCTTAATTTCGTGAAAATGCCAACGTCGCTATAAAAGCCGGCTTCTATGGCAAGGCTGTATAAGTGGTATTTATACTATACAGTGTATCGTTAAATGTTTAGAGGCTTCTTTTTCGCATAAAGAGTAGGACAATCATTACACAAGTTAGAGCTTATACTATTTATAAACCACATTTTTCAAGATCATGAACATATCAGCGAAGGTAATCGATGTTAATTCGACTGCATTGTACACGTATTTCCAAAACTAGACATGGGGCATCACAAGGGCATTCAGATTTTTTCCTTTTGCCAACTTCCCAATGGTATAAAACCAGAGCGGCTTTTGGTAGGTCATGAACGTTTAATAATAACATATTTACGGCGATGCAATCAATTTTGAAACAGATCAGGTACATAAATGAGGAATTTGCTTTCAAAGAAGTAAGAAGCAAATTCACATAAAACTTTCCTTCTGCGATATACGCAAATGCTGGCTGTCCCACAATCGGTTTATATTGCACACCCATCACTTTCGTAAACATTTGCTTGAGATGACGTAATTAAGTAACTACCTAGCCAACCCGACTTGCAGGGTGAGCTAAGTCACCATTAAACTGCCGATTTGCACGCCAAAGGCTACAGACGTTAACCTTTAACTAACATCGATTAAATTAAACAATTTAGTATGTTTATGAACAATGTCCGAGGTATCTATCCTTCGATATTTTGATAAAGAAAACTGGTCGACTGGTCACATGTTGCCATAGATCTTGTGTTATCATGTCACAATTAACCATGAACGCACTTTTGACGAAATATAAAAGTTTATTAAATATTTAGATTTGTTTACTGACACCAAATTGTGCAAATGCGCTCATATTTAATATGTTTTGAAAGTCCAACCTTCCCACAATTATATTCTCTTGAAGTATTAGACATACACATATATAATTGATTGTGACTATATATGTACATTTGTAGCTAACTTTGTATAATGGTGACATATAGGCCCATGGGGCCGGGTGTTCTCTTTTTCTTTAATGTTTCATTTACTGATGTATATAACACATGTCACGGTAATAAACAACTTACTTACTTACTTACTATATGTTAACTAAGTGAAAACATACTTTGATCTTGCACTGAAAAAAGTATCCTTTATATACAGGTTACATGGCTGGCAAAGGTTATAATGAGAATGGGAGTGGTACAAACAGCCTTTGTTTACCAGAAGATCCAACATGGGGTAATTATCAAAACGGTGCACAGTCTAATCGCGCCTACATATTTGGAGCTGAATTTGAAGGCACTGGTAATGTCATCTTTGGCAAACAAGTAGACGATGAAGATGTTCCGTGGCAGTATGTAGAGTCCCAGGACCATCGGTGATGATTCCGGCACGTGTTAACTGTTATCCCGGGTGGAAACTGGAATATACCGGCTATCTAATGGCGGACTACTCTGGCCACAAAGGGACCGATTACATTTGTGTCGATAGTGATCCGGATTTTGTAACCCGCGGTGCTGCAAACACAAATGGTCACGTGATATATCATGTGGAAGGGCGGTGTGGTACCCTTGTTTGTCCCCCGTACTACGATTACCGGGAACTGGCGTGTGTTGTTTGTTCTATGTAGCAGGGGTCCAAAAATAAAGGATCTATGTATTATCGATCGTTTTTATGTAAGCATTACAAATGTGTCCTCCTAATTTAGATAAATCAAGAGGATGAAACAAAGTCAGATATAATCATTAAAGCATACATCTTATTATTTGTGTTACAATGTTAAACCGTGTTATGATGGCCAATATGTTAGGATTGACAATGAGAAGTTGTCTTTTTTGTACGCCGTTTTCAGACATATCATGGCGACAGAACACTTGTTCAAACATGTTTTATTAATCAAAATACCCATAGTTGAAATTACATGTATATATCTCCAAGATGGAGTCGTATGGCTATAAAAACCAGAACAATCATATCTCGTGGCTTTCGCATTGTAAAGTAAACACTGTCTAAACGGTTCTTGCTGTAACTTTGCTTTCGCATTGTAAAGTAAACACTGTCTAAACGGTTCTTGCTGTCGTGGCGTTCGCACTGTAAAGTAAACACTGCTTAAACGGTTCTTGCTGTAACGTGGCTTTCGCATTGTAAGGTAAACACTGTTTAAACGGTTCTTGCTGTAACGTGGCTTTCGAATTGTTAAGTCGACACTATTTAAACGGTTCTTGCTGTAACGTGGCTTTCGCATTGTAAAGTCGACACTGTCCAAAAGGTGCTTGCTGTATCTCTACCGCAAACATAAGAAACAAAAATAGTTAATATATTTTAATGAAAAAGAAGCTAGATCGATACAATGTCAACGCGTGTACTGCTTTATATAACCTGTCTGAACGACATAGTTAAATATCAGTGAACTATCATGATCCCATTTTCAAATCGATATTTAAGCCAAATTGGGAGTTATTTAACCCTTTTACGCCTTGTAGACGCATTTTGACGCATATGTTTTAAGACAACCTTTGAAAACATTGTGGCAAGAGGATAATTTGTTCATTATGAGAATATCTGCAGCTGATTGTTTGTTTGATTGTAAGATACTCTTAGCCGCTTTCAACAATATTTCAGTTATATCACGGCGTTTCCTGGGTAAGTTACCATCATACTACGGTCCGTTTATCCTGACACCAGTCAGTCAGTCGTAATGCTAACACCGCAACCCTGGGCGCCAAGGAAGGCAGCCATTACCATCCTTTTCAAAGTACGACAGTACGTTATTACGATGGTGAAAACGGGACAGTACGATGGAGAAAACACGATAGTATATTGCATTATCATTATCGTACTGTCGTATTATCGCGTTTTCGTTATCGTACTGTCGCGTTTTTTTATTATCGTAGTTTGGTGATTTCGCGCTATCGAGTATCGATAGTCTTCAGAATTCGCCTACTATAGCATTTGGCTCTGACGAGCCACTTGATATAAAGACATTAGGGCTTCCATCTTCTTCCAGCAACACTATCTGCTTTACTGAACTAACGTACGTTTTGACAGACGATATTGCTTTCTAAGATGATAAGTGTTCAAGACGAATAGAGAAAGCCAAATCCAGACTGTTTATTTGTATGATGATTTATGTCGTTTCATTTTTTCAGGTATGAATATTCTTTGTGACTAAATTATTTTGCTAGATTTATTTTATCAATAATTTGGATAGATTGACGCATCTGTGCTCCGTAACCGATTTAGTGAAGTATTTCCACAAGTGTACAGTCTGGCGTTGGGAGATTTTACTTCATGCTTGATAGACAGGACTCGGATGACGTTCGAAAACATTTTTGGGAAAAGGAGAAATCGTTCAAAAACGAACAATTTCTTCTTTCCCACAATGTTTTCAGCTCTTTTATCAACATATCATTGTCAATTAGAAAAATTACTCAAAATTTTACTATGACAAAACAAAACAGTCAGTTCTTGAAATATTAGGCAGGCAGGCGGTTAAATTTCACCAAATTACAGGTCTTTAGTATGAAAGGGTCGTTCTATGGTATCAAGATATAAGAAGCGATATAGGCCTAGAACATACCTAGGTATACTAGCGAATGAGGAACAATAAATAAATGGCAACAAAGAGATCGAATAATGTTATCACAAATCCGTGTTCATATGATGTGAGTGAACATTCATAGTCACAGGAACGTTTCATAAGTCTCGAGTACAATAATAATCGAATATACTATATGATGAAGATCCGTGGTTGTGAGTTTACTCATGTGAGCCTAAGTATACGTAAAGCTTCAACATATACTTCACGTTCCGCTCACACGAGTATGTTATCAAAACCTTTAGTGTTAACCCTCTAGAGCTGAGCGAAAATCCCTTTATGTTATGATGCCAAACCGTAGAGTAAACAAGACCTCCAAATCGCCAGACGGTGCTCATGAAAAAATATAATTGAGATTCCTGTTCGACGTACGAAGGTCGCCGTGCAACCGAAATCTCTTGTATATCAAAATAAGAATATATATTTTGTGTTATCATTGTTATGAAATATATAGAGAATAACTAACTGCATGTTTTTGATATCGAATTTATGTCAAAAGGGAAAAAAGGGGTAATTTGGTTAAAATCACGAAACCGTAGGTTGAGTGATTTTACACCAAATTACCCCTTTTTTCCCGAGTGACATAAATTCGATATCAAAAACATGCAGTTAGTTATTCTATTTATTATATATCTGGAATAAATCTCCCCTTTATTTTAAAGAAACATATAAAAAAAAAATGACTTGGCCTTAGGCGTATGAATGTTACGTAACCAAATACTGCTGCTTCTATTTGGCGCCAAATGACTAGCGTTATGACGTCAAATCCGCTGACGTGACGTCATTTTCCTAGTAATCGGTCTCAGTTTTTTTAAAATTCCTAATATTAAACCCACTTTAAATTCCAAAGATGTTCCAAATCTAAAAAAAGTAGTTCCGGCAAAAATGATATCATCACTAGTGATGATATAAAAAAAAATAAAAGTGTTATCGTCACAGTGTTAGTTATCTTTTTTTTTTTAAATTGATATTGATTTTATGTCACTTAAATTTCAATGCAAAATTTGGATAGGTATGTAATAAAGCATTATATCAACCGACTGTTGACCAAAATTATACAATGGTATAACTAATACCCCCTTCACACCATAACGAAGTTCCCAGTGCGTCCTTGGATTCTAAAAACATGCTAGGATTCCGTGACAATGCCGTGGTCTTCGAGAAAATCAAAGAAAGTGTGAAACTGTCACGTCCATGCTACCTCCGCGCAACGTCCTTGCTACGTTCATTGGTGGAGTACTCATTGAGTTCTATGTGCGCGTCCGCTACGTGTGTGCGGCATCGGAAAGTTATCCACTACTTCATCGCTACGTGCAGACTGAGACGCATTTTAGCTACGTCTATACTGCGTCCGCCACGTAGTGTGGACGTAGCGAGGACGTAGCGACAACAGCATTTGCGTAGTGGACGCGCAGTAGACAAGGACGGAGTTGTCACTGCGTTGTTGCTATGCTCTAATCGTCAATACAGCGTCTCCGCTACGTCTACACTACGTCAATGGCGCTGTTAGTACGTCCTAATTAGGTCCTTACTGTGTCTCGTTCAGGCCACGTCCGCCCTACGTGAGTTTTGAACATGTCCAAAGTCCACGAAGCAGGAACGCGGTCTCCGGAGACAAATATTGTTAACAAAGATGAGTTTGTTTTTTCCGAACGTATTGGATAGAAAGCTTTTGCAAAGGAAATTCTACCTGATATCGGTTAACGACTATGTTTTTCTCCCTACTCAACCTGATTTGAACAATCCTTATTATATCCTCTTTAAACAGGTTACATGGCTGGCAAAGGTTATCATGAGAATGGGAATGGTACAAACAGTCTTTGTCTACCAGAAAATCCAAATGGGGTTATTATCAAGACGGTGCACAACCTTATCGCGCCTATATATATGGAGCTCAATTTGATAACAGCAATAATGTCCTCTATGTTAAACACGTTGATTTTATAGTTGATCCTTGCACAGTTTGTAAAGTACCTGGAGGATCGGTTATGATTCCGGCACGTGTTAACTGGTATCTCGGATGGAAACTGGAATATACCGGCTATCTAATGGCGAAATACTATTAACACAGAGGGACCGATTACGTGTGTGTTGACGGTTATCCGGAATTTGTTACCCGCGGTGCTGAAAGCACAGATGGTCATGTGACATATCATGAGGAGGGGTGGTGTGGTAACCTTGTTTGTCCCCCGTATTACGATCACCGGGAACTGGCGTGTGTTGTTTGTAAGAAAATAAGGGAAACAATTCTTATTCATTCTAGATGTAAGCATAATACCATCATCCAAAAGTACAGATGTCATTAGGATAAAGCAAAACCAAATACAATAATTAAATCATATATCGCAATCTTTTAGTTACAAAATAAAAGCGTGTTATGATGACAAATATGTTAGGATCATTGAAAGATTATTGTCACTGGGGATTCATATCAGGAGTAGTAATAAGAATAGCGGTTTCAGCGAACTTTTTACTTTTTGAATGCGTAAGCTTTGGATAAATTATCCAATGACTAAACATCCATTGTTTGAAAAAAAAAAATAACTACAGGACCACCCATGTTGATTTTATTACTACTATCAGGTCGAAGACGCCCAAATGTACACGGTTGACAATAAGTATTTGTCTTTTAGTTATTTTACGCCGTTTTCAATGGTATTTCATTTATATCATGGCGACAGAACACTTGTTCAGAATACCGACAATTGAAATTACAAGTTATCTTCACGATGACGTCAAATGTCTATAGTAACAGAACACTCCTAATCTATATGTCAAAAATGACGAGACAGTCAAAATCCCAATCTTTATAGTAACAGAACAATCAAAATCTCCAATTCAAATCGATATACTGACAAAACAGTCAATACCCGACAGTCAAAATTCTAAATGGATATATTGACAGAGCAGTCCAAATTAAAAATGACGTCCCAGTCAAACTCTCATTATCAAAAACTGACGGGACAGTCAAAACCCCAGTGTCAAAATGATGGGACAGTCAAAATCAGAATGTCAATCATGTACTGAAAATCACAGGCTTTAATGTGACAAGCGCATTTCTTCGTAAAAACGCTCGAATGGACAGAAAGCAAGCAAAGAAAACTCAGATCACTGTTGCTAATTTCGATTCGCAGTCCCCCAAGGTCGTTTTTACTTTGATTTGGCGTTCGAGTTGTAAAGTTGACACCGTCATAAAGGTTGTTGCTGTATCAATATCTTTTTTTTTACCAAAACAGGAAATAAAATGTATTACACATTACAATGACAAAGAAGTTATTTCATTGAGAAAGCCAAAGAAAGTTCACAAGAAATACAGGCCGATTTTATAATTAGATGTACGCAAAGTTTCAGGCATATTTAAACAACCCAAATCAGGGGACGTGAGTTTGAATCAATGCTTGTTCGAACCGTCTCCATAGTGGTTAAAGTGTTCGCCTTGGGAGCGGGATGCCAGGTCGGGTCATGCTAAAGGCTTGGAAAATAGTAGTAACGTCTTAATGTCTTCCTTCCTAGGCGTTCAAGGACGTCGGTGTCAGGATCAATTATATCGGTAGTACTGTACTATTGGTGAAAGCGGCGTAAATCCCAAATTTAACTTATCCAAACTTGATCGAAAGTCTTACCAATGATTAACATAATGTACTTTAACCAGAAGAATTAACAGACCACCAAAGGCCTGAAAGGTGTACATGTTAAGGAATCCAGTTGCATGGATATATTTGACGTGTGCAATGGGATGAGTCCATGGAACTTATGAGTAGGTTAAGTAACCGTCGATCTTAATTTCAATATAGTTGAAAACGTCATTGATATAAACAATGTATAAGTAATCAATCTGAATGATAAACAAGTCAGGTCAAGCGAATTAGAATATGAATGCATATGCGAACAGTGAAGACTCATGCGAGCCTATACTTCCACATAGTCTCACCAGAGTCTTCACCATCCGCCTATAATTTATACATACTCGAACGCATCTTCTGACAAAAGAACTAGAATTACAGCTCCAATATTTGTATTTTATGCCAATATGTCTTTAAATGATGTCAAAGCGGACGGAGTGTAATCTAGACCAATGCGCAAGGCCCGGCACATGTATAACACGTTGCTAGATATCTAAGTAAAATAACCTTGATAGATTAAGGGACCTACCATACTGTTCGTTGCCCAGACACAACATTATTTTAACTTGATATTCATAAAAATGAATTTGAAATGTTTTCAAGAGCAAAGCTGGACACGTCCGTTAAAACATCAGCATTGAAAGGGTTAACTTCTAACTTGGTAAACACAAATCCTAATGTTTTTTGAGGCAGATGACTTTTGAAAGCATTTTTGAAAATATGGGAATCAGTCAAAAACAAACAACTGCCCACTGTTTTAACACTTATTCAAAATATCAATTAGTAAATGCTAAACAGCAATTATATCATAATACTCTTTGACGTCTTCCAACTGTTTTTTAACTTTGTTTCAAAATATCAAATATCAAAAAGAAATAGCTTCAACTTCATAAATCCGTCTTTGAAATCATACACATTCAAAGCAGATGGTTCCTGAAGTATCACACTAAAGGTTAATTACTCCAACTTACAGACCTTTAGCAGTATAATCGGATCCTTCTATGGAACAACTACCATTAAGAGAAAATTAAACTTCAATGAAAACTAATTGTATGAAGAAAATAAAATATAAAGGTTATATCAGCTCACAATTAGAGATTTAATAATGTTATCACGAATCCATGTTTAGATGACAAGTGAATATTGATAATAGCCAGGGAAGTTTCATAAGTTTCCAATAAATGTGTCAATTGGATATCATGCTGTATCTGCGAATAGGGAAGACTCTGGTTGAGTGTATGCATATGCACAGTTTCACCAGAGCTTATACTTTCCCTCCATATGGTATTTCGAAATAAATGCATATTGTGACAAAGCACAAGTAATGTTACCCAACTAGATTGACATTAATATTATTTGATGATGCCAAAGTTGAGTAAACAAGATGTCATACCAGAACTTCAACAAGACACCAACTCGCCAAACGAGTATTAACAATACTATCACTTTAAATGATGGCAAACCGGAGAGTCAACATAATCGAAATCGCAATATGTGGATTAACGATAATATCACTTTCAATGGCGTCAAATCACAATACGAGTAATAACGATGATATCACTTTAAATAGCGTCAATTCGCCATACGAGGAATAGCAATGATATCACTTTAAATAGCGTCAAACTGGAGAGTCCACAATACACCAAATCGCAATACGAATATTAACGATGAAATCACTTTAAATGGCGTCAAACCGGGGAGTCAACAATACACCAAATCGCAATACGAATACTAACGATTATTTCACTTTAATTGGCGTCAAATCGTACATTGAGATACATAATGCATTGAATAAAAGATAGTTCTATGTTCCTCTGTCAAAGGTGTGTGTTTCTTTCTTATCCGTTTACAACTGGTTCCACCTTTAACGATTATGGTATTATGATGTTACGATTAAATAAGTGAACTTTCGAACAATACAGACTAATATCAGATTGCTCGAATGTGTGTCTTAAGTTTACTTTGTTCACAACTATTGATTAAAGTCGTGTAAAGAAAGAAGACAAATTTTGCTTTTCAATTGTGAATTACAGAGAAAGGATTAACACGAGATTGGTTTTACAAATTGTATAATACTCATCACATCATAACATATCAGTATTTTGATATAAATATAATTCGAGAGTATACAAAGCTATCGTTTGACTAGTATGGGACTTTTGAAACACTAAGTAAGATGTTTCAGGAAAGTCTGTATTTTCTGGCGTACAATTAATATACGTCAAACAAAATTTAAATTTGAAAGGAAAGTGATTTTTTATGAACGACCCTCTTCAAAATTCTATTTAAGCCCATCCGCCCTTCAATTTTTAATATTAAATATCCTTCACAAGTTGTCAAAGTATACAACGTTTCCAACGGATCATGTCACTGTTACATCTGTTTTACCTCACGTTATTTTCCGTGGCCGTCACGGGTTCGCGGGAAAAACGGCTGGTGTTACATTCTGGCACGGACATCAACCAAGAACTGGTCAAACTGCGAACCGATTTTGTGAATATGCAAAATGAATTACAGGTGCTTAAGGATGAATTACAGCATGGTAAGAAAGTTATTTTTGTTTTGATTAACCGAAACATATTCCACTTCATGTAAACCTTTTGAAAGTATAAAATAACTCGGAAAAATTCTTTTTTAAAGTCATCGATTTGGAATTTCCGCATCCACAGTTATTGATTGACTATTAAAAAACTTTGGGCTTTTTCATTTTCGACATTTATTTCATATCTCTGAATATCATTTATCTTTTATACTGCTATTGATAACTTCCATTTTTGTCAAAATTGATAATTATTAGACCCCGTCCCCCTGTTTCATATAAACTATTTTAATACTATGGCACATTCAGATGTTTTTATGATTTGTATTAAAAGCCAATCTCCATTTAACTGTTTTTATCATTTTGATTCCGAGCATAATGGTGTGACCACACATTCGCCTATTTAAGGATCACGATAACCCGACGAATTTGTT
This sequence comes from Serripes groenlandicus, assembly GCA_031761405.1. Taxonomy (NCBI): domain Eukaryota; kingdom Metazoa; phylum Mollusca; class Bivalvia; order Cardiida; family Cardiidae; genus Serripes; species Serripes groenlandicus. Next base: position 471,080 of record JASEVX010000118.1, on the reverse strand, counting down.
CAAAGGATGGTTATACACATGTTTGGTGTTTAATACTTAGCGCTTGATACCTTATTTGTTATTCTGACAAAGTAGCATTCGATTATTTTTGGGCCCGGTCGACCGATTTGATGTCTTAATGCATCTGGGTATAGTGAAGACTCGGGAGAGCCTGTGTATCTGCACAGTCTCACCAGAGTCTTCACTCTCAATATCCATGTAATTTAGTATTAGGCAAACCTGTAGAACTGCAGCCATATCTGTTTAACACCAATTCACCTTTATATGATCACGTTACGTAGAGTTAATAAGACCCCCAATGGCCAGGCGCGGCACATTTATATGTCAATGGTAATTCTTACAACTATGATTTTTAGGCAACAACTGTTTTAATGATTATACTCCTATGTCAGGGGTGTTAGGGCATTAAAGGGGCTGTTTGGTTCAGATTCTTCCAAAAACACAAAATTTGGCCCATGGGGCTGCCATATTGGCAAAATCCAAAATAGCCGCCATCCGGGTTACATGTCAATCGCAGATAAAAAAAACCCTAAAAGGGCTAAAATCATGAATGATACCTCATTTTAGGGGTTTTCGGGGTCGGGAAATTCGATTCAGATGTTATTTCAATGATCTGAGGTCAAGTTTACCCCTCATTGACATGGTAAAGGTCATTTTTGGGGTCAACCGGGTGTTTTTGGTGTCTCATCGTCATCCCAAAAATCCTTTCCCATTAATAGCCGTATGTCGCAGTTTTCAAAAGGGAATAATGGCAGGAAAGATATTTACATATCTCACAAATTGAAGTTAGCAGATGAGCTTGCCATTTTTGTCTTCTGAGTCAAGAGCCCTTCGACGGTTCCTTCCCCCTAACTCCCTCATGGCTTCAGTAAATGAGGAAATGGGGTGTTTCTTCAACGCAGTGCTCCCTTGTCAATCGGCTCTTCATGGATGTGAGAATATCGGTGGAAGCGCCAATCTGGATGCGAGGGATAAGATCGCATGTAAGATCTCACAACTGCTTATCTATACTGCTTTTAAGGGTGAGCACCATGCAGTCAAGACAGCTGCAGTATGCCACACGAAGGAGCGAGAAACCCCCTACCCTCTATATTATGGCATCAAGTTGCATGGACGCGGACGGGACAAAACACATATTTAGATTGACCACGAACAGGGTAACTCAATAGCGTAGGATCGGGTCATAGGAGTTAAGCGAAGTGTTGAGCGTGCGGTGTGTGCTCGGCATGCTCAATATGGAGTGGTGCTTCCAGCCAACATCCTTCTCAGGGTCTTCACCACCCAAGATGCGGATAATATAGATAGCAAGGCTCGGGGCAACTTCTCACTTACTGAGTTCCACTGACATGCCCTGAGCGTGACTAACCATCTCTCTCACGGCAATATTAGAGTGAAGCTTCCATTAAGCTTCACACCTCTGACACACCAACTCCTAAGCTACCAGATGCTGACGCGATCCTTCCCCTAATCAAACTAACTCAAAAAATATGTATTTGCATCCATACTCGGCAACAGCGACGTCAGACCGGCCGATGCCAAGGATGAGGCGTGGATGGCACACGTTACCAGTGTGCTGAAGCAAGGCACGCTGACAGAGGTACACCCATCAGGTCTCCTTCATGTCTATTTACCTGCTCAAACAAACCGCCTACTCAGAGTATTGTCAGAATGTAATGGGAGTCATTCGATATGTGGGATCAACGTTCCCAAACCCTTCCTCAGTTTAAGTTCTGGTCAACCATAATCGAGCAAGAGCTGCTTATGTCTCGTTTCGTGTAGTCACCGCGGGAGGGGTGACTACATGTGCAAGCATGTGACAAACTCTGCAGCTGGTTTCACGCCATGGACGACACACTCTATGCGCGTTGGCTGGCGATACATGTACACAACATGGTTGAGCTAGCCGAGGATCACCCTCAACTACATGCTGAATTCCTGAAGGGTCATTTTGTTTTGCAGAAATTGGCTAGAAAAACCAGCCTCATGGCCAAGGACCAAGCCCATGAACATTCGAACAAAAGCCTACAGACACATGGTGTAGCTGTTGAATTTTATAAGAAGCCTGAAGCCCTTACACTGTTTAAGCTGGCCGTACCTGAATGCACGCGGGTAATTGGGGCGTTTGAAACCGTCAATGACCCACCATTGACATCCACCACCCAGCATGAGGAAGGACACAGCTTGCAATTAAAGTATGAAAAGGATGTACTGTCATTCATCATGGTGGTAGAGCAGCTGGGCAATCCTTTCCTTGCTACAGGTCAGGAGCTCATAGTACTCGATACACAGAATGTCATGGAACATGCCATTGCTACTTCTCTATCTCAAATCAGTGAAGCTGGTCAAACCCTGCTTGCAGTATATGTCATGGAAAGACTGGAAAAGGCTTCAGTACCAGTATATGATACATTCAAGCGGAATAATATGCTAACCTTCGCCCCACCGACCTGACCCCAAGAAAAAAGGTACAAAGGACAGTGGCGTCCAGATGTAGACTATGATGTTAATCACACAACTTCTCTTCTCACTCCAGTCACGTCCAGATGCCGACATGACAGACTTCTTTCAGTTCGAAAATCAGAGAAAGCTGACAAATCGAGGGATCAGACTTTCCTAAGTGCCTCAATGCACCCACTGGCCGCACAGCTGCTGCCAAACAAGTGGTGTTGGATATGGCAGCTGTTATCCACATGGTTCGACCCGCAACAGCAAAGACATTCAGCGAGTATATGTCGTCCCGCATTTTACCATATTTGGAGGCCCAAATAACAGGTAGTACCCAACGCATTGACGCTGTATGAGATAATCACTCAGAGGAAAATAACCTCAAAGCTCTCATGCAGCAACGACGTGGGAATAGCCAACGGACAATAGTCGGCGATAGCAGGACTCCAATTCCGAAGCGTGACTGGAACAGCGGATTCCTGAAAAATGAGGAGAACAAAAAGGAGCTGTTCTCTTTCATCGGCACACAGATCTCCAAGGCTGACATGGACAGAAAACTGTTCCGGAGTACCCGCTTCGAGACCATGATCTCTAACAAGCATTGTGACCTTACAACATTTCAGCCATGCAACCATTCCGAGTTGGACACCATTCTGCATCTGGCACATGTTGCAAAGTAGGATCATACAAGCCTATGTTCACACTGTGGACAGCGATGTTGTACTTTTGACAATCCGTTCGATCGAGTCCCTCAGCCTATCAGAGCTCTGGGTGGGCTTTGGTACTGGTAAAAACTACCGGGACATATCAGTCCATACCATTTACCTTGATCTTGGCGTGTCAAAATCCTTGGCCTCTTTCACAGCCTAACCGGTGCGACACGATTTCACAGTTTCTTTTATGTGACAAGAAGACAGCATGAGCAGCATGAGCAGCATGGCAACCATACCGGATCTCAACGAAACACTAGTGGCTCTCACGCATGACCCTGACCTCTTCATTTATGAGTCTGTGCATATGCAGTTCCTCGAACGCTTTGTCATATTCATGTATAACAAGGGGTGTAGTGCAGCTTGTGCCAAGATGGCCAGACCGGAATATTAACCATCGGAAGCAAAATGTTGGAAAACATCCCACAAGCCGCAGCATGTAGAGCGAGTGATACTACAGGCAAGTTTCTACTGTCGTCAGGCCACCTCGGTCCAGCAGAAAATTCCTGACTTCAGTGAGTGGGGCTGGCAAAAAGATGGCACCAGTACATGGCAACTACTATGGACCACTCTCACAATGTTTCAGTGGCCTTGTGGCATTCATACAACCGCGTAGGTGTCCGATGCACGGCCCTCTGCAAATGCGAAGGCGGTTGTATTAATAACTTAATGACCAGTAGTGCTTGTTTCTGAAATAATAGAGTGCAAGCCAGAACCTAAAGATAGTTATAGTAATAATAAGTAATCCTGTATTGTATATTGAACATTTAAATGCACACAGAGGCACAAAGCATTTTGTCACTGCAGATGTTTCCAAATTATTTTAATTAAAAATGTTCCGGAATAATTTTTATTGATTTTTTAGTGACCTTGAAGGGTAAATTTGAACTCAGATCATTGAAATAACATCTTAATTGGATTCCCCGACCTTGAAAACCCCTAAAATGTGGTATCATTCATGATTCTAGCCCTTTTAATTTTTTAACTGCGATTGACATCAAACCCGGATGGCGGCCATATTGGATTTTGCCAATATGGCGGCCTCAGGGGGCGCCCGTCTTGGCGCCCATCAAAAATGTAAAAAGTATGGCATGGGCGACCTCTGGGCCAAATTTGGTGCTTTTGGAAGAATCTGAACCAAAATATCCCTAACACCCCTTAATACTGTTCAATCTCGTTTCGTTCTGTTTTACAATTAACACTACTTTATAAATTGCACATTTACTGTTGATTATTCCTAATAAAGAATGGTAACATGTGAGTGGACATAATTTAGCACTGAGAAAAGATATTATGCGATTTTGTACTACATAGGAGTCGGTTTGGAGTCATTTCAGGAAATGACTTAAGTGATTTTTTAAGTAGTTGTTGACGTCATCATCATCATCATCACGCGACACTGAGTCATCATCATCACGCTCATTTTAGGAACGCCGCGAACGCTTATAGGATCTCCGGGGCTCATTTAGGAGGGTATATAGGAGCTCCGAGAGCTCATTAGGGATATCCGCGGGCGCATTTAAGAGCTCCGGGAGCTCAGCCGCGAGCGTATTTAAGAGCTCCGGGAGCTCATGTAGGAGCGCCGGGAGTTCATTCGAGTGTAAAGCCCTTTTAAAATAAATGAGCTTGTTGGGGACACAAACACAAATAAATTTGTTTCAGCCTTAATGAAAACCCAACGAGGGCCATTAGTAAATTACCCAGGAAACGTGATATAACTGAATAATTGTAGAAAGCGGCGTAAAACACTATACAAACTAAAGTACTAATAAGACTGGTTTACAAAAGTTTAAAGGACACGATGTCATACAGTGTTCACGTTAGACACGTCTGTACGTTTTAGCGTCAATTAGCAATCAATGCAGAAAGTGTAGCCGAATCGAGTTGGAGATCGAGCATTATCGTATATGCCTATATATATTGAAAAAAGGCCTACGCCGAGATACTGCTTGTTACTTTGCAGGATTTTCTACACGATCGCCACTACTGTGTCATCGGCGCTTTGATTAAAAAACAAAACTGTGACGAAAGACTTTCTGATTTACGAATTTTATATCGTTCAACACTTTTCGTTTAAAAACACCGCCTTTACCCTATACGTTTTAGTCAAATCAAGACGCCTACATCGCCGTCTGTTCATATAAAGTGTCAACATGTATGTGGGAAAACTGTATATGAGATTAACTTTTTCCCGCATACACGGACATATCTATAAGTATTGAAATCATTGCTCCAATCAGCAGTTTATGCGTTTGTCCCGATGTTTTTAAATGCAGATTGCAGCATATGCGTCAAAATGCGTCTTCAAACAGGTGAATCATTTACTTGATAGAAATAACAGATTTTGGAATATTGTGAGAAATCGAGCAATTGTTAAAAAAATGTAATTTCTACTTCATAAGCAATTTCGCAATGTTTCAACTCTAGTCAATACTTTCAATACATCGGAGGATAAATATGTTTGCCTAATTATTTTCAAAGTCAACTGCCGTATAGTTGTTCTATGTGATTTTGGTATGATATCACGTCATTTCTGGATGATGCTTAGTAATTTTTCGTAGCGTCGTTACCTTTTAATGTATGGATGTTTCCGATGAAGCTATACATTTGATGATATTGCTCACGGAGTAATTTTTGTGTTAAAAAGGTATGAGCGTTTCCGGTAATGGCAACAACATAAATATATTACCGGTAATGGCAACAACATATATATCGGTGATGATGATTCAGTGTCGCGTGATGACGATGATGATGACGTAAACAACTACTTAAACAAGAGGGCCAAGATGGCCCTAAATCGATCACCTAATTGATAGTAAATTAGTAGCAAATATTTAACTGCAAATATCTTGGAAAATTTTATCAGGGAATGCAAATGAAACTGCAAAGGAGTGGACACTTCTCAAGAAACAGCTTATCAGTAAAGGCCATTTATATCTTGAAATCTAACAAGAACTTTAATAAGAATGGAATTATAAAGTTTTTGTCATTTTGCACCTTTCCTGATGCCGCCTTGTTGCCCTGTTTTTCAACGAAATCAATATGGCTTCAACAGTTTATTTAGAGGGTCACTTAAGGAACATTTCTACCAAATTATCTTGCAATCGCACAAGTAGATTATGGAGGAAAAGGATTTTAAAATTTGGGTATTTTTCTCACTTTCTGATGCCGCAGCAACCAAAGTTATCAATGGAATTTAAATCTTTGAACAATTTTGAAAGAGGACCACCAAAGGAACATTCTTGTGATGTTTTGTGGAAATTGGTCTATTGGAATGGTAGGAGTTGGTTGTCATTTGTAGCTAAAAGTTCAATTTACCCTTTTGTGACGACGCCTGGTTGATATGATTGTGTAACCAATCAAAACGGCTTAAATAAATTAAATAGAGGATCATTACAGTAAGATTCGTATTATATTTTCTTAAAATCAGACAAACACTTTCATAAAAAATGGAATTTTCAAATTTTGTCATTTTGCCCCTTTTCTGATGCCGCCTGACTGCCATGTTTTTCGACCAATCAGTATGGCTTGAACACATTTTATAGAGGGTCACCCAAGGAACATTTCTACCAAATTATATTTGAATCTGACAGGCAGATTCGGAGGAGAAGATTTTTAAAGTTTGGACATTAAATCGATCACCTGATTGATAGTGTATGGTGAGTGTAAGGAACGACAACTCTGCGAAGGAGATTGCCCTTGCATAATACTCTGCCAAGTGTTACCTCCCTTAGACCATCAATCTAATAACCATATGTCATTTGAAGCAAAAAGTTAATTTTACTCCTTTTCTGATGCTGCTTGGTTGCTATGCCTTTCAACAAATCAATATGGCTTGACAAAGTATGTAGATGATCAATGAAAGAACATTTCTACAAAACTATCTTTAAATCAGACAAGCACTTTTATAAGGATACTTTATTAAAGTATTGTCATTTTGCCCCTTTTTTGATGCCGCCTGACTGCCATGTTTTTCGACCAATCAGTATGGCTTGAACAATTTTTATAGAGGGTCACCCAAGGAACATTTCTACCAAATTATATTTGAATCTGACAGGCAGATTCGGAGGAGAAGATTTTCAAAGTTTGGACATTTTGTCCCCTTTCTGATGCCGCAGCAACCAAAGTTCTCAATGGAATTTAAATCTTTGAACAACTTTGAAAGAGGCCAACCAGAGGAACAGTCCTGTGATGTTTCACGAAAATTGTCCTTGGAGTTTGGGAGGAGTTGATGTTTAAAGCTAAAAGTTAACACCGGACGGACGACGGACGACGGACGACGGACGACGGACGACGGACGACGGACGACGGACGACGGACGACGGACGACGGACGACGGACAAAAAGTGATCAGAATAGCTCACCTTCAGCCTTCGGCTAAGGTGATCTAAAAACCACTTAAGTCATTTCCTGAAATGACTCAAAACCGACATCATTAACAACAGTAATGCAGGTCCATATCATTTGCGCAGTTTGCTACATTGTTCACAAATTCGCCACTAAAGGTTCCAAGAGTTTTCTAGTTGTGCATGAATGTCATAACTACACAGAGAGTGATTTTTCCTAGATTACGGCTCAACTATGGATTGAGCAGGGACATAGATACTGTAATTCTTGTTCATACTGTTATACTTTATATCAATTTCCAGAGCATGGATCGGTGTACGTTCGATGGGGGAGAACCAGTTGTCCACAAAATGGCACCACTTTGATTTATAAAGGTACGTCCAGAAAAGCATTATTGACATGTCCTAGGATCGGTTCGATGGCTCTATTGATAAATAGTGGTTCCGCTATGAATTTTATATTAATGAACGTAATGATTCCGCTTTCAACAACAACACAATCATCTTCATCATCATCATAATCAACAACAACAACAACAACAACAACAACAACATCAGCAACAATGATTTGAATAAAAACGGATGATATTTTTCGAGGATATAAACAGAGATCATACACATTGTTATGATCGAAAATTTGGCTTTAATGTAGATTCAAAAAATATTTCAGCCATGTAACACAATTACTACATACGGAATATTACGTTGCGGGAGCGATAAAAGGGTTTGTATTGCACGACAAGTAGCGTGGAAAAATCGATATCTTACGAGACCGAAGGTCGAGTAAGATATGGATTTTCCCACGCTACGAGTCGTGCAATACGTACCCATTTATCGCTCCCGCAACGTAATATTCCTTTTATTATATACCTACGATCTATGAAGAGCGAAAAAACTATTAAATATACAGATTCAATACATTGTTTATTGGGGATACCTCGCTGAAAGTATTCCGCGCACTGTCTGACGTCACAATCTTGTATTTACACCGCATGTAGATACGGAATTTTAATCTGTCGTGGTGTATTTGCGCATGTCAATCTGCATGTATTTCCACCGGAAAATGTACAGGCATATAATAAACTCACTTATCTATTTTCCTCTTTCGTACACAACACTCTTCCCAGGAAAATAACTGCAGAAGTTTTGATCATTAGTGGGAAGCGTATGATGTTGACCATAATATATTTTGCCAATCATTGAAGAAACAGAATGGCCGTGATTCGACGTCAGACGCAGCTGGCTGTAGTCCAAAATGTTCAACAATTATCTTTTTTTAAATATTCTTCTACTTAAGACATTGTAGATTTCAAATTGAGTGACACTTTTTAGAACCATGTTCAGTAAATGTGTTACGTATTTGTTAGCTAACAATCTATGTTAGTTAGTCTTAATACTTTTGTAATTGTTTATTGTTTAGGTAGACTGCTTTGACTTTTGCTGACATAATTTTATTCTTTCTTGACATATTAGTCTTTCTACCTATGACATTGCTCCGTAACTGGGAAGGTTAAAGTTACATGCCCTATATAGGGTTTAAGCAATAACAACCACATTTTATAAAAAAGTGCCTTTATGAAGTATATTATCAAATGTTGATGAATAATACAAAAAATTGGGCCAGTTACTTAAAGTTGGGTTATGGAAATTGATTAAATTCTAATCGGAGAGAAAAACTAAAAAAAATGTTGCAAGTAAAATTTAAGAAAATACTTTTTCAGGAAAATGTTTTTACTTACTGCAGAAATTATTTTACCAAGTTTTCATATCATATTTAAGAAATTGTAATCATTTGTGAGACTGAACAATGTTCCCATGGTAATTTACCCCTCTTACTTTAATATATCAATATATCTATACACATGATTTAAATAGAAAAAGTGAATTGTACAGTAGAATATGAGATTAACGAAATATGAATAAAACATCAACCCACAAAATGTAAAGAAAATCGAAAATTGACTTCCTTTTAAAATGTTTTATAAAATTTTGATTCTTCCATTTCAAAGTGATATTCTTACTTCTATTAACATTCTAGGATACATGGCCGGCAAAAACTTCAATCAAGCGGGCAGTGGTACTAACAGCGTATGTCTACCGGAAGATCCAACATGGGGGAAATACCAAGATGGATCAGATGGTAGCCGTGCGTATATATATGGAACCGAGTTTGAAGAACCGGATAATGTTATCTTTGGAAAACATGTCATGGACGAAGATATTCCATGTGCAGTATGTCAGGTTCCTAAAGTGTCGATCATGATTCCAGCGCGCATCGATTGCTATCCTGGTTGGAAGATGGAATACACTGGGTATCTAATGGCGGGTTACAATGCTCAGTACGGCACTGATTATGTTTGTCTTGATGGAGATCCGGAGTTTGTAACACGGGGTGCTGCTGATACAAATGGTCATTTGGTGTATCTGGTAGAAGGTCGATGTGGGGCCTTGGTATGTCCTCCATACGTCGATTATAGAGAGCTCGCTTGTGTTGTGTGTTCTTTGTAAATTGTGTTAAAATCAATTGTTTAGCCAATGTATCGCCCTAGGTGGCATTATATATATATATATATATAGAGAGATTTTCATTGATTTTGACAAATATTAGTTTTCTTTATCTCTTTGTTTGTAACTGCTGTACTTGTGTCGCGCTGAATATTTGACCTCGACAAGTTGAAAGTCAAAGTTTACTTTTATAATATGAAAAAGGCAAAGCCTCATCACGAGCACAGGGTCTATAATGGGTCTAATCTGTAGGTATGTGACTACCATGATAAAGGAATCTGTTTCAAGCTGTCGGAACTGAGCTGTTGTACACTATTCCTACTTTATCTGTTGGTGCAAAGTCAAATCTTCAACAATTTTAACATTCAATTCATCACATGAACGTAATCAATACAGAAAGGTAAAAAAAAACCAATAGTGAAAACAAGTTTTTCCTTCAATTAGGCTTATTGACATAGTTTCTGGGTTAAAAGCAATGTTCAAAACATCCATTCTGCCAAAGCTTCAACATGCTAACATTAAAAGAACAGCTGCCAAGAGTGTTAACAAGATTTTCCTTTAATTTGGTCTAATGACCTTATGTTTGACCCGACTTGACCAATATTTGAACTTGGCCTAGATATCAATAATCATCAGGCGAACATTCTTACAAAGTTTCAAGATGCTGAATCAAACCTTGACGTCAAGCTGTTTACAAGATTTTTCTCAAATGTTTTTCCTTGGACCTCATTGTTGTCTTTATCCAACATGACCTATATTTTAGTCTAGATTTCACCGAAACACCCATTCTGTTAAAATAAACAAGAGGACCATGATGGTCCTATATCGCTCACCTGATTTAATCAAACTTAATAAGTTTTCAGTGTTCTTTCCCCTATATGAGTCTATGAAAAACAATAGACCCCAGGGGAGTGGTCATTATGACCACAGGGGAGGGGTCATTTTGACCCCAGGGCTATAATTTGAACAATCTTGGTAGAGGTCTAATAGATGATGCTACATACCAAATATCAAAGGCCTGGGGCCTCTACTTTTAGACAAGAAGATTTTTTTAAGTTTTTTCTCTATATGAGTCTATGTAAAACAATAGACCCCAGGGCTATACTTTGAACAATCTTGGTAGAGGTTCACTAGATGATGCTACATACCAACTTTCTTTTAGACAAGATTTTTTCCCCTATATGAGTCTGTAAAACAAGTGACCCCTGGGGAGGGGTAAATTTTGAACCCAGGGCTAAACATTGAACAATCTAGGTAGAGGTCCACTAGATGATGCTACATACCAAATATCAAAGTCCTGGGCCTTCTACTTTGAGACAAGAAGATTTTTGAAGTTTTCCTTCTATCTATGTCAAACAAGTGACCCCCGGGGAGTGGTCATTTTTGACCCCAGGGCTATAATTTGAACAATCTTGGTAGAGGTCTACTTTTAGACAAGAAGATTTTTTAAGTTTTTTCTCTATATGAGTCTATGTAAAACAATAGACCCCAGGGCTATTATTTAAACAATCTTGGTATAGGTCTGCTAGATGATGCTACATACCCAATATCAAAAGCCTGGGCCCTCTACTTTTAGACAAGAAGAATTTTTCCCCTATATGAGTCTATGTAAAACAAGTGACCCCCGGGATGGAATCATTTTTTACCCCAGGGCTATAAATTGAACAATCTTGGTAAAGGTCCACTAGATGATGCTACATATCAAAGGCATGGGCCATCTACTCTTAGACAAGAAGATTTTTAAAGTTTTTTCCCTATATGAATCTATGAAAAACAAGTGACCCCCGGGGAGGGGTAATTTCTGACCCCAGGGCAATAATTTGAACGATCTTGGTAGAGGTCTACTAGATGATGCTACATACCAAATATCAAAGGCCTGGGGCCTCTACTTTTAGACAAGAAGATTTTTAAAGTTGTTCCACTATATGAGTTTTCAGTGTTCTTTCCCCTATATGAGTCTATGAAAAACAATAGACCCCAGGGGAGTGGTCATTATGACCACAGGGGAGGGGTCATTTTGACCCCAGGGCTATAATTTGAACAATCTTTGTAGAGGTCTACTAGATGATGCTACATACCAAATATCAAAGGCCTGGGGCCTCTACTTTTAGACAAGAAGATTTTTTTAAGTTTTTTCTCTATATGAGTCTATGTAAAACAATAGACCCCAGGGCTATAATTTGAACAATCTTGGTAAAGGTCCACTAGATGATGCTACATACCCAATATCAAAGGCCTGGGCAAGCTACTTTTAGACAAGAAGATTTTTAAAGTTGTTCCACTATATGAGTATGTAAAACAAGTGACCCCCGGGGAGGTGTCATTTTTGACCCCAGGGCTATACTCTGAACAATCTTGGTAGAGGTTCACTAGATGATGCTACATGCCAAATATAAAAGGCATGGGCCTTCTACTTTTAGACAAGAAGATTTTTAAAGTTTTTCCCCTATATGAGTCTATGTTAAACAAGTGACCCCCGGGGAGGGGTAATTTTTGACCCCAAGGCTATAATTTGAACAATCTTGGTAGAGGTTCACCAGATGATGCTACATACCAAATATCAAAGGCATGGATGGGCCTTCTACTTTTAAACAAGATATTTTATTTTCAAGTTTTGGTTAATTTCCCCTTTTTTGTTGCCGTGGCAGCCAAAGTTTGGCATGGAATAGAATTCTTTGAACAAATTTAAAGAGATCCTCCCAAGGAACATTCCTGTAAAATTATTTTGAATTTGGTTAAATGGTGTAGGAGGAGAAGTTGTTTGTAGGGAAATGTGAACGGACGACGACATCGACGGACGACGACATCGACGGATGACGGATGGTGAGCGATCACAAAAGCTCACCTTGCACTTCGTGCATTGGTGAGCTAAAAATGCGGCATTCAAAATGTCTGAGTGTTAACAAAATGTTCCTTCAATTTGATCTAGTGACCTAGTTTTTGACCCACCATGACCCTTATTCTTACTAGGTGTAGATATTGTCAAGACAAACATTCTGACAAAGCCTCAAGCTGCTGAAGGCAAAGTGTGGTTGCTAGACTAACAAGATGTTCCTTCAATTTGGTGGAGTGACTTAGTTTATGACCCAACATGACCTAGTTTATGACCAAATATATTTAAACTTAGCCTAGATATCATCAAAACAGTTATTCTGAAAACATTTCAACATGCTTAAGTTTAAAATAAGGCATCCAGAGTGTTTTCAATATGTTCCTTCAAATTGACATTGAAACCTAGTTTTTCACCTCACAGGACCCAGTCTATAACTTGGCCAAGATTTGATGGAGATGATTTTCTGATAAACTTTCATTCATATTGAATGTTGTAAAATATTGCCTGTAGTGTAGATTGTTCACAAAGCAATTGTTGATGGCGTGTGACCGAAGGACATCACACAAAACCTGATCATAAAAAACACAAAAAACACAAACTGTGCAATCATGATGGCCCTGGAATCGCTCGCCTGATTTTTTTTCACTTTAGCTATATAAGCCCCGCCATCTGGCAGCCATAGTTTCCGACCAATCAACTTGGCTTGAAGGAATTTGAAAGTGGGTCATCCAAGAAACATTTCTACAAAATTATTTGAAAATAGGCCTGACACTTTCGGAGGAGAAGATTTTTTAAGTTTTCACTATAGCCATATAAGGCAAAATAGCCCCGCCCCCCTGGCGGCCATGTTTTTCGACCAATCAACATGGCTTGAAGGAATCTCATAGAGGGTCATCCAAGGAACATTTCTACAAAGTTATTTGAAAATCTGCCAACCAGTTTGGGAGAAGAAGAATTTTGAATATTTTTTCATTTCGTTGCCATGGAAACCAGAAATTTGCATGGATCCCAAAAAATTGAAGGAAATCTGGTGAGGTCATTGAGAGGATGATTTCTGTGAAGTTTCATCCCAATTGACCCACTGGTTACTGAGGAGAAGAAGTTGACGGACGACGGACGCCAGACAAAAGGCGGTCACAATAACTCACCTTGAGCAAACCTCAGGTGAGCTAAAAACAGGACTTCCTTTATGTACTACATTTAATTAGATAAAACAAGCTTGATATGTTTTTGATAAACTTATCCATTAATAAAGATTACCTTGTATGAATCCATTAGTATTATACGTAATCAGCTGAAGTTCCTCTCCTGTCCTCATCATAACAGCTGTAATTCGATCAGTAAATAGGTTTCTCTCAATATATTCCCTTGTTTGATGTTGATGCAGGAAGTTATATCCCACAGTCAAAGATGCATGCAATTTTCATTGTTTTGACAGACACCAATGACCAACGGGTATATCACTAACTGCCTATATAAACTTCCTCTCCCATTATCGCCATAACAGCTGTGATTCCATGATTGTACAGGTTGATCTCAATCCATTTACTGTTTTGATGTGTATGCAGGAAAGAATATTACCCCACAGTCAAAGATGCATGATATTTTCATTGCATAGACAGGTACCAATGACCAAGGGGTATATCACTAACTGCTTATAATTATGAATTTCCTCTCCAGTAATCGCCATCAGAACTGTTATTCCATGATTGTATGGGATGTTCTAAATCCATTCTGTTTAAAATAAAACTTGATGCAGAATATGATTGACTGCTGTTTTAATAAATGACATCAGACAATAACTGCAAATAAAAGTCGCTTTATATAAAATAAAATGATAAATTAAAGAATGAGATTACAAACACTATTTGTACCTTTTTCCTTTTAAATAGCCTAATATTTAAAAAATAGACCAGAATTGAAAACAATATACATGTATATTAGTTATGTCAAAAAGCCAAGCTTTGTGTTCTGCAACCAGTTTTGTTTTAGACCAGTTTGTACCTCTGTGCAGTCTTATCTGGATTATTCCTTTAAACAAATGACTTTAAACTTATCTTTTTTTACAAATGTGAAACAAGCTTTAATCTTATATTAATCACGCTTAATATTCCGGTATTACAACCAGTTCTCGCCAAATTTGTGCGGAAAATCCCAATCTTCACTGAATTCCGATTCAGATATTTGGAGCATTTTTTTAAGAATTAGGTAGACTTTGAGGATTCCGGTGTATTTTGGTATTTTTATACATTTTTCATGAGTATATTTGGGCAAAGATGCTTCTATAATGTTTTGAAAAGGGACCAATTCCCCACTTGTGTTCAGAAAAAGTAGCCATTGAAGGGTTTATACAGATATTGTTAACAATCAAAAATAAATCAACATTTTAATTGACATATGATTATTATAATTACTGATGATACAGATGAAACTTACATTTGTGTTTATCTTATGAAGATGACTTTTGACCTTACAGCATATGATGTTTGAAAGCATTGTGATAAAAGGTCAAACTGTTGACAATATGAAATTATATACAATGCTTTTGAATAAAAATCAATTGTGCATTTTCCAATTCTTAAGATTTAACTGTTTTGCAAGATGTTTTTATACATGAATGATGTTTAGCTGCAGGGTGGATTCTTTTACAGCATCGCAGTGGTCCTGACGGCTTCCAGAATTCTCAACCCCAATTTAGACCCCAGTTTATATAGGTGTGAATGGATTATGGTTCTTTTGTTGTATAATCACTACATTTAGATCATGATTAATGTAATAATGATGTATGTTTTAACATTGTTATAAATTATCCTATATCATAGTTTTCAAAGTATTTCCTCCTTTTCTCACAATCTTCCTAATTCATTAATATAACTATACCTTAGCCAGAAATCAACCTGTCATGTACATATTCTCCTTTTCTCACCAAATGTTTTCAAAGTCGTCTGCAATAGATTAACTATTTAGAACATATCAAGATCATTTAAATAATCGATCAACAGGTAAGTAAGTATCAATAATCAGTCTTTTGTTTATGACACTTGTGTGTTAAACCATCCATTCACACCTATATAAACCGATAATTGGCTACCGTCCTGACATGCAATGTGCCTTGTTCAGATTCATTTTTGATTATCACATCCTTTTATCACTTGTAAAAACATTTTTTTAAATCTTGTTCAGAACACACAGCACAAGGCATGCCCATATAAATCCATCTCGGCCACGGATATGTGTCCAAAGGAGTTTTGTCAGAAGGACTGACGACTTTAGCAGGTCTGTGAAGCATTGTCATTGATCTAGTGAAACAAATTTACCACGAAGAGCATCCTAGATCAGACAGTTATCCTAGTCTCAATATATCGCCGTTACATATTGCATTGTAATGCGAAGAGTCAAAATAAAAAATCGCAGAGGGCTTAGTGAATGATACGAAATGTCATGACTTATCTGAAAGATTTATTTATTTCCTCCAAGTTTCGAGCAAAAAATCTTTTGAAAACTAATAATTCACACACAAAAAAAATCTTGAATATACATGTGTTCAACAAGTCCGAAGCCGAAATTGTTATCCTATTTTCGTGACGTCATTATTTGGGCGCTTAGCAGTTTCCAAGAAGGCAACACACACACACACACACAAAAAAAAAAGGGGCAATAGGTCGTAACATATTGAAAACTAAAAAACTGAAGCAATTAAACATTTTATATAATTTAAATCAATTATCCTTGATTTAAATATGAACCATTTTTTTTCTTAATTACTCAACTTTGAATTTTCATTAAGCTTATTTTCCTTTCTCATTTGTTATCCCACTGTGTCAACCTAAAGGGTCTGCATGGATATTTGGTACCCTGTAAGCATCCTATATTTATATCATCACAAAGATCAATGCAGATTTCAAAATTGTCATATTTCTAATGGGATATTAGTTAAAATGTTCTAGTTATTTTACATCTCTATGCATAAGCACATTAAGGAATGTGAAAGCCAATGAAAAATTGCATTGACCTAACTAGGTCAAACAAATCATATGACCCTAGCCGCCATTTTGTAAACAAAGACCCTTTTTACGGTAAATTTTCATGTCCGATTTTACCACTGTTTTGGGGTTTAAACTGATCTTTAAATTTGGTATATGAAAAATAAGGGTATTTGGCTATTCCTCCCATGACAACAAGTAACAAAACTGTTTAAGATGCATTTTATTGTTGAAATATGTCAGCAAATACTTTGGCCATTGGGAAATAGTTTTACAGTTCCAAATCGGCTGCAAGGACAAAGTCACGTGATATAAGCCCGAAAATAGTGACGTCACGAAAAGGGGGTGCTCACGAAAATGGAATGTCCAACGATACAGAAACCTGGACTAACAGTTATCCCATCGCCAGGAATATCCGTCAATGAATGCAAAACATTCAGATTTACAATAGAGCTAGATCTGATATCTTTACCTACAAGAACGCCAAAATGATATTGTCTGTGTTAATATATGTTACGAAAACGAGAGAGATAAACATTCTTACATAAAGCAAAGGAACTCGTAGCCGATACGTTCTGGTTATCAGTCTTTACTGTAAACAAAAAAGTTATTGGCGTTAGCTCGGGAACCAGCTTGATTTGGACGGATGTGACGTCGGCCGGATATGAATAAATGTCGGTCATGGTTCCCTGCTTTGTTCTATGTAATTTCATTTGGATTTCATGAGCTGGGCCGTAGTATCTTTGCACCCATTTTTTTTCCATACTGAATATAGGAAATTTCCCCTTATTAAGGTTAAACCTCATAACGAGCTGTGCTAGCTGTATATTTTAGGCTATCTCCAACAAACCATGCAAAACCTAAGTTTGATGCTCAGGATATATCATAATATGGTGATAAGCTCCCCTTATATCGAATGAGTACAGATAATCTCCCTTGGAAAAAATTTGTCTCTCCACCGACTGATCTTCATAACATTTGTACTTGAATAAATTAGGATTTACATGCCGATTATCTAAAACTAATTGTTTACCCTTTTTCC
The DNA here is from genome assembly GCA_031761405.1 of Serripes groenlandicus. Lineage (NCBI taxonomy): Eukaryota > Metazoa > Mollusca > Bivalvia > Cardiida > Cardiidae > Serripes > Serripes groenlandicus. Next base: position 453,216 of record JASEVX010000118.1, on the reverse strand, counting down.
CCACCGCTACTGTTAACGGATTTGTAATGTGCGGAGCAACCGATACTTCACGGACACATCCCTTTTTTAATAACTTTTGAATTTCGTCTGCTACGAAATCTGAATTGTCAATTGCCGATTTATTATTTTTTAGCTCAACTCTATATGGAGTGTACCTCAAAGGTAATTTGTATCCTTTTTCAACTATGTCCATAATATAATCGCTTGCACCAGACTTTTTCCAGTGCGACCCACACTATTTTAATCTGCCAACTGGCGATTCTTCACATTTAACCGACTCGTTTGCAGACGGACATGTTAAATCAATACTAACATTCATACATGAATTATGATCAACAAAATTACTACTTATCTTTGAACTTCTGTCACTGTGCACTATATCTAACACCACTTTGCACTCGGGACTGCCAATGACCAGCTTTCCCACAACGGAAAACAAGACCCTGGTTTACATGCAGAAAAACCCTTAACGCCCATCTCATTCGCTCTAACTGCCTCCTTGTTGGTATGGGGTAAACCTTTTCTGCCTATCTCGTCTTTCCGGTCTCACTCTCCTGTCCGCATGGTAATGCGCACGAGAAATCCGTTTCTCGTTATCTGAATCGTCTGCTAAGGGATTAGCCTCGTACTCTTGGACCACCTTCCATCCGTGCTCGGAGGAATCCGCCAATGTTATACACTTCTGCCTATGATTTAAAAGCGTTAAACCTTCAGCAATCTTGTTACGAGCTGATGTCAGGTTACTGTCTGAATGGAACTGCTCGGCTTCTTGAACAAGGCTCCCGGCCTGGTTAAGTGTCTCCTAAACCTTATTGTTGAGTCTGCTCTGTTGCTCGTGACCTTTCTTCCGAAATGAATATGAATCGGTACCAGCACTCCGTTGAATGGCAGACAACTGAGAACGGCTGATTTCCCTTTGGTTAACATTTATACGCTGCTCGAATGACTCCAATTTGGAGTTCATTAGCTGCTCCATCTGAGATAGAAGTTCGTTTCCATCTCTGCGGCTGCCACGTGGATTATTTCTGAATTTAACTTTCGAGAAGAAGATATGCACTGCTTGCTTTCGTCCGGTAGAATGAATTATCCCGCCAATTCACGACAATATATACAAATAATTCCCGCCAAATACCGTACTGCCCGTGCACCCAAGCGCTTACGTATAACCCTGTTGTATACGCTACGAGAAGACAAATATTTCACGCTATTCTTCGAAACGAGTGAAATTGATATTCTGGTTATATTAGATAATCAAATTGCGGCATCAGTGTCTTGCCTCGTTTGAAATATATTAAATCATGGGTTTAAATAAACACATTCATTTATTAATAAAGGAACAACAATATTGTGCTGTTGTGTATAACTTATAATATAAAAGAAATGAAATTGATAGTGCCAAGAGATTTTTTTACAGTTATCTAGTTCAACTAATCGGAAATTTGAATTTAAGGGGTCCGTCTAGCATGGCGATTTAAAAAGTCGCAGCTGTCACAAAACTACTGAACAACAAGTTCTATTTCCAAAATATTTTCACATGAATAGTTGAAAATCTAAATGCATTGTTTTTCTTCTTTTGTGAATTCTCAATATGTGTGAAGGAGTAGGTAACAGAGGTGTCAAAAGGCGTTTTAACCGCTCAAATGATGAAATAATTTGACAAAAATTAAAAAAGGAAACGATGATTTTTATTTCTTAGAAAAAAAAATACCGCCTAGACCAAGATATGAACCAATGTCTCCCGCGTGCCAGACGAACGTCAATACCAAAAGAGCACATTCAATTTCTTATCTTTTGAGTGTTATAGATATATTTATATCAGTCATGCAGTTTGGCACCGATGGAAGCGTCTTGTAGAAATAGACTATAGAAAGGATTTTGAAAATTCGGACTCTTTGACTAAAAACATATGTGTTGTATATGTTTTATCTTTATAAAATACCAACCATATTTACTATTATTTCTATAATTTGATTCTCTTTAAGGGTATATTTCAGGGGCGTAGCTCCCTTTAGGCACTGTAGGCTCGTGCCTAAAGGGAGCTAGGCCCCTGAAATATACAAAAATGCAGCTGCGGCGACACACTTCTGCGTAATGTATCGACCAGATCAGCCTGCGCTGTCCGCGCAGACTGATACGGCCAACACATTCCGTATAATGGGGGGATATATAGAGTAGTGATTCCTGAAACAGACAATCCACAGCAGGCGAAAAGTGTTTATCCGGGTACGCCTGTGGGGCATGCTTAGGTTGATCCGGGTCGATACTTTACGCAGATTCCACAATGTTGATTTTCTCACGAGGCCTACACATTGATTATTGCTAAGCTACGCCCCTGTATTTTATCACTGGGACTGGACTATCTGTAAAAAAATAAATGATTCGGAATCGAAAAGCTGATTCTGTTGACAGCGAAGATTTCAATTCTGTAATTCCTATTAAAATCTATTGCATAAGTGATGTCAAATCAAATCCATTTTCTTTTCGGTTGATATCCCAGCAAGTTATAGCATTTTGTTTTTTTAGTTGAGAATTATTTGGCGGTACGATATGGGAGAGTTGTGAGCTACGCTGGAAGCAGTCTATTATTTATTTATGAAAATATTTTACAGATGCATGTGCTTCATTTACATTATATACAATATACGACTACCAAGACATCTCTCTGAACCCGAAATGGTGTTCGGTAATGGAGAGCTACTGTAGAAAGGGATATTTGAAGTAATTCATTGCCGAACCTTTTTATAAAACTTTAACAATAGGGACTGATTCCATCCTGTATTTCGATGATAGTCTTCGGAAGTCACCTACGATAGCAGTTGGCTCTGGCGAGCCTCTTGCTGTAAAGACATAAGGGTTTAAAGCCTCTTCCAGTAACAACACGTTCTTTACTGAACACACGCAAGTTTCGACTACAGACGATATTCCTCTCTAGAATGATAAGTGCTCAAATGGACTGAGAAAGACAAATGCAGACGGTTTATTTGTATGGTGACTTATGTCGTTTCATTTTTTCAGTTATGAATTTTCTTTGTGACAAAAGTTTATTTTGACAGATATATAGGCTATTATTGGGATAGATTGACGCACCTGTGCTCCGTAACCGATTTATTAAAGTCTTTGCCGCTAGTGTACAGTCTGGCGTGAGGAGGTTTAACTTCATGATTGATAGACACGAATCAGATGACTTTCGAAAATATCTTTCCTACAATGTTTTCAGCTATATTATCAACACATCATTGTTAATTAGGAATTACTCAACATTGATATACCATAATAATTCTATCTTTGAAATCTTTCGATGTTTTACTATGACAAAACAAAACAGACAGTTTTTGAAATATTAGGCAGGCAGGATGATAAATTTCATGAAAATTACAGGTCTGTAGTATGATAGGGTTGTTCTATGGTACAATCACCATTTGAGTAAATTAAACTGCATTGATAACTGCTTGTATGAAGTAAAAGATATAAGAAGCGATATAGGTCTAGAACATACCTAGGTATACTAGCAAATGAGGAAGAATAAATACATCGCAACGAAGAGATCGAATAATGTTATCACAAATCCGTGTTTATATGATAGGAGTGAATAGTCATAGTCACAGGAACGTTTTATAAGTCTCGAGTAAAAACATAGGCCAGACGGTGCTCATGAAAACATATAATTGAGATTCCTGTTCGACATCCGAAGGTCGCCGTACGACCGAAATCGCTTGTATCTTAAAATAAGAATGTATATTTTGTGATATAATTTTTTATGAAATATAGCATATATCAACCGACTGTTGACCAACATTATACAATGGTGTAGGTAATAAACAATATAATAGTGTGAGTCATCGGTCCTGGATAACAAGGAAATCAAATCGATATAATATGACATCGATTTATGTTAAAATGGTACATTGAGATACAGAATGAATTGCATGATAATCACCGACATGATACTTTGTCAAAGTTCAATGTTTCGTCATAATCTTCATATATACTGGTATGACAACAAGTATGTAACATTTGCACCATTTAATAAGATGTTACAGTTAAATAATCTAAAGAGATTATTACGAATATCAGTACTCTTTGATAAACATGTTTATTGTAAATGGTTATCTAGTATGACATTTCATCCGACATCTACTTTAAATATGTTTTGTTTTGCTTATTTCATATAATATATGGATTTGACGGGAAAGTTACGGTTTAATACAGAATCGTTATAAACGACCCTCTCCACATGTGTATATAACTATAACACCACAGGTCTGGATCTTCTAAAGATACCATCAACACATTTTCATAGTAAACAGCTCTTCAACGAACCATGCCACTGATATACCTGTTTTACCTAACCATAGTTTACACGGCCGTCAAGAGTTCGCGGGAAAAGCGGCTGGTGTTACATTCTGACACGGACATCACCCAGGAACTACAGCTTCTAAAGGATGAAGTTAAAGTTCTTAAGGATGAAGTAAACAAGGATTAGGATTTTTCGTTCATCGATTTCTTTGATCCATACTGGAGTTGATATTTTCAATATGTACTAAGATTTCGATCATATATCAGAAAATTAAGCCGAATACGACGTATCTTAAATCACTATAATAGCATGGAAATGCGTTGCGTTTTGCCATTTGTGGGTCTTGTTGCATTAACGTTCGTCGAACACTTAGGTGAGCCTATGTATAAATATGCACAATATTATCAGATGCTTGCATGAAGCATAGATCCAGATCTCGTAATTTATGCCAGATTTAAAATTATAGTCTCATGGATGTTACAAGCAGACCCGTCATACGATCGCGTTACGGAGATGCAATAATACACACGACACGACTCATGTACTTTGATTTTTTATTCTTTTACTGCCGATGAAACAAAGAAAAACTTGTGTTATTGTATGCATAAACTGCGCATGTTAACGATAGGGTGAATACATTGCTTAGAACAAAAGGAAACAGTTCACGAATATAGCCATGTCTTAGCAGGGTCTTTCGATGAACTCGATTACTTAATTGATAACACTGAGGTTGATGTTAATGCTGTTTTAGGTGCATTTGAATCTGTACTTCAGTCATGTTCTGAGGATCTTAAACGTACTAAACGAAGACATCACACAACACGCAACAAGAGCTGGTTTGACGCGGAATGCAAAACAGCCAAAATAAAAACTATCAGTAGTTTAAAGTCGTTTCGGGCCAGCCGAAGTGAAGATGATTTAGATGCATATATTACAGATAAAAGGTTCTTTAAATCTATATGTAATAGTAAAAAACATGCATATGAAAAATTGTACATTTCTAAAATAGATGGGTCTGTAAATAATGCCAAATTGTTCTGGAAACAAATTAAAAATCTCACTAGAAAACAAACCAGTCAACCTAATATTAGTGTAGATCAGTGGTATGAACATTTCAATGCTTTATTTTCTGCTGAAGAAAGTAATGTTACAGAAACTGTAAATACAGACTCGATGAAACTTTAGAGTTTGATAATCTACAGGGTGTTGTTTTCAATTCACTCATAACCGACGAAGAAATCCCGAAAGTATTAAAATCTCCATTATACATATATACTTCAACATTTTACTCACAATATAAATCATTATAGCTTCATAAATTTGATGTCTACCGAGAACGCAGAAACAATTTGAATTTGAAATCTTGACATGTATATATATTTTGCATTCAAACAAAGAAATGACTTTTTGATGGGTAAAGAGTAATTGTTATGTACATGTATATCAATATCTCGACGTTCTGTATTGTACCATTTATAATATGATAAACCAATTTCGATAAGACAGTAAATAAAAAATAAAAAGGAAATATTTTGGGTGAGTTTAGATGAATTACGTTATATATTTTAAATCGTTTTTCATCTAAATTGACTCAAAATATGATCGCTTGTATATCATAATACAGTTTTTTAAGCGTATCATGGTTGGTTAAAATAGAATAATTGTAAGGCAACACTATTATATAACTATCATTCTTACCATTGTACTTTATGTATTGTATATATTATTGTATATGGGCCGGTGGCCTGAAATACAGAAATAAAGAATTGAATTGAATTGTGTACTTTCGCGTTAATTGTCAGAAGTAATCTGCTTAATGTTACAATCGGCCACACTCAACCATTTCTAAAACATATATCTAAGCATCAATTTCCGAAACATATAATTATGATTATGATTGGGTTGAACTACCTGTTTTCTACTGCAGCGTCCAATTAATTTATTATGATATTCACGGTTATTTTATATTTAACAATAACGTTATTAAATGGGAGAGGTCTTTTCTAAATACAACAATGATGATGGTCTAATTTAAGCACACGACATTACCCTTTATTTGGCTGTTTCAATATCAATTTGAAAAATGAGGATTAAATGGGACAATCATTTAGAAAGTCGCAAACAATTCTAAAACTTACACTAGAAAATACTGGTAAAGATTGCAGTTTAAAGCAATTGCACAGGTTTGAAGTTACGTCTGTTTTATGGGTTTCCATAAACTATTATATTAGCTATACCATAAATGATTACTACCTACCGAACAATATTGACTTTACATTCGAAATCTGCATATGCAATAATAAATTTAGTCATACAATTTCCTATAGTGTTTGCTCTCAATTACCAAAGAATATTTGTGAAATAAAGAAGTGGCAAAATATGCATTGTATACAGATCAAGTTCAAAGTTAACTATAAATAACATATAACAATATTGACTGCCAATCATGCAAATACAAATTAAACAACACTCATATATATATATACACATGAATCAGTTTCCTGGCACAAGTATTGCAATGGAAATTAAATGTGAAACATAAGGTATCAAATTATTATATCCTTTACATGTATTTAGAAAGTGACTTTAATATATCTATGATACAGGATAAAGAGTTTGGTCCATCTTTCAGGTGTGGGAACTGTTTACGTACGTTGGGGAAGAACACGTTGTCCACATAATGAAACGACATTGGTCTACAAAGGTATGTGTACTCGTGAACAAATTAATGCTCTAGTAACAATAGCAACAAATAGTAAACGTCACAAGTGAAGAAAAAAGTCCTAGTCTGTAGATTACTAGAAGCATAAACGGATTTATACACAAGTTATGTGACATAGTCTGGCCTGGAGGTAGTGCTACCAAGTTGTTTTAACGGGAAAAAAAGCTATATCCTATGAAGGTCATCTTACGTATTTGTTATGCATTGTCAGGCGAAATCAGCGTCGCAGGCTATCAATTGCTGAGTCAGATAGAGGTATATGTATACTAGGACACATTTAATCTGATTCTGACCTTTGTATTATAAAATTCAAGCCAACTGTGCGTCAGCATGTGTGTTGTTGTAGAAAGAATACCTGTGATAAAACAAATATACGCCATAATAAAGTACAAGCTTGTGCAAAGGGTCGGGCGTGATCAGGCCAATCATGTCGGTTATATCAATGTTTAGCTATCTGTTTTGCAATTTGTATAGGTTTTTTCTTTGCGTAAAGAGTAAAACAATCAAATGTGTATAGTATTTATAAAGGATACTTATTTGCTTTAGTGTATTATCGAAATTTCATTCATCTGGTGAAGAGCAAAGGGTGATATTTCCATGACTGGCGAATCCATCAGGTGAGATATAGCTCTATGCTTTTCATGAGACGAAAGAACATTTTTTGTGTCGTTTTAGTAATTTATCTCTATCCTTCTAACCCTGTCTTGAACACTCCTTATTATTATTATATATTTAATAGGTTTTCGAAAATGACATGGGAGGATAAGTTATTATTAGAAAAATACAAATTTAAATGTCTTGAACATATTACAATTGCGTTTGTTTAAAAACACTAAGTAATGACACATCTAAAATGAAATAAATATTCCGATGTTTTAAGTATTTGCAGTTTCTTTATTTTGACTCGCATTTATGTTGTTTTGTTTTATTTACGAAGACAAAACAGTCCCTAGTAGACTTGCAGCAGACTGTTATGTGTCAATCCTTTTAATAGCAATTTTAACTTACTGAATGTTATTTTCATGTTCAAAAAGAGATGTCTTGATTTGTGAAGAATGCATTTTATAATGTTTATCCATGTATATCTAAAATATGAACTGTTTCTAAGCTTGAACTGTTGATCACCTGACTCGCGAATACCAACCGCGTAGATCAATCTCATTTGCAGAGAGCCGTTCTTTACACTCACTTGCAAATAGTGAATTATAGGTGATTTAACATGTTTATTTGGTTCGAAACAAATGAAGAAAAGAACAAACTGAGATACACTCTCTGCCTCATTCGCTAACACTATCGACTCATTAATTCATGTATGTGAGTATAAGGAACGACAACTCTGCGAACTTATTTTTTTTTTTTTTTTTTTACCCTCGCCGTTCAGAATTAACTATTTGGCGAGCAAAACTCTGCGAAGGAGATTGTCTCTGCCTATAAAGATAGTGTAAAGAACGACAACTCTGCGAAGAAGTATGTGGGTCAAGAATCGGGTCTTTCGTACACAATTATTTCGTTATTGACAATTTTAAATGTGTTATTTATTCCCTACAGGCATTTTGCTTCCGATCTGCATATTGTTATGCATCATTGACACAAGGGCGCTCATCATAATATAATTTTTAAACATGAGTAGTTTGTTATTTTCAGTATGAAAAAAGAAGGAACGAATTACAATAAATTAACATGTTGTAGGGTTCAGTTTATGTTCGAAACTAAGTTTAAAAGTATACAACACTTTCAATGAAGTTGAACTGTTTAACTGATTTTATATTTGGAGGGAGGTCTAATTTATCAATATTGGACTACATTTTAACATTTGTCAAAATATGATATAATTAGGATGCCAAGCTAATATCATTTTGAGAAAAAGAGAAAACTCAAGATTTAAAGCGATTTAACCCTTTTCTCATTGTTTTAAAAGTAGATTGCTGCAAAGGTGTCCAATGTTGACTTTAATAGTGGAAAGGTAAAATGACGTGCTATTGCATGCACATGCTAAATTGTCTGTTTTGTGGTTTTATTGATAAATAATAAAATTCAAATATTCTGACAAACATCTTGAAAAGTGTATGTGGAATTCACAAATCTTATAATCATTCCTTAATGAAAGCACTGTATACATACTAAGACTAATGATTGGCAAGATTACTCATTTCCATTACTGTTTATGATCAATAATTAGTTGGCTGTGTGTATCATCAGGTAAACCTACCTTAGAATGGAGATTGATCATAAACAATGAAAGGCTTCAATTATATTTCAATGAAGGACATTCACTTCGTTGACAAAACTTTTTGTGATACATTTTCACTTGACCCCACCCCCGATGTTCCAATATGCCCCTCAGTTGATAACTGTTTTTTCAACTACTATAATGTAAGTGTTATGCATAACTGCAATATGGATTTCCGGCGACATTGATGCGTTACATCAACTTTCTCTTGAACCTTCATTTATAGAGGTTTTCCATTTGTTCATAGATGTTTAAAAAGGTTCTCTGCTGCTAACTATGTCTACTTACGTTGTATGTGTTAAACAGTCATTTGCAGCAGATTTATTTATTTTATAAATAGTGTGAGATACATGGAGTTCTTTCACCTTGTACAATAATGGTCTAGCTGCTAACTGAATACTCAACCAATACTCACATCAAGTGTTTGGGAAAATACTAAATTGTCACCTCCTGCAGTAAATGACTTTTGACAAATTCCCTTATTTCTCCTTTTCGAAGCACATTTCCAACCCTTTCCCTCATATGACAATTCTGCAGCAGACGACTTTGAACAAATTTGGTCAAAAAATAGAAAATCTCTATAATTGAAGGGATAACCTAAAAGTGGAAAAGATTGTGGCAAAAGGAGAAATTGCTCGTTTTGAGCAATTTATTCTTTTGTCACTACGTTTTTGAAAAGCCGTCTGCTGCAGAAGCGTCAGAAAGCGTCTATATGATGGAAAGGGTTAACAAAACTGAGGTTCCAGATCCAGATAATGACATTAAATTGCAACTACAGCACAGGTCTTGTAGACACATAGTGGCAAAAGGAGAAATTGTTCATGATGAATATATTTATTTTTTGGCTCAATTTGTTCAACATTATCAATTATTACACTTTCATTGATAGATGTTCAAGTTGTCTGCTGCAAATTGGCTGTATGTGGGAAGGGGTTTGGGTTAATATACCAGTTCTAATCTATGACAATACAATATTTTGTGTAGTATTGTAAATAAATCAATAGCACTTTGTTTGTCACATAAACAACATTAGAATTACAATAGTGACATTTAAAATTTTCCCTTAGTTTCCTGGTTATCTCCCTGATATGGACATATTTCTATGCCTCTGCAGCAAATGACTTGGCCCATTCTCACATATATCTGTATACATGTATATCTAAATAATTGTGCAGTTGTGACACATTTCTTCACTAGATATTCCCTACACACATATATCCGCTTTCTGATGCCTCTGCAGCAGACATCTTTTGAAAACAATGTGACAAATGGAGGAAATGCTCAAAACAAGCAATTTCTCCTTTTACCACAATGTTTTCACCTATTTTCAGTAAATTTAACTTCATTCATATAGATTTTTCTTATTTATGCCTATATGTTTTTTCAAAGTCGTCTGCTGCAGATTTGCTGTATGTGAGAAAGAGTTAAAAAATGTCTAAAAATGTCTTATAATTACAGTTTTGGACAGTTTTTTTCCAGACATAATACAATTCTATTCCATTATATACTTTCATTCATAGAGAAACAATCACGTAACCATCATAAAAGTCAGATTTCGACTTTGTTAACCCTTTCCCTCATATAGACACCTTCGCAGCAGACAGTTTTTTGAAAACATAGCGACAAAAGAAGAAATTGCTCAAGACAAGAAGTTTCTCCTTTTGCCACAATGTTTTCCACTTTTAGTCATAGGTTATAAATTATTTCATAGAGATCTTCCATTTTTTGACAATATATGTTCAAAGTCTCCTGTTGCAGATTTGACGTATGAGGGAAAGGTTAAAAAGGTAAATCTGAATACAAGGTTGTTTTAATTATCTCGGCATCAAATTATATAGCCATAAAAATGAGCTTATTTGTTCAACAATGAAAATGAAAAGCCTTGTTCAATTTAAAGAGTAGTAAGTCTACAATTTCATTGTAATTTTATTGGTAGCCCTTTCACTGTATACATACTAAGACTAATGATTGGCAAGATTACTAATTTCCATTACTGTTTATGATCAATAATTAGTTGGCTGTGTGTATGGTCAACCTTCGCAATAAATGCAGTGACTTACAATTTGACCTGTACAATAACCACTTAAGTAACAACGGAATGTGCGTTTGTGGTTATGGGTTGGAAGACTGTGAACATTTCTTTTTTAGATGTCATATATTTTACCAACAACGAATTCTGCTATTTCGACAACTTAGAATACACCACCCATTAAACTTGAATATTTTACTATATGGTTCAAATCATCTGAGCGTTGTTGAGAACTCAAATATATTCCTGGCAGTGCAGTCTTACATAAGAGATTCTGGGAGGTTTGAATAGATACTGTTGCTTTTCTACGGGTCTCTTATCCAAACCAAAATACCACAATACTATATAATACTATGTTTTAATGTAATCATATATAAGATATGTTAGTCTTGATTAATAATATGGTTGTTTTTTTGTTTTTAAAGGTTTACCAACCAGTTATTCAGTGAAGTAAGATAATTTATCTTGCCAACTCCAGTCGGAACAAATTGTCTATTTTATGTAATCTTTATTGCCGTTTACTATTTGTTAATTCAAAGACAGTATATAATGTATGTCATCCAAAAGGGACAGACTGAATCTAAGTTGTTAGAACTTGTAGTCTAACCCTTTTGTCATATGAATATTGAATGTTGCAAATCATCTTGTGTACTATTTATATGGCAATAAAATATGTTTAAACTAAACTATGGTCAACCTACCTTGGAATGGAGATTGATCATAAACAATGAAAGGCTTCAATTATAGTTCAATGAAGGACATTCACTTCGTTGACAAAAAAATGCAAGCATTTTCACTTGACCCCACCCCAATCTCATTAAAATCATCTCCTATTAACGCTACGCATAGGATCTGAGGACAACCGAAAGAGGGTCACGTTCAGACGACCTTTTCGCCAGCCAATCAGAACCTTGCTTTCACGTTTTTGAAAGTGAAAGTAAAAGTCTATATTTACCTAAAAATCTATATTTATCATGGGATCCCAATTTTCACATAGTGATTTACATGTGTGTATAGTTCTTATGACGACCGCATCATGGCTACAAATGCGTAAATGAGGCAAAACACCGATACAGTCTTTCCCTGACCATACAGCACTGAAAAGTGTTCTTTGCTCTGGTTTTAAATGGTCTATTTTTAAATTTGCTCATCTTCGTCAATTGACGCCATTTTGAAAGTTAAGCCAAACGTTTGTTGAAACGAGTCCCCTGATTGGTTCAAATAAAAATAGCTTGGTGGATCTAAAAATAGCAATATTGGAAATCCAATAAAACAAGAAGATGAATTCGAATTGATCGCCATCAGATCTTACATTTGGTCAGATCGTGTACTTCAGTCAGATTGACCCCACCCCGATGTTCCAAAATGCCCCTCAGTTGATGACTGTTTTTTCAACTACTATAATGTTAGTGTTATGCATAACTGCAGTATGGATTTCCGGCTACATTGATGCTTTGTATCAACTTTCTCTTGTATCCTCTATATACAGGTTACATGGCTGGCAAACGTTATAATGATAATGGGAGTGGTACAAACAGCCTTTGTTTACCAGAATATCCAACATGGGGTAATTATCAAGATGGTGCACAGACTTATCGCGCCTACATATATGGAGCTGAATTTGAAAGCACTGGTAATGTCATCTTTGGTAAACATGTTGATGATGAAGATGTTCCGTGCGCAGTGTGTAAAGTCCCTTGACCGTCGGTGATGATTCCGGCACGTGTTAACTGTTATCCATGGTGGAAACTGGAATATACCGGTTATCTAATGGCGAACTACTACCAAGACAAAGGGACCGATCACGTGTGTGTTGATAGTGATCCGGAAGTTGTTACCCGCGGGGCTGCAAACACAAATGGTCACGTGATATATCATGTGGAGGGGCGGTGTGGTACCCTTGTTTGTCCACCGTATTACGATCACCGGGAACTGGCGTGCGTTGTTTGTTCTATGTAGCAAATTGATTTGATAAGGTAGACATGATTCTGAAAATATGAGAAACAATTCTTATTCATTCTGGATGTAAGCATAATAAATACATCATCCAAAATTACAGATGTCAATAGAATTAAACAAAGTCTAATATAATAATTGATTAAAATATCGTCATATCTTTATTAGAAAATAAAACCGTGATATGACGGCCAATTTGTTAGGAATTATGGTAAGTGGGATTCATATAAGGTCGAAGTCGCCCAAATCTTCACGGTTGACAATACGTATCTGTCTCTTTAGTTATTTTACGCCGTTTGTAATGGTATTTCAATTATATCACGGCGACAGAACACTTGTTAAAAATTGGCTTATTAATAAAAATACCGATCATTGAATTTACAAGTGTATCTTCACGATGATGTAAAGTGTCTATAATAACAGGGCAATGAAATCCCCATGTCAAAAATGATGAGACAGTCAAATCCTCAATGATATTATAAATGAGTTAACAAAGTCTCCATGTCAGATTTGACGATACAGTCAAACTATCAATGGCTGTTATAAAAGATTTATCAAAGTATCCATGTCAAATATGACGAAACAGTCCTAATCCGTGTGTTAAAATGGCAAGACAGTCAAATTCCAAATTCGAATGTCAAAAATGACCTCACAGTCACAATCCCAATGTCAAAAATGACGGGACAGTCTAAATATCTATGTCAATAATGTACTTGAAATCGCAGTCTTTTATGTGACAAGTTGCTGTCTTCGTAAAATCCAGAAACGCTCAAATGGACAGAATAGCAAACAAAGAAGATTCAGATCAGGCTGTGCGATGGCGCAGATCAGTGTTGCTAATTTGTATTCGCAGTCCCACAAGGGCGATCTTCCTTTGAATTGGCATTCAAATTGTTAAGTTGACACCTTGCAAAAGGTTCATGCTGTATCACCATCTTTTTCCTACCAAAAACGCAGGAAACAAAAGATATTATACATTATAATGAAAGAGAAGTTATATCATTGAGATAGCCAAGGAAAGCTACACAACAAATACAGACTTATCTCATAATTCAATGTACGCAAATTCTTCATATTTTAACAACCAATATCAAGGGACGTGAGTTTAAATCCATGCTTGGTCGAGCCGTCTCTCTGCTGTAGTGGTTAGAGTGTCCATCGTGGGGCGGAAGACCAGGGTTTGGTCCTAGTTCGGGTTTTGATAAATTATACCGTTAGTACTGGTACATTACCCAGGAAACGCCGTTATACAGCTGACATATTGATGAAAGCGGCATAAATCTCAACAAAAACTAATCCAAACTTGATCGAAATTCTCACCAATGATTAACATAAGTTACTATAAACAGAACAATTAACATACCACCAAAGGACTGAAAATATGTACATGTACAAATGTATATATGCATACTGTATAGGCAGCCAGTTGCACGGAAATATTGACGTGTGTAATACTAGTGGGATGAAGCCGTGGAACATCTGACTAGGTTAACCGCCTCGGTGGTGTAATGGTAGAGTGTCCGTCTCGTTGTGGGAGCTCGCGGGTTCGATCCCCAGCCGGGTCATACCAAATACGTTAAAAAAGGTAGTAATGGCTGCCCTCCTTGACGCTCAGGGTTGCGGGGTTAGCATTACGACTGACTGACTGGTGTCTGGATAAACGTAACTGTATGACTGGTAACTTACACAGGAAATGCTGTGATATAACGTAAACACCAAACAATCAATAAATCTGAGTAGGTTAACTACCCTTCGATACTAATTCCAATATAGCTGAATACGTCATTCGTATATACAATGTATAAGTTATCAATCTAAATGAAAAACGAGTAAGGTCAAGCGATTTAGAATCTTAATGCATCTGCTTTTAGCGAAGACTCATGCGAGCCTATACTTCCACACAGTCTCTCCAGAGTCTTCACCATCCGCCTATAAGTTATACATACTCGAACGCATCTTCTGACAAAATAATTAGAATTACAGCTCCACTATTTGTATTTTATGCCAATATGTCTTTAAATGATGTCAAAGCGGACGGAGTGTAATCTAGACCAAAGGCGCAAGGCCAGGCACATGTATAACACGTTGCTAGATATCTAAGTAAAATAACCTTGATATATTAAGGGACATACCATACTGTTCGTTGCCCAGACACAACATTATTTAAACTTGATATTCATAAAATTGAATATGAAATGTTTTCAAGTGCATAGCTGGACAAGTCCATTAAAACATCAGCATTGAAAAGGTTAATTCCTACCTTGATAAACACGTTTTTTGAGGCAGATAACTTTTGAAAGCATTTTTGAGAAATGGGAAATCAGTCAAAAACAAACAATTGTCCAATGTTTTAACACTGATTCAAAATATCAATTAGTAAATGCTAAAAAGTAATTATATCATGATGCTCTTTGACTTCTTCCAACTGTTTTTTAACTTTGTTTCAAAATATCAAATATCAAGAAGAAATAGCTTCAACTTCATAAATCCGTCTTTGAAATCATACACATACAAAGGAGATGGTTCTTATCACACAAAAGGTTAATTAAACAAAATTACAGAATAATCGGGTCCTTCTATGCGGAACAACTACCAATAAGAGTAAATTAAACTTCAACGAAAACTGATTGTATGAAGAAAAAGATATAAAAAGTTTATATCAGCATTTAAAATAACTATGTAGACTAACAAACAAGGAAGACATAATTCATCACAACCTAGAGATTCAATAATGTTATCAAGAATCCATGTTTAGATGACAAGTAAATATTGTTAATAGCCAGGGAAGTTTCATAAGTTTCAAATAAATGTGTCAATTTGATATCATGTTGTACCGGCGAACAGGGAAGACTCTGATGAGTGTATGCATATGCACAGTTTCACCAGAGACTATACTTTCCCTCCATATGGCATTCCGAAATAAATGCATATTGTGACAAAGCACAAGTAATGTTACCCAACAAGATTGACGTTAATATTATTTGATATGATGCCAAAGTTGAGTTAACAAGACGCCAGACGCAGATTTACGATAATATAACTGACGTCATACCAGAGCTTCAACAAGACACCAAATCGCCAAACGAGTACATTGTATAACGATACTATCACTTTAAATGATTACAAACCGGAGAGTCAACAGAAACGAAGTCGCAAAATGGGGATTAATTCTAATATCACTTTATTTGATGTCAAACCGGAGAGACAACAGAACACAAATCGCCATACGAGTATTAACGATAATATCCACTTTAAATGGCGTCAAATCGCCATACGAGTATTAACGATAATATCACTTTAAATGGCGTAAATTGACATACGAGTGTTAACGATAATATCACTTTAAATGGCTTCCAATCGCCATATGAGTATTAACGATAATATCACTTTAAATGGCGTAAATCGACATACGAGTATTAACGATAATATCACTTTAAATGGCGTCAAATCGCCATACGAGTAATAACGAAAATATCACTTTAAATGGCGTCATATCACCATACGAGTAATAACGAAAATATCACTTTAAATGGCGTCATATCACCATACGAGTAATAACGATAATATCACTTTAAATGGCGTCAAATCGCCATACGAGTAATAACGATAATATCACTTTAAATGGCGTCATATCACCATACGAGTAATAACGATAATATCACTTTAAATGGCGTCAAATCGCCATACGAGTAATAACGATAATATCACTTTAAATGGCGTCAAATCACCATACGAGTAATAACGAAAATATCACTTTAAATGGCGTCATATCACCATACGAGTAATAACGATAATATCACTTTAAATGGCGTCAAATCGCCATACGAGTATTAACGATAATATCCCTTTAAATGGCTTCAAATCGCTATACGAGTATTAACGATGATATCACTTTAAATGGCTTCAAATCGTTATACGAGTATTAACGATAATATCACTTTAAATGGCGTTATAACCGGATAGTCCATAATACACCAATCGCAACTCGAATATTAACGATGAAATCAATCTAAATATCGTCAAACCGGGGTGGGGGGGGGGGGGGGGGAGAAAATACAGCATATCACAATACGAATATTAACGATAATTTCACTTTAAATGGTGTCAAATCGCCATACGAATATATTAACGATAATATCACTTCAAAGTGCGTCAAACCGAAAATTCAACAGGACCCCAAATCGCATGACGGGGATTTGCGATAATATCACTTAAAGCGATGTCAAACCAAAGCTTCAGGAAAATCCCCATAGCCGGACGGAACTCATGAATAACATCCCCTTCAAAATAAACCATAACCCTTTCTGTACAAACCAAATGTTGTCCTTCCCGTCATTCAAGTTCGTGCATTACATAATAAAAGTATTTACTTTGTAAAATAATTTTTATAAAATATATCTTATATTTAGAGACCGTCGACTTTTCATGCAACGGCGTAGGCTTTTGGTCTAATGAACAGCGTGGTCAGTAGTGTAATGTATCGATCCTGGAAAACACGAATGTTATTTAACAATGATTTATCTCAAATTGGTACATTGAGCTACATAATGCATTGAATAAAAAATAATTCTATGTTCCTCTGTCAAAGGTGTATGGTTCTTTCTTATCCGTTTAAACCTGGTACTACCATTAACGATTATGGTGTAATGATGCTACGAATAAATAAGTGACCTTTCGAACAATACAGACTAATATCAGATTCCTCGAATGTGTGTCTTAAGCTTACTGTGTTCACAAATACTGATTACAGTCGTGTAAAGAAAGAAGACAACTTTTGCTTTCAGTAGTGAATTACAGTGAAAGGATTAACACGAGATTGGTTTTACAAAATGTATAATACTCATCACATTATAACATATCAGTTTTGATATAAATATAATTCGAGAGTATACAAAGCTATCGTGTGACTAGTATGGGACTTTTGAAACACTAAGTAAGATGTTTCAGGAAATTCTGTATAGAATAACATATTTAATTTAATATGATACTTACCTATTTGATAAACATACTCGTTCTTAACGATGATAAATATGATATTTTCACCAAAGCAACATTTTTTGGCGTACACGTAATATACGTCAAACAAAATTTATGTTTGAAAGGAGAGTGAATTTTTATGAACGACCCTCTTCAAAATTCTATATAAGCCCAATCGCCCTTCAATTTTTAATATTAAATATCCTTAACAAGTTGTCAAAGTATATAACGTTTCCAACGGATCATGACACTGTTACATCTGTTTTACCTCACGTTATTTTCCGTGGCCGTAACGGGTTCGCGGGAAAAACGGCTGGTGTTACATTCTGAGACTGACATCACCCAAGAACTGGTCAAACTGCGAACCGACTTTGTGAATATGCAAAATGAATTACAGGTCCTTAAGGATGAATTACAACATGGTAAGAAAATTATTTTTGTTTTGATTAACCGAAACATATTCCACTTCCTGTTAACCTTTTGATAGTATACAATAACTCGGAAAAATGCTTTTTTTAAAACGTCGATTTGGAATGTCCGTATTCACAGTATTTGATTGACTATTAAACTATTTTGGGCTTATTCATTTTCGACATTTATTTCATATCTCTGAATATCATTTATCCTTTATACTGCTATTGATAACTTCCATATTTGGTTGAGTTGCGCGAGACCATTGTTACATGTTGAATTTTGAAGTCACTATATGTAAATGCCCAAGAACACATACAAAAATAGAGCAAACAAATCAGACTGAATTACAAATGCAAACATAAGCAAAAGTAAAATAAGTAAAATAAATTCACTTATTCTAGTTATCGAAATATAATTACAAAGTCTCTTAATGTGTAAATATCATATTTAAGAGTACACAATTATTTAGATATCACTACGCCAATATAGCACTTCACCGCGCAATTACCCTTTGTAAATTGTAACCCTTTCTTCACTTTCGGCAGAGATGTAAACATCCACGCGCCCGCTAGCATAAGCAAGTGGAATAAAGGATCGGGCTAGTACGAAATTCTAGGCGCTAGTCCATATATATTCGTTCATGTCCTTATTCATAATGATAGAATGAATTGCTTAGCCTTTTCTTTCTCTTTCTCTCAGTCCATCCAGGGACACTATATTGTCCCTGGTCCATCTATTCCTTCGACAAAGTTGCGTATAGAACATGTGCTCGTTTCTAGTTACGAAGCCCATCAAAGTCGTTTTAGTTATGCATTCGTTTTCAATAGGTAATTTTCCTTTCACATATATGCCACAGGCATGTTTCCGCAAAAACATGAGTATAATCGACGATAAGTCGACGATTAACGATGACTTTTGCATTTTGGATAGGTGCTTTCGACAAGGTCCGCATCTAAATTCCCGACTTTTAAGAAAGAGATTTCATCAAATCATTTGAGCGCTTTACGATTGCGAGTCAATGTTCTAAACACTTGTTTATTGGAAGCCGCCAGGAGGCGGCTTCCTGTAGGGATGCTTAGAAATTTCGAACAAGGAGAATATTTAGACCTGCCAGCTTGATCACATATCTTGATTTCTCTTTGTCCTTACTAAGTTCATTAATTTAAGTTAATGACTTTTAAAACATCCCTTTTACACTCTATATACATGTGTGAGTTTTACAAATTAAAAACAAAAGACAAAGGCCAGTATATTAATTTAGTTTAAACAATATTTTATTCATATACAGTTACAAAATAAACATTTTGGTACATTACATAGGAGTCAATTTTGGATTGGAAAACAAGTTTTTTAACTGGAAAAACAAGTTTTGAGAGAGAGAGAGAGAGAGAGAGAGAGAGAGAGAGAGAGAGAGAGAGAGAGAGAGAGAGAGAGAGAGAGAGAGAGAGAGAGAGAGAGAGAGAGAGAGAGAGAGAGAGAGAGAGAGAGAGAGAGAGATGAGTAGAGAGAGAGAGAGAGAGAGAGTGAGAGAGAGGAGAGAGAGAGAGAGAGAGAGAGAGAGAGAGGGGGGGGGGGGGGTTACCACACATCATCAAGACTAGGTTTATCTCATCGATTCTCTTCCGGAGAACGCAATCGCATCTTGTTTCAGGTCGTACTTTCACCGTCCTGGAAGAAGACCGCCTAAGAATATATCAATTTACATCAGTTATGAACTAGAACCTCTTTGTTGCTATGATGTATTTATGAACTTGTAAGATTATGTGTTTGTTTTCGTCAAATGTAAGGTATTCACTTCCAAAGATTAGGTTCGATGTTATTAAGGGACATTTAATGTTAGCGAAATAGTGATTTCTTAAGTGCTGGTATATGTGGCAATTTATGAGAAAATGTTGAACTGTTTCTTCTGCTCCACAAGTACAGTAAGGGGTGTTAACTATGGATTTACGATAAAGGTCATAGTTGAGAGAGCTACAAGACAGCCTCAGTCGTGTGTGCAAGACTTGTGCTTTCCTGTCTCCAATGTAAACAAGTGGTGAAGGTTTAAGCTGTATAGGGTTTAGTGAACGTTTAAATGAAGCTAGTGTTGGGGAGCGACGGGTTGTTTCTGGAAGTTTGTTCCAGGTGTTGATTGTTGATGGGAGGAACGAAGATTTATAGATTTCCGTTCGACAAAATATTCCAGGAATTTTAGAATCGCCTCTAAGGTTATGTGTTGCATTACTTTGCCTTTTGGGGAGAAGACCTTGGAGATATTCTGGAGCTTTTTTTGTGTGATTTTGTACATTAACATTAATTTGTGTTTTTGTCTTCGTTTGTCGAGAGTTTCCCATTTTAGGTCGTTATAAAGCTTGTCTATGTTACAGAGCTTAGTTGCTCCTGTTATAATACGGGCAGCTTCAATTTGAACAGATTCTAATTCTTTTTTGAGAGCGTTGGTACAGTTGTCCCAGACGACGTCTGCATATTCTAAAAGAGGACGTATAAATGTTAGGTATGTTTTTTCGAGACTTCCGATTTAGCTTAAATTTTAATGATCTAAGAATACCTATACGTTGCCATGCTCTTGTCAAGAGCGTAGATATGTGCGTTTTCCATCTGCAGTCTTCAGAAAGGATGAGACCGAGATGGCGATGTTCTTTCACTGTTGAAATGTGCGTGTCATTGAAGATTAATGGAGGATGGGTAGGTTTGCGTTTTTTCCGGGTGAAGATTATAGTTTTGGTTTTTGCAGGATTGAAAGTAACAAGCCATGTTTTAGACCATATGTGGATTTTATCAAGATCATTGTTTAGTACATGTGATGTCAAGTTTGGGTCCCTAACTTCAACGTAAAGGGATGTGTCGTCTGCAAAAAGTCTAATGTTTGAGTGTATGTCAGAGACAATGTCATTAATGTAGGTCAGAAATAGAAGAGGTCCAAGGATGGATCCCTGGGGTACCCCTGCATTAACGTGATTCCATTCGGAATATGCATTGCCGTACACAACTCTCTGACGTCTTGACGATAGGTAGGAAGAAATCCATTTGAGAAGGGATCCGCGAATTCCCAAAGATGAGAGTTTGAAAAGGAGTCCTCTATGCCAAACCCTGTCAAAGGCCTTCGAAATGTCACAGAACACGGCTCGTACCTCCATGCCTTCGTCAAGAGCTTTACAAATGTCGTTATAGATGTATACTAGTTGGTTTACAGTCGAGTCGCCCTTAACGAAGCCGGACTGAAGAGAACTTAGTAAGTTGTTATCTATCAGAAAGTTGTACAAATACTTATGGATGCAGCGTTCCATGATTTTACCGATGCAGCTCAAAAGAGAGATTGGGCGATAGTTTTGTGGATTTGAAGGATCACCTTTTTTATAGACCGGGACGACATTGGCTAATTTCCAGGCAGATGGGAATTGGGAGTTGGTGAGAAGCTTATTAAAAAGAATTGAAAGTGGGGTCGAAAGTTCACTTGAGCCCTCTCTGAGAAGCTTTGGACTAACCAGATCTGGACCACTTGCTTTGGACGGATCTATACATGATATAGCATCAATGACATCGCTTGGCAATAAAGAGATAGTAGTCAAGATCGACTCGGGCTGGCTGGCGGTAGGTGGGAGGACATTTGAATTGTCATCGATGTTTGACTGTTGACAGAAGACAGAATTCAGTGTTTCAACTTTGTCATGGTCAGTCTCTGATTCAATATTGTTGTAAAAAAGTGAAGGAATAGTTGATGATGTTGATGCTGATTTTTGTTTTGATATCTCCTTAGCTAATTTAAACCATGCTTTTGTAGAGCAGTCTTCACTATTTAATTTTTCGATGAGCTTAAGTTGGTGGTCGTTTTTAGCTTTTCGAATAGCTTTTGTAACTTCATTTCTAATTTTTCTGAATTTAGACCAATGGTATTCATTGTTTTCTTTTTTAGCCGTTCGATGGATTTTATTTCTTTTACGAATAAGTCGTCTAATACCATTATGGAACCATTGGGTGTCGAATGGTCGGATAGTTACCACTTTGTTTGGAATGTATTTACAAGCTGCGTCAGTAATGACTTTGGTAAAAGAGTTAACTAGGGTATCGGGATCACTAGGAGATAGTACAGTGTCCCAATCTGTATTCGACAAGCAACTTCGGAAGGCGTTAAAGTCTGCCAAGTTGTAATTCCATACTTTGCGTTTAAAGGTTGTAGGGGTCGGTTTATCGAGTTTAATGACTAACACTATTGGACAATGATAACGTACCAAATTAGGAACAAAGGGGACCGATACAAAGCTGGACTTGACCTGAGAAATGTCTTTAATGAAGAGCAGATCGATCAGAGATGAGGAATGTTCAGTAAAGTGGGTAGGCGATGAGATGATTTGCTGAGAGCTGTACGATGTCATCAAGTGAAGAATTTTAAAATTGGGGGAGTCGCTAAGTAGATTTTCGTTAAAGTCACCTGCAACGATAAAGCAATCGTATTGTTGTGAGTACGCACGGTCAACGCTTTCTTCAATAAGACCCCAATAATTGTTATTTGCGCTCGGTGGTCTATAGAAACCACCTACTAACAGTTTTTGATACTTATAGTTTATTTCTACCCATAGAGCCTCGAGTCCAGGAATATGGAGATCCTGTTTATAGGATGACCTCATAGTATTTCTTACATAAATTGCAACCCCGCCCCCTTGTCTATCAGTTCTGTAACATCTGTATGGACCTTCACAGTTAGGTAATATCAAGTCAGGAGAAGCAACAGTTGGTGAAAGCCAAGTCTCAGTAAAAATAAGGACGTCATAGGGCTGTGCCTCTATTTCTAAGATATCAAGTTTTGGTCTGAGGCTCTGAATATTAATATGCATGATACAGAGGCCACTGTCTAATACATTCTCTATGGAATCAGTGGAGGAAAAAGAAGAGTCTGAAGATGTACAAGGCCCCGGGTTAGGATGGATGTCACCACAAAGTTTGAAATATAGCGAGATAAAATATGTGTTGTCAGGTGTATGGGCTAATGTATTTTTATTTTTACATGTGTGGTCATAGCAACTTGAAGTTCCAGTTTCATTGAATTTACGATGCATCCTTTCTGAATTGTAGATATGCGTTACGGAGGGTATAGATCATGACAGTTAAGATGCATCGCAACTTCCGATGTTTGACATACCCTGTGATAAGCTGTAAATTCTATGATGATGTGTGTGGAGAGATTTTGAGAATCATACTTGAAAGAGAGAGATGAGAGCATTAAAGTGAGAAAGAAAAAGACATAGTACATGATATTCGATAGATTGATAAATAATGGACTAAGTTGTAAAAGTTACATTTGAAGCTGTACAAAATGTCTAATAGTGATTGAAGATAATAAGAAACTCTTAGAATAATAGCTTATGTTTTCGAAAGCTTTTATCGGCCGGCTAGTACAGCTTATCATCAATGTTTTCAATGTTGAACTGAATTGAATAACCTCCAAATAAGAGAGCTTTTCTGAACACGGTAATTATAACATTTATCTTATATGTTCAAAACACGTTTGCTGTAGATGCGTCAAATATGCTTCTACAAGTTGAAATGTTTTTAATTGTTTAATGAAAAATTTGCTGGTGTTTTGATTATCAAATATAGACGAAGCGAAAAGGGACAAGTGGGAAAATTGCTTACCATGAGCAACCTCTCCTTTCGCCCAATTGCTTTCAGAAAGTGCGTTAACTATGGCGGAAAGGGTTAACAGTAGATTCCCAGATTGTTAAGTTGAGTAATGTTCAAATACATTAGCTTATTTAACAATTAATAATAGAAATTATTTTGTTATCAATGTTTTTAAAGAGTTTCATGTTTTCTAGTAGTTTTAGGTATCTAGTTCACATCTATAGTTGAAATTCTTCTACAAGTGGGAAAGTGTTGACACTTATCATAGACAGTGTAGTTGAATAAACATAATTACATTTAACATTCTATCCACTGATATAAACTACTTCTTAATAATGTTTTCATTTATTTTATGAATTTTTAACTGGTGTTTTGATTATCAATTATAGTTGAAAACGTTGTCGCAGGTGGTGAAATTGCTCCCATTGAGCAAACTCCCCTCCTGCCCAAATGTCCTCAAAAGACGTATGCTGCAGATGCGTCAAAATGCGTGTACAGGCCGAATATAGGTCAGTGTTTGTCATAAAGTCACGTTAATAAGACGCAATGTATATCTGTTGGGATATGCATGCGATCAGCTTAAACGTATATTACTTTCAAATCTTATATTTTCCAAAGTCTTTTCAGAAGTGAACTTAACACAATGTATGAAGGAAAATGACGGTCGAAAGTGTTCGGCTTGATAAGGGTTGAAAGCTACGAACTTTACACAAGTCAGTGTTATTTCTGCGTGTTCCGTAATGTTTACTATGCAGAACCAGTAAGCGTGAACTGTAAGGTCACACAACAGCGATTCACTGTAGCCAGACAATAAGTATAATGGGAACTATACTGTTCAATAGAAAGTTAGGCAATTTTCATGGCTGTTTTGAATTTCGCGAAATCCTCCAGTGATTCCACTCGGAATATGAACTGGGAGTTATCTTTGATAAGAATGACCCCGTCGGCTGTCCAGACACTACTGATATGCTTAGATTTCACCAGTGTGCGGGCCTGATAGAAGATGGACCCTCGCTGCTTGGTTAGGTCTTCATTCAGGAAAATCCCCTTAAAGCCAACATCTTTCATTTTTGACTTAAGTTTGTAAACCTTCTGTCGAGCGCGGTATGTTGCAAACTTTACTATTATATCTCTGGGCTTTGGGTTTTTGTCGGATGCTGTTGATACTGCAGCCGTAGCCGTAGCCTTTTGATATTCTTTGGCTTTACCAAGCCTGTGTGAGCGGTCGATGTCGTTAATGCTTATGTCAGCACCAAGCTTTGAAGCAATATTCATTAGGATGTTGTCGGTGCTTTCCCCTGCTAGTTCCGCGACACCTGAGAGACGTAGAAGGTTTCGCCGGCTGTATTGGTTTGATTTATCTTCACTTGCTTCTAGGTTACACACTTTTGATTCTAGTTGTTGAACTCGTTCGTGGAGCGCTTCGTTTTCCGTTGTGAGGTTTGATATCTTCTGGTTTAGAGCATCGATAACACCTGAGACAATACTGGTTGTCATAGCAGAAATTTGCTTCTCGAACGTGGTTTTGAGGACGTCACTGATACGTGAAATGTCATCATCACTAAGTTTGAATGTTGGCATTTCCTACATGTTTGAACTGTCAAGATTCTGTTGATTGTCAGGGTTCGAGTCGGATGAGAATAGACGTGACTTTTTGACGTCGATAAGATCCAGTGGAGATGATGCTTCCCTTTTCTTTTTGTCGGTGGATACAGTAGAGGGCGTCAGTTCAGAGTTCATAGCAACGTACACTTTTTTGTGCGGTATACTTTTGAACTGGTTTAGCGCGGCACGTGCACACCGTGCGATTAGAGTCTATTTATAGGGTCACGCCTATAATGTTAAGGATAGTGTGTACTATCAAAGTTAACGATGCGTAACTATGGCGAAAAATCAGATCGCGAATTTGTTTATTCCGAAATGTACCTTTGTCATGAATGTAGGTTTTCGTCAAAATCCCCAATCCTTAAATACACCACTCAAGAAGTTCCTGATCAGGTTGTTAGGAGGAAACAGCTTCAGTGTTTACGCGAAATCCCTGGTTTATAGTCCGCTAGTTTTTAGTTATGTGCCCGACATGACACCGGAAGTAGAAAAAATGTATATTAATTTAATATATATACATTTTTATTTAAGCGAAATTCATACTGTATCTTGTCTAATCAGTAAACTGAATTGGTTACCTGCCTCATACGCCTTTTTAGTTCGATAGTATGTTAAACCGGGAACCATGAACAAGAGAAGGCACGCAGTAAATGTAATCTGTTCCTTGTTGTTGTTGTTGTTTGGCGTTGTTTACCCTCGCGCTCGGCATTAATGCCATTCCGTTCCTTACATGCTATCATATATTACGCAGTAATTCTAGATGAAGAAGTGCAGACATGAACATATATAAACCACAGAAATATCTGTTTCACAATAAATGTTGCCGTCTAGTGGAAATGTTAATGTTTATCAAACTTATTCATACGAATCACAAGAAAAAAATCCTGGTAGTACTTAAAGGGAGGTAATTTGAAGTATATACGCACAATTTAACTAAGTTCCTATTTGGTCTGACACCTTTGTCTAATAATACACATGTATGACGATTTAAATAAACAACTTAAAGGGAATACAAATATTTAACACAGTTAAACATTTAAATACATGTTCAACAGCTAACCGTTTCCCACATACAACAACCAATTTGGTAGAGGAAAGTTTACGTCGTGCCGGGTTGGCTAGTCTCAATATAAAATCGCAAATATTAGAAATATACTTATACACAAACGGACGTTTCTAGTTTCAGTACATACACAAACGGTTCAATACTTAAATTTACTTTAACATGTTGGTATATTGAAATGGGTGTTTCTGTGAGATTCACAGACTTAGTACGTTGAATGAAAATTTGTTTATAACTTTATAAATTTTATATTAGGGTATCTACAAACAATTAATGAAACGTGTACACATTTGAATCACAAGGTAAATATCCTTGTATTGCTTAAAGGGAGGTAATTTGAAGTGTACAATAGTCTTCAAAGGGATAAATATGTCAGCGTATTACCGTCTACAGTTGTTTGTGGATTTAAATGTTCTTTTTTCTTATTTCTACATGAACAACGAAAAATTGCGGCTTCTCTTTGACGCTTTGCGTCAAACATTCGTCTTGTAAAGCGTTTAGAATACTTTGATTATAATAGGCAAAACGAATAAGGAACGAATAAATCTTGCAATAAATCGATCATTTCTTTCGGCCAAAATCAGGTAAATGACCCGTGGATATTGGTTGTTACAACATAACTGATTCATCCTTTTATTCTAAATTTGTATTACACAGTTCAACATTTGATTTTGACAGTTCGTTCGTTATGATTTTGACGCGATTCAAGATTTTGACGCGATTATTTCTTTCATAGAGTTGATTACTAACAGATGACTGAGTTGGTGATGGAAAGAACATTAAAAAGTTAAGTTCAGCTAAAACATGCACAGGCAGGCGAGTGTTTCATTAGGATAAGTGCAACACTCAATTCCCAATCCTGTTTGCCCTTTAAAAAATCACAACCCACCCCACAATATAAAAACTCTGCAGCAGACGAATTTATTAAAATAAAAATCTGAGCAAAGATACAGAAAATCACATTTATTGGAAGTGTAATCATTGAATATAGTTGAAAACATCGTTGCAAAAGGAGAAATTGCTTGTTATAAGCAATTTCTTCTTCTGCATCAATGTTTTCAAAAGTCGTCGGCTGCAAATACGTATGCAAGTGGGACAGGTTTAAATAAGAAACACTTTTTCAAATGATAGTCAGTTGGCTAATCTAGTATATAATGTCCGATTTAAATAATAATGACAAAACTTTCAAAAAACAAGAAACAGATTTTTTACAATTTAATTGAAAATATATTTAATCAAAGTCGAGAAAGTATAGTCGTCCCTTTCCGTGCTTTTTTTATGAGAGTTCAATTCACAGGAAAAACTTATTGGACAGAGTTGACAAATATCACATTGCATCAATTTCAGATTTAGGGTTTGTTTCTGTCAAACGGCTGAGGAAGACAACACTGAGACACACATTTTGATTAAAAGTTTATTTAAAAAAGGAAACATTTTATTTATGATAAACAACATTACAATGATTGTGTAGACAATACATCACACAATACATTTTTCAATTTGTACATTCATTGCACAGACCAAATCTTAGCAAGTTTGAAATTATGGACCTCTCAGCGAATTTTTTCTCACCTCATTATTTCTTGGCAGGATTTTACTGCTAAAATTGATGAAATCTTATTTCTAAATATGACCTAAGAAAGTCTTCCCTCAACATTTTGAAAACACCCTCAGAAGTCACCAGAATTTGGATTTCATTTTTTTTTTTAAACATCAAGTCAAGGGTAAAATATGATAACTTAAGTGAAAGTTTCAGTTGTTTCATTGGGACTGTATGTCACCATTTATTTTTGCAATGTATGTAAATGACTTAGAGGACTACATGTCTCTAAATGAATTTGACGGCGTGGATATAGGCATGTTGAAATTGTTTACTACTTTACGCGGACGATATAATTTTATTTGCAGAAAACGAGTGCAAATACGTTTTAGTTATTGCGAAAAATGGAAATTATCAGTAAAGGTAAAGAAAACAAACGTCATGATATTTAGAAAAAATGGAAAAATATCGAAAAAAGTAGTTTTTAAATACAACGGTAATCCATTAGAAATAGTGAGCCAATTCACATATTTAGGCATATCATTTTCTTCAGGAGGGTCCTTTCAACAAACTTTTGACTATATAGGAGGGCAAGCTTTAAAAGCAGTTTTTGCATAAACAATATCTAACAGTATTTTAAAATATCACCATTAGTCATGCACCTAAACTTTTTGATAAGCTTATACTTCCAAAACTTAATTACGGGGTCAATGTATGGGACTTCAGTGAGGCTATAACGCGCAGAAAGGCTGCATACTAGATTTTGTAAGCAACAACTGCACGTCAAAGGTCAGACTCCTAATAATTTTGTATATGGTGAATTGGAAGTGACAACGCAAAATATATTTTTAGTCCCCTACCGGCGTGCCGAAGGGGACTATTAGGTTTGCACTCCGTCCGTCAGTCCATCTGTCAGTCAGTCAGTCAGTCAGTCCGGCAAATCAGTTTTCCGCACTTTT
Organism: Serripes groenlandicus; assembly: GCA_031761405.1. NCBI lineage: Eukaryota > Metazoa > Mollusca > Bivalvia > Cardiida > Cardiidae > Serripes > Serripes groenlandicus. Next base: position 423,805 of record JASEVX010000118.1, on the reverse strand, counting down.
TTTCTACATGCTTTGAGGTATTGAGCTGAAATTTTGTATATGCCTTTGTAATCATGTGTCACAGATCAAGTTCGCGTTTCCTGGGATTTCGTCAATTTTTTAATGAGTTATGCCCCTTTTTGGACTTAGAATATTCGTTTTCCGCATTTTTTTTCTACATGCTTTGAGGTATTGAGCTGAAATTTTGTATATGCCTCTGTAATCATGTGTCACAGATCAAGTTCGCGTTTCATGGGATTTCGTCAATTTTTTTTATGAGTTATGCCCCTTTCTGGACTTAGTGCAAACCGGTAGGGGACTATGGTATTGCTTGCAATCCAGTTACTTGTTATCCAAAACTGGTATGCCGATCTAAGTCAAACCTCTAAAGCTTTAACATATATTCTAATCAAATCCGTTGATTTTAAGATGTATTTAGACAACATAAAAATAAAGAAATATAGATTTGCATTAACAAAATTTAGACTTTCAAGTCACCAACTGGAAATTGAAACTGGAGGGAAACAACCTGTTAAGACTCCTATATCAGACCTTAATGCAAATTATGTAACACAATAGTACTTGAATGTCCATAACCTTTTTTTCACCTGCAAACGCATTTCGACGCAAAAGCAGCAGACGACTTTTGAAAACGTTGTGGCCAAAGATGAAATTGCTCATGATGAGCAGTTTCTCCTTTGGCCACCATGTTTAAACTTTAGTTTTTCAGGTTTTTGTCACAATAAGCCCACGGATGGATACTTGTTGGATACTGTCTATAACCTTGAACTTTTTGATAAGCTTATACTACGATGGATACTTGTTGGGTACTGTCTATAACCTTGAACTTTTTGATAAGCTTATACTACGATGGATACTTGTTGGGTACTGTCTATAACCTGAAGCCCACGCACCGCCGTTATAAGACACTTTGATAAGTGTTTTTTTTTATAATTTTCAAATGGGTATCTAATTAGCATATTAATGCTATTTATTCCGTAAAAGGGTGATAATTACGGAATAAACCGAACCCTTGTTGAGAAAACATCAAAGGAAAATATCCAATAAGTGTCCATTCGTAGGCATGTCTGTTTTCAAAGTCGTCTGCTGCAGATTTGTTGTATGGGGGAAAGGGTTAAATAATGATCTAAGACAAATATATATAAGAAAATATTATTGGTCTAGACCAAAAATTCCTAAATTCATCGAACTCTTAACAAGCAATAACCAGAGAACATTATCAAATTATGCATTTTCCTATATAAAAGTTTCGAAAAAAGAATGAAGTCACTTGTATAATTATCTCATTTAAAATGTATGTATTTTATTGTTGTTAACTGTTTTTCAAAATGTAAAAACTAAATATGTATATATGTGTGTGAAATGTTTATCGAAGTTTATTCCCATTTTCGAGGTTTTCTTTTTAGTCCTATTCGTCTACGATACAGAGATAATGATTTTTCGAAGTAGGGTCAATTAACTTTCACTTGACCAACAAGATATGATGATCTTGGAAACATTTCATTCTGGCCTGATGCAATGCGACATGCGTCATTCATCTTCCAGCAATGGGCTTAGTCTATGTGGAAAAGCAGCCAGTTGCTTGGAAAGATTGTTGTGTGGAGTACTGGTGTGAGAAACCAGGAAATGCATGAGTAGGTGAACTGGCCGCCGTGATATAACTGAGAAATTGTTAAAAATGGCGTAAAACCCCAAACAATCAATCTCCTTTTAATAGCAATTTTGAAAGAGATGTCTTGATTTGTGTAGAATTCATTTAATAATATTAATCCATGAATATCTAAAATAGGAACTGTTTCTAAGCTAAATATGTTGTGACTACCGAATACCGACTGCGTAGATAAATCTTCTTTGCAGAGAGCCGTTCTTTACACTCACTTACAAATAGTTAATTATAGGTGATTTAAAATGTTTATTTGGTTCGAAACAAATGACGAAAATGACAAAACTGAGATAAAACTGGTTTTAATATAAAAATGACTTTGAATGAACACTCTCTGCTTATAAAGAGAGTGTAAAAAACGACAATTTTACGAAGAAGAAACGAATCGGGTCTTTCATACAAAATTATTTCGTCCTTGATAATTTTAAATGTGTCTTTAGATTCCCTACAGGCATTTTGCTTGGAATATACATATTGTTATGCATCATTGACACAAGGTCGCTCACCATTATATCATTTTAAAACACACTCTCTGCCTATAAATAGAGTGTAAAGAACGACAACTATGCGAAGAAGAAACGAATCGGGTCTTTCGTACAAAATTATTTCGTCCTTGACAATTTTAAATGTGTCATTAGATTTGCTTGCGATCTGCATAGTGTTATGCATCATTGACACAAGGGCACTCATCATTATATAATTTTTAAACATTTCCTGTTTATTATCAATAATTAGTATGCTGTGTGTATGGTCAACCTACCTTAGAATGGAGATTGATCATAAACACTGAAAGGCTTCAATTATATTTCAATGAAGGACATTCACTTCGTTGACAAAAAAATGCAAGTTATGATACATTTTCACTTGACCCCACCCCTGATGTTCCAATATGACCTTTAGTTGATAACTGTTTTTTCAACTACTATAATGTAAGTGTTATGTATATCTGCAGTATGGATTTCCGGCGACATTGGTGCGTTGCATCATCTTTCTCTTGTGATTTGTAATATGAAAAAGGCAAAGCCTCATCACGAGCACAGCGAATATAATGGGTCTAACCTGTAGGTATGTGACTACCATGATAAAGGAATCTGTTTCAAGCTGTCGGAACTGAGACCGCTGTTGTACACTATTCCTACTTTATCTGTTGGTGCAAAGTCAAATCTTCAACAATTTTAACATTCAATTCATCACATGAACATAATCAATACAGAAAGGTAAAAAAAAACAATAGTGAAATCAAGTTTTTCCTTCAATTAGGCTTAGTGACATAGTTTCTGGGTTAAAAGCGATGTTCAAAACATCCATTCTGCCAAAGTTTCAACATGCTAACATTAAAAGAACAGCTTTTAAGTGTTAAAAAGATTTTCCTTTAATTTGGTCTAATGACCTTATGTTTGACCCGACTTGACCAATATTTGAACTTGGCCTAGATATCAATAATCATCAGGCGAACATTCTTACAAAGTTTCAAGATGCTGAATCAAACCTTGAGGTCAAGCTGTTTACAAGATTTTTTTCAAATGTTTTTCTTTGGACCTCATTGTTGTTTTTATCCAACATGACCTATATTTTAGTCTAGATTTCACCAAAACACCAATTCTGACATAATTTCAACATGTTAAAATAAAAAATGCAGCATTCAAAATGTCTGAGTGTTAACAAAATGTTCCTTCAATTTGGTCTAGTGACCTAATTTATGACCCACCATGACCCTTATTCTTACTAGGTCTAGATATTGTCAAGACAAACATTCTGACAAAACCTCAAGCTGCTGAAGGCAAAGTGTGGTTTCTAGACTAACAAGATTTTCCTTCAATAAGGTGGAGTAACTTAGTTTATGACCCAACATGACCTAGTTTATGACCGAATATATTTAAACTTAGCCTAAATATCATCACAACAGTTATTCTGAAAACATTTCAACATGCTTAAGTTTAAAATAAGGCATCCAGAGTGTTTTCAATATGTTCCTTCAAATTGACATTGAAACCTAGTTTTTCACCTCACAGGACCCAGTCTATAACTTGGCCAAGATTTAATGGAGATGATTTTCTGATAAACTTTCATTCATATTGGATGTTGTTAAATATTGCCTGTAGATTGTTCACAAGGCAATTGTTGATGGCGTGTGACCGAAGGACATCGCACAAAACCTGATCATAAAAAACACAAACTGTGCAATAAAAAAACAGGACTTCCTTTATACTACATTTAATTAGATAAAACAAGCTTGATATGATTTTGATAAACTTATCCTTTAATAAAGATTACCTGGTATGAATCCATTAGTATTATATGTAATCACCTGTCCTCATCATAACAGCTGTAATTCCATCAGTAAATCAGTTTCTCTCAATATATTCCCTTGTTTGATGTTGATGCAGGAAGTTATATCCCACAGTCAAAGATGCATGCAATTTTCATTGTTTTGACAGACACCAATGACCAACGGGTATATCACTAACTGCCTATATGAACTTCCTCTTCCATTATCGACATAACAGCTGTGATTCCATGAGTGTACAGGTTGATCTCAATCCATTTACTGTTTTGATGTGTATGCAGAAAAGAATATTACCCCACAGTCAAAGATGCATGATATTTTCATTGTATAGACAGGTACCAATGACCAAGGGTATATCACTAACTGCTTATATGAATTTCCTCTCCAGTAACCGCCATCAGAACTGTTATTCCATGATTGTATGGGATGTTTTAAATCCATTCTGTTTTAAAATACAACTTGATGCAGAATATGATTGACTGCTGTTTTAATAAATGACATCAGACAATAACTGCAAATAAAAGTGGCTTTATATAAAATAAAATGATAAATTAAAGAATGAGATTACAAACACTATTTATACCTTTTTCCTTTTAAATAGCCTGATATTTAAAAAATAGACAGAATTGAAAACAATATACATGTATATTAGTTATGTCAAAAAGCCAAGCTTTGGGTTCTGCAACCAGTTTTGTTTTAAACCAGTTTTACCTCTGTGCAGTCTTATCTGGATTATTCCTTTAAACCCAGGAATGACTTTAAACTTATCTTCTATTATAATTGTGAAACAAGCTTTAATCTTATATTAATTACGCTTGGAGATACAACCAGTTCTCGCCCAATTTGTGCGGAAAATCCCAATCTTCACTGAATTCTGATTCAGATATTTGGAGCATTTTTTTAAGAATTAGGTAGACTTTGAGGATTCTGGTGTATTTTGGTATTTTATACATTTTTCATGTGAGTATATTTGGGCAAAGATGCTTCTATCATTTTTTGAAAAGGGACCAATTCCCCACTTGTGTTCAGAAAAAGTTGCCATTGAGGGGTTTATACAGATATTGTTGATAACTCAACATTTTAATTGACATATTATGATTATTATACTTACTGATGATACAGATGAAACTTACATTTGTGTTTATCTTATGAAGATGACATTTGACCTTACAGCATATGATGTTTGAAAGCATTGTGATAAAAGGTCAAATTGTTGACAATATGCAATTATACTTCTCACAATGCTTTTGAATAAAAATCAATTGTGCATTTTCCAATTCTTAACATTTAACTATTTTGCAAGATGTTTTAATACTTACTTCAATGATGTTTAGCTGCAGGGTGGATTATTTTAAAGCATCGCAGTGGTCCTGATGGCTTTCAGAATTCTCGACCCCAATTTCCTAAGAATAGTCGACCCCAATTTAGACCCCAGTTTATATAGGTGTGAATGGATGATGGTTCTTTTGTTGTATAATCACTACATTAAAGATAATGATTAATATAATAATGATATATGTTTTTAACATTGTTATAAATTATCCTATACCATAGTTTTCAAAGTATTCTTAAGATTTGAAGTATTGTTTGATAGAGGACAGTTCCTCCTTTTCTCACACTCTTCCTAATTCATTAATATAACTATACCTTAGCCAGAAGTCAACCTGTCATGTAAATATTCTCCTTTTCTCACCAAATGTTTTCAAAGTCGTCTGCAGCAGATTAACTATGAACACATCATGATCATTTAAATAATCAATCAACAGGTAAGTAAGTATCAATAATCAGTCTTTTGTTTATGACACTTGTGTGTTAAACCATCCATTCACACCTATATAAACCGATAATAGGGTCGAGATTTCTGGCTACCGTCCTGACATGTAATGTGCCTGTTAAGATTCATTTTCGATTATCACATCCTTTTATTACCACTTGTAAAAACATTTTTTAAAATTTTGTTCAGAACACACAGCACAAGGCATGCCCATATAAATCCGTCTCGGCCACGGATATGTGTCTCCAGTCAAGTCTTTTAGAAAACTTGTTCAAACTTCCTTTTTTTGGACACCCGATATGTCTCTTGAATACACTGGGGACGTTTCTTCATGGGTTCTTTTAGTCTAAAAAGCTGTTAGTTTTGACTTATTAGCCATTAGTCTTAAATATTCCGTCCACATTGCAACCTGCAGTAGACACGTAAGATATTACCTCATTAAATGTGTAAACAATCTGCACTTGAGAACTTCGAAGAACACTTCTAAAAATAGATTTACTTTCTTATATGCTATTTTTGTGATATTTATGCATAGGGACTTAGGGTCATATTTTATTTATTTCTTACATCATACAGTAAGCGTGGGAGTTCCGGATCACTAACGAAACAAATAGTGATAGCTAGAATAAAGGAATTGAGAACTTAAAAGAAACGTTTGCAGTTTAATGGCAAAATATCCCACCTTTCATCTTATATTTGTTGTCTGTCACACATTGTTTGGTGTATTTTGGCAGAGACATAAATACATGTCTCTGATTTGGGTCACAGGGTGTATGTTCAACCAATTTTTGCATCGATCTTTGACCGTCCAAAGGAGTTTTGTCAGAAGGACTGACGACTTTAGCAGGTTTGTGAAGCATTGTCATTGATCTAGTGAAACCAATTTACCACGAAGAGCATCCTAGATCAGACAGTTATCCCATCGCCAGGAATATCCGTCAATGAATGCAAACATTCAGATTTACAATGCAGCTAGATTTTATATCTTTACCTACAAGAACGCCAAAATGATATTGTCTGTGTTAATATATGTTACGAAAACGAGAGAGATATACATTCTTACCTAAAGCAAAGGGACTCGTAGCCGATAGGTTCTGGTTATCAGCCTTTTCTGTAAACAAACAAGTTATTGTCGTTAGCTCGGGAACCAGCTTGATTTGGACGGATGTGACGTCGGCCGGATATGAATAAAAGTCGGTCATGGTTCCCTGCTTTGTTCTATGTAATTTCATTTGGATTTCATGAGCTGGGCCGTAGTATCTTTGCACCCAATTTTTTTCCATACTGAATATAAGAAATTTCCCCTTATTAAGGTTAAACCTCATAACGAGCTGCGCATCTAAGATTTTGTAAATATATTCTTGGCGTCAAAAAACAGACACCAAACAATGCAGTGCTAGGAGAGCTTGGTCGTTTTCCCCTATCTGTTTTATGTCGAGAAAGGTCACTTAAATTTTGGTGTAAGATAATGTCAAAAACTGATTCTCCTATTTATTTTATGTATAAAGATCTATGCGACAATGTCAGAGGTAATTGTTGGACATCACGGATTAAGACTATCACAGATCACCTAGGATATAGTCAATTAAGATATAACTTTAATACCAACTCAAACACTTTTCACAATATGAAACAGACACTACGAGATCAGTTCTTACAAGAATGGAATACTAACATAAATTCGTTACCCAAACTAGACTAGCTATTTTTGTAAATTTAAGGAATGTTTTGAATTAGAAAATTATTTAAAAGTTATAACTGATGACAACTTGAGAATACACATGAGTCGTCTGCGCTTAAGTTCCCATCGTTTAGAAATTGAGCAGGGTAGATTCAATAATATTAACAGAGAAAACAGAATATGCAAAATATGTAACCAAAATGTAGTGGAAACAGAATTTCATTTTCTTTTAGTATGTTTTATTTAATGTGATATTTTAGGCCACCGGCCCATACACATGATACAGCATAATTACATAGCATTAGAATTGAGAACAGTATTTACATCATAATAATACAGACAAATGATACAAAAACTCGGATATCCATTACATGATATATTTCTAAGAGTTAAAGGCTATGGCTAATGTTAGAACAATAATACGACTTTTAGATTGACTAGAAATGCTTAACTGAAAAAATAGACTTTGTATGAGATCACCTTTCTAAAGAGAACACATAGACCCGTTTTATAGCAGCTTGAGTTACAAGTCCTTCAAGGAGAACCAACTATACATTGCAACATTGTAACACAACTATTATTCAAAAGAATCAAGATATGTTCTTCTTATTTTAAAAGCATTATAGATAAACATAGTTAATTTCTTATCAAAATAACATTTTGCGAAGACATTAGATTGTAGAATTTATGAATACTAGGTTTTTCAAAAACATTATGTTGAAAATATCTACATCGCAAATCATAATACATTGGGCATATCATTATAAAATGGTATTCATCCTCAATAGCAGTTTCACAATATAAACATGTACGGAATTCTTTTGGTATATCTCTGTATCTTCCTTCCTCTATCATTAAACAATGACAACTACTGCGAAAGGAAGCTAGAGAAGAGCGAAATTTCTTTATATCTATGTTTAAGACATATGGTTCTAATGAAAATTCCCTTTTAAATTGGTGATAATGAAATAATTTCCTATTGACATTACACTTCGCTACCCAGGTCTGCCTGTATTGATCAGTCAGTCGTTGCGTATACAATTGTAAAAAGATCTTAGTATTATCAACTGACTGACTGGCCCATACATGACCAAAACCGTTAGAGTTCAAACTTTTCCTAATATTTGTTACCCAAAACATTTCATAACATAGCCGAATATATCTATGCCTTGGCATACTGAGCAAACGTATCCAGTATTTTATACAGCGTTTTGAAGAATATATATACATTGGAAGTCTACCTAGATCTCCTAAAATAGCAACATTACATGCTTTTGGTGACACATTCAAAAAGCGTTTACATGCAAGAATTTGAATACTCTCAATACTGCTAAATGTCTCTAAACCCCAAATTTCGGAACCATACAGTAAGACAGAGGAAACCTTGGCATCAAACACTTTGTAGAATGTTTTGCATGGGAGACAACCTAGATTACTAAGCGAATTTAGGATATGTAAAAGAGCTTTCTTAGCCTTAGCTGCAACTGCTTCGGCCATTTTAGAGAATGACAACCTGTTTGTAAAATAGATACCGACATAGGTAAATCCATTTACAGTTTCAATTTGAGAACCATTAAATTTCCATTTTTCTCTAGAAGCAAGATTTCCTCCCCTTTTAAACACAAGTATTTTGGTTTTATCTTTATTGACAGTCATTTTATTATTGCTACAACAATCCTGTAAAATGTTTAGCTGTTTTTGCAAACCAATTATTGTGTCGGCGATAAGTGCTATGTCATCTGCAAACATTAACATAAAAATTTCCACCAGGTCTGGGAACAGCTGGATTCCCCGTATATTGCTATCATGAAGTAACGAGTAAAGTTCATTTATAAACAAATAAAATAAAATAGGGCTTAAACTACATCCTTGTCGAAGTCCAATCGGGCAAGACAAGGTATCTGTATAACAATGCACGGATGATCTAACACGGGCCTTCACAGATGAATAAATGGAAATAATAGCATTGAATGACCTCTTACACCGCATGAATGTAAAATTTCAAACAGTATTTGACGATCAACAGAATCAAACGCCTTTTGAAAGTCAATAAAGGCTACATAGACAGTTTTACCTTTAGTGTTGAGATATTTGCTTATAACCGAGTATAAAACGAATCCATTGTCTATAGTGGAATATCCTGCCCGGAATCCAGATTGAGCCTCACAGATCTTGTTATAAATATCAACATAAAATGTAACTCTCTGTGTCAAAATAGTAATGTATATTTTACTTAAGGTATCTAACAAAGCAATGCCTCTATAGTTATTAGGGTTATTCGTATTTCCTTTTTTATGTATAGGTATAATAATAAATTCTGCCCACTTAGACGGAAATTCACTGTTAAGGAAGAGATGATTGAACAGTTTGAGCAAATAGGGCAACAATATGTCTGCGCCATAAACTAAATGATGTGGCAAAAGTTACCACTTGATCATTTAGTAACATTTAACTTATGTATTGCATCTGATATTTCTTGTTCAAGAATAGGACTGTTAAGTATGTAGTCATCTGTTTCTGTAAAGTTGTTTGAATCTGGTTGCAAACCGTGGTTTGGCAATGTATTCGAATCATCATTAGCTCCATTTTCTGCAGAGAAAACATTTCTAAAATGCGCATACCAAGACTCTGCTGATATATTCGGAGTGCTTTGTGGTTTTCCACATAGTTTATTTATTTCCTGCCAAAACTTTTTAGAGGAATTAATAGATGATTCCAATTTGATTACTTGTGCCTTTTCAAATAATATACGTTTTTTCTTGCATAGCTTTTTATAAACCAGTTATAGTCTCAAATATCCATCATGATCACTATCTATCCGACTTCTTCTAAAGGTTTTTAATGCATGTTTTAGCTTTGCTTTAGCATGTTTACAATTTTTATCAAACCACAATTTTCTTGTAAGATTTCTTTTAGCTGACTTAAACATTTTGAATTGTTCAGAGCAACTTGTAAGTACATTTTCAAACTCTGACACCATGTCGTCGATAGGTGACAAAACGTTATCAAACATTGCATTTAAAACATTAAAACCGCCATCTGATATTGTATCGAAAAGTAGCTGTCGATAAGCATCTTTATTGCTTTCATTCATATAATAACTTGACATAGGTTCATGTTCAGAATTTTTCACTATCTTCATGTAAATGCTTACGTTGTATAGATAAAAACAGAGGAAAATGTAAACTCTCAAAAGTAGACAGAACTTCAAAACTATGAATATAATAAAGTACATCTTTTGAAGCTATAAAATAATCAATGACACTATTACCATTTTGGTTCATAAATGTAAATTCACCCTTTCCGGCATCACTACCAAAACGTCCATTAATGATATACAAAGCGTATGTTTTGCAAAAAAGTAATAACTGATGCCCGAAACTGTTCGTTACTTTGTCGTATGATGATCGTGGTAAACCTACATCACCATTTATAACATCATAGTATTCCTGAAGCTCTGGAACATTTGATATATTATCAGTAAAATCATTTTTAGTACCTGTACGGGCATTTAAATCACCTGCTATTAATATATCATAATTATTTAAATTATTAGATATAACTAAATTTTCAAGACAGTCAACTCCTTTATAATCATTATCCGCATAAAACGGAGAATTATTAGGTGGAATATACACTGATATATAGACAACATCTTTTCCCGATCCTAAAAGTGTTTCATTTAAGACTAGTACAACACCAAAAGAAAAATCCTCATATAATCTTTTTACATACTTACTAAATGTATTTCTAACAAGAACAATAACTCCACCAGACGGCCTGCCCCCCACTGGTCGATAATTTAGCTTTACAAAAAAATAATTCAAAATCTGGAAAAACACAACTCAAATAATTAACATCAACATCCCACGTTTCCTGAAAGCTAACAATGTCATACCCATTTATCATATGTACAAATTCACTTGATGACGTCTTTGTTTTCAAACCTTCAATATTCCATGACAAACATTTAATTACATTTGATGGTGTGGGGCTTTGACCTACATCCTATTTCCTCTGATCATTGCCTGTCAAGTCAGAGGTACCATTTCTGGTCTCTGACTGGTTAGGCAATTCAGTTTGGTCACTATATGTATCAGTTAACATATGTTCTGGTTCATTTCGGCCTTTACGCTTAGCCTGCATGAACACACCGGAAGTATTATCATTATTAGACTTTCGATAAGTGATTAATTTGCCACCCTTAAAGTAACCTGCAAGACCTCTTCTATTCAAATGTTTTAACTGTTGTCGTTGCATATATGATAAGTCATTCGACACACGTATGCCAATCTGACGTAGTTTATCACGATATTTGAAGAGATTGAGCTTGTCATGTTCACTTTTAAAGGAGACAATAACCAACCTAGTTTTAGATTTACCCTGATTACCAACACGTTTAGCATCAATTATTGTGGATTCATCATAGTTATCATTTGCATCAGCCACACTTAAAACCTTTTCATCAACAACTAATTTTAATTTGTTATCAGGTGACTCAGTTTTCTCTAAACCGAAAATACGTAGTGAGCACTTCAATCTTTCCGCCTCCATTAAATTCAACTGCTGTTCAATTTATTCACACCGTTCATGATGTTTTTCGTCATAAGTTGAAAGGGTCGCAAATTCTTCATTAAACCCATCTGATTGGTATTGTAGATGATTAATATGCTCTCCCATATCTCCAAGTCTGCTATCAAAAGTTGACTGCATTAATTGTATATTACTTAATTCATGTTTTACAGTATTTATTTCTGAATTCAGGTTCTGCAATTTGCTTGTAACATTTACAACATCTTCTTTAATCTGAATAACATCTCCTTTTATTAGACCGATTTCCGCATTTGTTTCTGCAATGGCATTAAGGATCAACTGTGTATCCTCTGTTGGGCCGGGGTAAAATTCAATATCAGCTGCCAATAGCAACAAGCTTTGATGGTAGGATGAATAAAGGCCACCATACATTGTTCCTAACATCAGCGAATGTCCATAAACGGGCAGTGCATAAGGAAACCCATCGTAACAGTTATCGCTTGATGATGCATATGTCTCGACGATCGTGAACTGGGACCAGGTTACCATATAGCAACTAAGTGCAACACAGAGTAATACCATACCACACGCAAATGTTCTCAAATGGATATCTGTACCTCTGGTTTGGCTTTTATAACGCTCAGCTAGCATAGATTTTACCCTGGGTTTGCAAACAAGTGAAAAAATGCTAATGCTAACACGATACGCCACTATATCGACCCCCATCGTTTATATTTATGCTGGATGTATATTATGTCTATTATAGATGGCGCGAAGGGGCTAGCACAAGTATATAGTTTACCAATACTGAGTACACATCACACAACTGACCGTATCTGTTGTTATAAGTGTCCACTTTACACGATGTTTTTATGCATACAGGTAAATACAGGTAGATAGACCGGTATAGGTAATATATTACTCACTAAAGTCACGGTTCATCGATCACTGGCTGTGTAACTTGATAATATCCATATCACTCAAGAGTTTAACCATCAAAAGCATAACAATGATCCTGTGCTACTCAAAAATATGATAACCAACGTAAAGTCCATCACTTCCTTAAACTGACTGTATACAATTTATCCTAGGAAACTGCCACAATATGCCTCAGTAAAATAAAAATCAGAAGACTGATAAACACTGTTCCTCACCTCTCCACCTCTCATCTCACACAAGTACATAGTATGTACAAAATACAGTTCACTTAGATCTAAATATTTAGGAAATGTAACATGGCCCTCAATGCAAAAGTTCATAGCAATAATGTCTCAAACAAACAAAAAGAAACTGTACAATCTTGCTAAATATATCAAGGAAGCTATGTTAATTAGAAAAAATACCCTTGATGATATTGCTGTTTCTTAATATATATTAACATTGAATTGTTTGTATTTGTATGTAATTTTATGTATTAATGTATTATGTCTGTCTTTGCCATATAATTATTTTGTAAATGGCCAAAGGCAAAAATATTGCTGATTGCCAATAAATATGAAATGAAAAAATTAAAAGCCAATCTCCATTTAAATGTTGGTTTGTTCCCACTTTCCCAACCCCTAATTTTCACACATACCAATTATCCTCAATTATCTCTTCGCACTTCAAAATTACCTGTATTTTCTATACTGTTCAAAAAATATAAATGATGAACTATACACATAAACTTGTACTTGCAGTGTATTATTTCAATGTTATTTATTTCAGAAATCTTGTTCCGTCTGTTGAAAATACACACTTATTCTAGAATATAACTATTTTGTTGTTATTTTTGTTTCCACTGCAAATGCATATCTATAAGGAGAAAAGTGTTTCTTTAATTATGTATAGATAAAATCGAAAACGTGTCAGTATGTACGTTTAACAATAATAATTCAGATAAAGGTTCATAATAATAAATGGCAGACATATTTTAATTTTGAAAAATGAACTATCAAGATACAAATAATTAACAATATGTATCATAGAGAATATCCATTAGACTCCGAGCATTTAGGTGTGACCAACAATTTGCATTTTTAAGTATCACGATAAACCCCAATGTAAATGTGTTTGTGGATGGTTATACATATGTTTGGTGTTTAATACTTAGCTGTTGGTACCTTATATATTATTTTGACAATGTAGCATTCCAATATATTTGAGCCCGGTCGAACGAGTTGGGGTCGTTATGCATCTGCGTACAGTAAAGACTCGGGAGAGCCTGTGTATCCATACATTCTCACCAGAGTCTTCAGTGTCCATATCCATGTAATTTAGTCTTAAGCAAAACTGTAGAACTGCAGCCATATACATTCGTTTTGTTCTGTTTTACCATTAACTCTACTTTATAAATTGCACATTTACTGTAGATTATGCCTAATAAAAACATGTGAAGTGGTCAACATAATGTAGCATTGAGAAAAGGTGGTACAATGTTATTATGCGATTTTGTAAATGAGTCCTGTTCTACTATCACTAACAACAGCAATGCGGATCCATATCATTCGCGCAGTTTGATATAGTACTACATTGGTCACAAATTCGCCACTAAAGGCCCCCAGAGTTTTCTGAAAAACACTGTCTGTAAGAATTCTGGTTCATAGATACTGTAATTCGTGTTTCTAGTTTTATGCCATACTTTTATATCAATTTCCAGAGCATGGATCGGTGTACGTTCGATGGGGGAGAACCAGTTGTCCACAAAATGGCACAACTTTGATTTATAAAGGTACGCATTATTGACATGTCCTAGGGTCGGTTCGATGGCTCTATTAATAAACAGTGGTTCCGCTTTAAATTTTATATTAACGAACGTAACTACGTTCCAAATATAAAATAGGATGAGAAAGGGGGGGGGGGGGGGACTACATTTTCATATTTTCGTCATGAGTTTTTATGCTTCTTTTTAACTTCTTTTTAATATAGAGACAAAGTGAATGCCCTTGTAAGACTGTGGCTATATAATAGGCTCACCTGTGTCTTTACGGTTCGCATTGCAACACAACCACATTTCACATAACGTTATTTATTGGTTTTTTAGGTCGATGATGTCATATTTCATTCAATCTAGAAGATATTTCGCCATAAGTGTTAATATGATCCCGCTTTCAACAACAACATAATCATAATCATCATCATCACCAACAACAGCAGCAACAACAATGATTTGAATACAAAAGAATGACATTTTTCGCGGATAGAAACACGTTGATATGATTGAATAATTGGGCTTTCATGTCGTTTCAAAAAATATTTCAGCCATGTAACACAATTACTTCACTAACTTATGTATTTTACTCTTTCGTACACAACACTCTTCACAGGAAAAATAACTTCAGAAGTTTTGATCATTGGCGGGAAACGTACGATGTTGGCCATAATATATTTTGCCAATCATTTAAGAACCAGAATGGCCGTAATTCGACGTCAGACGCAGCTGGCTGTAGTCCAAAATGTTCAATAATTATCTTTTTGAAATATTCTTCTACTTTAGACATTGTAGATTCTAAATTGAGTGACACATTTTAGAGCCCTGATAAGTGAATGTACAATGTAATTGTTAGCTAACACCTGTCTAGCTGAATACCTGCGTATATTGATCTGGTAGACGGCTTCGTTTTTTTTTTTTTACAGAATTAAACTCTTTCAGGAAAGAGGAGAAATTCTACCGTTGACCTTCCTTTTTAACTGAGAAGGTCAAGGTTATATGCCCTAGATAGGTTATACGCAATGTAAACCAAATTATATAAAAAGTGCTTATATGGAGAATATTATCAAATGTTGATGAATAATAAAACTATTTAGGCAAGTAAATTTGGGTTATGGAAAATGGCAAACATTCTGAACCGCGAGAAAAAGAAAAACACATCGAAATTGAATTAAAGAAATTAGCCTTTTCAGGCGGAGTTTCAGATTAAAGAAATCATAATCATACAAGAGTCTGAAAAATGTTCCCATGGTAATTTACCCCAATCACTTTATATATCAATATCTCTATGAACATGATGTAAATTGAAAAAGTGAATTGTATAGATTAACGAAATATGATCAAAACGTAAAGAAAATCGAAAGAGACTCCCCTTTTAAAATGTTATATTAATTGTTTATTATTACATTTCAAAGTGATATTCTTACTTGAATTAACATTCTAGGATACATGGCGGGCAAACACTTCAATCAGAAGGGCAGTGGTACCAACAGTGTATGTCTACCGGAAGATCCAACATGGGGGAAATACCAAGATGGATCACAAGGTAACCGTGCGTACATATATGGAACCGAGTTTGACGAACCAAATAATGTCGTCTTTGGAAAACATGTCATGGACGAAGACATTCCCTGTGCAGTATGTCAGGTTCCTAAAGTGTCGATCATGATTCCAGCGCGCGTGGATTGCTATCCAGGTTGGAAGATGGAATATACCGGGTATCTAATGGCGGGTTACAACGATCATTACGGCACGGAGTATGTGTGTCTCGATGGAGATCCTGACTTTGTTACACGGGGTGCTGCTAGTACAGATGATCACCTGGTGTATCTGGTAGAAGGTCGATGTGGGACATTGGTGTGTCCTCCTTATTTCGATTATAGAGAGCTTGCTTGTGTTGTGTGCTCTTTGTAACTTTTGTTAAAATCAATTGTTTAGCCAATTTATCGCCCCAGGTGGCATAATACATAAAGATTTACATTGATTTTAACAAATATTAGTTTTCTTTATCTCCTGTTTGTCAATGCTGTAATTATGTCGCCCTGAATATTTGACCTCGACAAGTCGAAAAGTCAGAGTTTGCTTTTTATTATCATCTTATCGATCTGATATTTACGGCGACAACTCAAAATTATAAATGACAAATTATCGACCTAAATGTTCACCTCTACAACTAGAAATGGTGCAGTTATTAAGTGGATAATATCGCGATAATTTCAACTTGTCGGCTTGGGACAATTTTAATGGGGTAACACTGCTAGTAAATCGCGACAGGATCCTTTTTCGGTAGAACCTAATATCCGTGACGAGATGTCGGAGTAGAATATGATCATATCATGATAATACTGGAGGGAACAGAAGATGATGGCGGTACTTTTTAGCTCGCCAGTACGAAGTACAGGAGAGCTTATGTGTTACCCCCGGCGTCGGCACCGTCGGCACCGTCGGCGGCGTCTGCGTCGGCGGTGGCGTAGACACCTAGGTTTAAGGTTTGTGTTTAAGGTTTTCATTTGGGTTTTAAGGGTTTATACCTTTAGGAACCATTTGTCATCCATCTACGCACACCACTACACCCGTCCTGACCCTGGGTCAAGGTCAAGGTAATTTCTACTTGGTTCTACTTGGTTCAGTTACAAGGTTTAAGGTTTGCGTTTAACGTTTAACATATCACTCTGCATTCACTATTATGACATTGATTACTTTCATATTTAGTTTATACATTTAGGAACTATTGGTCCATCTACGCATCCCACTACACCCGTCCTGACCCTGGGTCAAGGTCAAGTTATATCAGAGTTATTGCCCCTTTTCTGTCAAAAAATCTAACTTTTTCGTCACGTTTTCAAATAACTTTTTTTCTACTCAAAGGATTAGATTGAAACTTCTGACACATGTTTATATCAATGTGTGTGATTGGTTCACAAAAGGGGGATAATCCAAATAATTTTATATCAGAGTTATTGCCCCTTTTCTGTCAAAAAATTAAATTTTCAAATAACTTTTTTTCTACCCGAAGGATTGGATTGAAACTTCTGAAAAATGTTACTTTTTTTTTTATTCGACGTCTGTCTGTCTATTTTTTTTTTTTATCCGGCGTCTGTCTGTCTGTCTGTCCGTCACACTTTTTAAATTTTCAAATAACTTTTTTTCTACTCAAAGGATTGGATTGAAACTTCTGACAAATGTTTATATCAATGTGTATGATGGGTTCACAAAAAGGGGGATAATCCAAATATTTTTATATCAAGAGTTATTGGCCCTTTTCTGTCAAAAATTTAATCTACTCAAAGGATTGGATTGAAACTTCTGACAAATGTTTATATCAATGTGTTTGATGGGTTCACAAAAGGGGGATAATCCAAATATTTTTATATCAGAGTTATTGCCCATTTTCTGTCAAATATTCAAATTACTTTTTTCTGCTCAAAGGATTGGATTGAAACTTCTGACAAATGTTTATATCAATTTTTGTGATGGGTTCACAAAATGGGGATAATCCAAATATTTTTTATTGGCCGGATTGCTCAAGCAATTCCGGTCTATAGATTGGCGATGTCCGTCTGTCCGTCTGTCTGTCTGTCTGTCCGTCAACATTTTGGTTAAAGTTTCAGGTTAGGCAAAATGGTTAAAGTTTCTGGTTAAGCAAAATCTCAGACATGGAAAGAGCTACAAACTTGAAAATTGGTCTGTGTGTAGCCACTAACATGTTCTTTTGACTTCCATGATAACTCTTCACCTTCACCTTGCTATTGCCCGTCTGTCTGTCTGTCTGTCCGTCAACATTTTGGTTAAAGTTTCTGGTTGAAGCAAAATCTCGGACATGGAAAGAGCTACAAACTTGAAAATTGGGCTGTGTGTAGCCACTAACATGTTCTTTTGATTTCCATGATAACTCTTCACCTTGCTATTGCCCGTCTGTCTGTCTGTCTGTCCGTCAACATTTTGGTTAAAGTTTTTGGTTGAAGCAAAATCTCGGACATGGAAAGAGCTACAAACTTGAAAATTGGTCTGTGTGTAGCCACTAACATGTTCTTTTGACTTCCATGATAACTCTTGACCTTCATGTTGCTATTGCCCGTCTGTCTGTCTGTCTGTCTGTCTGTCTTCTGTCTGTCTGTCTGTCTGTCTGTCTGTCTGTCTGTCTGTCCGTCAACATTTTGGTTAAAGTTACATCACAGCAACTTGCGTTTTAATTTGCTTTCTACAGTTTTATAGTTATATCACGGCAACTTGCGTTTTAATTTGCTTTCAACAGTTTTATAGTTATATCACGGCAACTCGCATTTTAATTGGCTTTCAACAGTTTTATAGTTATATCAACTTGTGTTTTAATTTGCTTTCAACAGTTTTATAGTTTTATCATGGCAATTTGCATTTTTATTTGCTTTCAACAGTTTTATAGTTATATCATGGCAACTTTCGTTTTAATTTGATTTCAACAGTTTTATAGTTATATCACGACAACTTGCGTATTAATTTGCTTTCAACAGTTTTATAGTTATATCACTGCAAATTGCGTTTTAATTTGCTTTCAACAGTTATATAGTTATATCACAGCAAATTGCATTTTACTCCCCTTTCAACAGTTTAACAGTTATATCACGGCAACTTGCGTTTTAATTTGCTTTCAACAGTTTTATAGTTATATCAACTTGTGTTTTAATTTACTTTCAAAAGTTTTAAAGTTTTGTCATGGCAACTTGCGTTTTTATTTGCTTTCAAAAGTTTTATAGTTATATCATGGCAACTTTCGTTTTAATTTGATTTCAACAGTTTTATAGTTATATCACGACAACTTGCGTATTAATTTGCTTTCAACAGTTTTATAGTGATATCACTGCAAATTGCGTTTTAATTTGCTTTCAACAGTTATATAGTTATATCACAGCAAATTGCGTTTTACTCCGCTTTCAACAGTTTTATAGTTATATCACATCAACTTGCGTTTTAATTTGCTTTCAATATTTTAATAGTTATATCACAGCAAATTGTGTTTTAATTTGCTTTCAACAGTTTTTGGCTGGATTGCTCTAGCAATTACGGTCTATAGATTGGCGATGTCTGTCTGTCCGTCCGTCTGTCTGTCCGTCCGTCTGTCTGTCCGTCCGTCTGTCTGTCTGTCCGTCAACATTTTGGTTAAGTTTCAGGTTGAGGCAAAATCGGTTAAAGTTTCAGGTTGAGGCAATCTCAGCACTGGAAAGGGTTACAAACTTGAAACTTTGCCTGAAGGTAACCAGTAACAAGTTCTATTGATTTCTATGGTTACTTTGACCTTGAACTTGGTTTGTCGATTTTCAAGGTCAAATTGCCGACAATCCGGCCTTACCGTCTTCAGCGGTTTCTTGTATCAGAGTTATTGCCCCTTTTCTATCAAAAATTAAAATTTTCTGACAAGGCGCCGGCAGGTGACACACGTGCTCCGGGGAGCACTCCATTCTAGTTGAACTTAGAATTTTTGTCAAAAGTATTGAAAAGGTGTATTATCTTGCAATAGGTGATACTGTGCGACTTTACCTAATACTTTAACTGTTCTGAAGTAGGCCCTGATATACGATGGCCCTGATAGGCGAGCTATATTGTCCTCCGACAACTCTTGTTCAAAAATCTATCGTATAGATAATAACGATCAATTAGGTCAAAGTGAAGCAATTCGGATCGACTTGCCGGGCAGACAATATTTTGATGAATATTCCAGACTAAAGTTGTCTCCCATTGGACAATAACTAACTCGTGTAACTAAAATTCGCTTAGTAGCGGCGTGTGACATTCAAGTCTGGAGTAACCTGCCCCTGTCATACAATTAAAGGGTCAGGCATACACCAATTTTGGCGGCTCCCTTTGTAGAAAGCAAAAGGCTATAGAGACAACCTTTTTCAGGACAAACTAGTTAACCTTTCAAATGCTGAAAGTAGATTGCTTCATTATGTATGTAGTGATGATTTCTATACCAAGTTGTGATGGTCCACTGTAGAGTTGAAGTACATATGTTGTATATTTACTTATTTACTATATATGCGATACCGATATATAAGGGGAGATGACCTGCAAGTCGCCATTTTTGGTTCATGCCAGACCTAGGTAGGATGAATGTCATGTATAAAACAACTCTAAGAATGAATTTGACTTAAAATGGGCATTTATTAATGCCATGACTGTACTACAAATCATAACATAATTTACTTTATTGTATTGATGAAAGGTTTTGGAAAGACATTTTCATTGTGACGATGAACCGTTTATTGTGTAAAAAGAAATGTGTAATATTTCAATTATTATTTGAAGACAAACGTAATGCGAGCGATAGAAAGCACCAGTCACTTTTCATTGTGTTTATTTTATCAACCCTACCTTTGATATAGACGAATTTCGACGCTTATGAGGTAGACTCGTTTTAGAATATACATGTAGTTGGAAAAGGAAGCATTGCACACAATTTAACAATTTCCTTTTTCTACACAGACTTTTCATATTTTCATGAAATCATACTTCCATTTGTCTACAAATTACAATTTTTCTCTAGACGTGTAATGCAGAGAAATCCACCGTGGTCGAGTGGTTATCGTCGGGGATTTGAAACCGGGCGTCCCGGGTTCGATCCCCAGTCGCGGCACAACATTCATGGTGGAGCGCCCTTGGGCAAGGCACATTGTCTAGCCTAGTACTGTTTCTTTTACCAAGGGATCATGAATAAGTGAACTGTCGCCGTGATATAACTGAATAATGTAGAAAACGGCGTTAAACCACAATAAAATAAAACAAAAGTAATGCTGAGACGCTGAACTGGAGAGATTGAATACCATTCAAAGTAATATCGTAGGAGAAGATATAAGTGCTGAAATAAAACATATATATAAAGGTGTTTGCTTCTCGGATGTGCGGTTATACTGATAATGAGATGATATGCCACCATGCTTGTTTATGTCAATGCTTATCATGCTTAAGTTATACGCCGCTACATCAAGACACGTTAATTGCTATTCACCGCTACATCTAGACACGTTAATTGTTATTCGCCGCTACATCTAGACACGTTAATTGTTATTCGCCGCTACATCTAGACACGTTAATTGCTATTCGCCGCTACATCTTGACACGTTAAGTGTTATTCGCCTCTACATCTAGATACGTTAATTGTTATTCGTCGGTACATCAAGATACGTTAATTGTTATTCACCGCTACATCTAGACACGTTAATTGTTACTTGGCGCTACATCTAGACACGTTAATTGTTATTCACCGCTACATCTAGACACGTTAATTGTTATTCGCCGCTACATATAGACACGTTAATTGTTATTCGCCGCTACATCTAGACACGTTAATTGTTATTCGCCTCTACATCACGACACGTTAATTGTTATTCGCCTCTACATCAAGACACGTTAATTGTTATTCGCCTCTAAATCAAGACACTTTAATTGTTATTCGCCGCTACATCAAGACACGTTAATTGTTATTCGCCTCTACATCAAGGCAAGTTAATTGTTATTCATCTCTACATCAAGACACGTTAATTGTTATTCGCTGCTACATCTATACACGTTAATTGTTATTCGACGCTACATCTGGACACGTTAATTGTTATTCGCCGCTACATCTAGACATGTTAATTGTTATTCGTCGCTACATAAAGACACGTTAATTGTTATTCGCCGCTATATCTAGACACGTTAATTGTAATTCGCCGCTACATCTAGACACGTTAATTGTTATTTGGCGCTACATCTAGACACGTTAATTGTTATTCGCCGCTATATCTAGACACGTTAATTGTAATTCGCCGCTACATCTAGACTCGTTAATTGTTATTCGCCGCTACATCTAGATACGTTAATTGTTATTCGCCGCTACATCTAGACATGTTAATTGTTATTCGTCGCTACATCAAGACACGTTAATTGTTATTCGCCGCTATATCTAGACACGTTAATTGTAATTCGCCGCTACATCTAGACACGTTAATTGTTATTCGCCGCTACATCTAGACACGTTAATTGTTTTTCGCCGCTATATCTAGACACGCTAATTGTAATTCGCCGCTACATCTAGACTCGTTAATTGTTATTCGCCGCTACATCTAGATACGTTAATTGTTATTCGCCGCTACATCTAGACACGTTATATCTAGTTGTGTCACACCACACGAAATCGACCTCGCTACCAACGAAGATAATGGTATGACTACGGTTCATTGGAGCTGATCATGATCTCTTCTTTTCACCATCGAGACGTACAAACATCACACAAGCCTCTGTATTCATTTAATGAATAACAACGGACTTAACAAGTATTGGTCAAAATTGCCAATGACTAAACGAAAGGACATGCAGTGCCCCCCGAGCAAATGTAGTAGAAATAGTAGGGGAACGCAGGAATTGCTTCTTAAAATAGCTTTAATATCGTTTTAAACGTTCTACGCATTACACGTAACTTATGTAAGTGCTAACATAAGGCCTTCACAATACAAACACTGTATATAATTTGTTGTCAAAACCTTTAAACACCATTTGAATACATTTTAGAAACATGTAAAGTGAATGTGAAATGTGAAACTGCATTTACGGAGGAAATGGTATAGAAAAGGTCTGCACGTTTATACATATCTACGTTGACAAGCTTAATGAGGGAGAAGTTTACCATCATAACCTAGTGTTTGAATAATTTTACCACGACGCCGTCTAAAAGCGGCTCATTTAATTTTTATGTATGATTAAAATGAGAAACCTTGAATTGTTGAGAGTCAATCATAAATTGACTGTACAATTTCGTGTCCGCCAAGCAGAAACAAGGCAAGCTACTTACCAAAGCTCGTCTATTTTAAAACATGTATTTATTTTCACATATAATTTTGATATAAAATTTGATATACTAATCGACACGTCGCCAAAGTTCATACAACGACAAAGGTAATGCATTGACGAACAACGGGATAATGCAGGTCATCTTTTCTGGACATCACATCATTATTATATGACATTATTTTTGACCAAATGGTTCCTTCAGCTGTGGAATAAGAACTGCTCTTACGCTGCTTTAAAAAGCAAGATCAGTTTTAGGGAATATTACGAGACCGAAGGTCGAGAGAGATGTCAATATTTCCATGCTCTGAGTAGACAATAAAAGTGCAATATTTAATCTTGATTCATACATTTTCGCTTGCGTTGTGTGTTTATTGTTTCTTCTGTACTCATGAACTGACTTGCTAAAACACACACACTGTCATTATACATTTAGTATCTGAAATAATTTCCGGTAAAACATGGCTGTTGCAAAACAATAGGGTCATGCGGTCAGGTAAGCTCATACAAGGTAAAATAAGAGGCACCCTTAAAGGTATAGCTCCACTAGCCACAAGGTGGAATAACCCAACCTATGATGTCTGTCTTGAGTCAAAGTAATATGACACGAGGAAACTGATAGGTATGTTTCAGATAAGAAGATATTCAAAGCTTTTGCAATTTTGACCGGGGCATAATTTGAACAATCTTCGAAGAGGACCACTAGACAATGCTACATACCAAATATCTAGGCAATAGGCTTTTTTTTATTTCAACCAAATCGATTTTCAAAATTTCCCTTTAAATCCCTTTGTAAAACAGGCCAGTTTTGACACCGAGGCATAATTTGAACAATGTTGGTAGAAGAATACTAGACAATGATACTGACTAACTAACTAAGCTCTAGACCCGTCTAATTCAAACAATAATATGTTCAAAGCTTTATAAAATAATCCTTTCGGTTGCTATGGTAAAATTCTTTGAACTATTCTAAAAGGGCAACACTCTAGGATCATCAATTTGAAGTTTCATCAAATGTGGCCAAGCGGTTTTGGAGGAGATATAGTTTAAATAATTGTTGACGACGTACGACAGTCAAAAGGTGATGACAATAGCTCACCTTGAGCACTTCGTGCGTAGTTGATCTAAAACGCGTACACACATTATGTGACAATTCAAGCGTGTATGAACCAATTAGCCACATGCTACTTTAAGCTAATAAAAGGGCAAGGTTTGTGAATGCGACTAGAGTGTGACAATGATTACATGTGTTGCAAATCTCATTAACATCAGACCAAAAATACTTCTATCTACAAGTGTGCGAGTTTAGATCTGGTTTTAATGAGATTGATGTGTTGCCTGCAGGAAAACATGTTAAATAACATCAACCAATACAATTAAAGCAGCGTGATGGACTGTAAAGTTATAGGCAGCGGACTAAAATCAATATACAAACAATAGAACTTGCCCGCACTCTGAAAATGAAGAAAATTATTTTGATTAGTTTACATATAATTTCAGTTTTTAACGGTGCTTTACTTAGCTGACGACGCATCAGTCTATACAATTCCTACAATTTCATAACAAAATATGGTAATGGTTTTGTTCGTCTCGCATACATTGCGTCAGTCATCTGATTCTTATTTTTGAAAATCACATCACATCTAACTGTGCAACTCGTCATGCTTTCCGTGGTGAGATGACCTTCAAATAATATAAAAAACAAAATGTCTGTCGCTTCTTAATAATACGGCAGCTCTAAAGGGACACACACGAATTTTTTGTTATCTCGTGCGCACGACTTAGTATCTCGTGCGCACGAGATACGAAGTCGTGCGAACGAGATAAGTATCTCGTGCGAACGAGATACTAAGTCGTGCGAACGAGATACTATCTCGTGCGCACGAGATAAAAAAGAATTCGTATGTAATTTATAATAATGTGTGTGTCCCTTTAGAGTTGCCGCAGGCAGCTCTAAAAGGACACACACGATTTATTTTTATCTCGTGCGCACGAGATACTATGTCGTGCGAACGAGATACTAAGTCGTGCGAACGAGATACTATCTCGTGCGCACCAGATAACAAAAAATTCGTATGTAATTTATAAAAATGTGTGTGTCCCCTTAGAGCTGCCGTATAATAACTCGAAACGAGGTTTGTATAACTTGTCCTTTTCGAAACGGGGTTTGTAGAATTTGTCCTTAATTTTTGTTATTAAGCCTAAATACTTAAGACATCTAACCTTTCTTTATAATCGTACAAAATGACAATCAAACTGTTTAAGGAGGTGTGACCCGGTGTAAGTAAACGTAGTTTAGTGTTATTTACATTACATGAAGGGTTACTGTCTGTTAGATCTACAAAGTAGCAACAGCTGCTATATAGGGGTTGCTAGGATTATCCACATCCGCGTTAATGGATATTTCAAACATCTAAAAGGATAACTGAGGATGTTTGTGATATACGTTAAAGTTCGAAAACATAAATTGAATTCAATTTGTGCATGGCAATTCAGGATTGCTCGAGCGCGATGGCAACATCTAAAACAGTTCTGCTGTTTTCGATCCTTTCAACCTGCGAAATTTTGCAAGAAAAAATGTTTTCTCCTTATATCATATACATTAGTCAAAACAACAGAGTAAAACAATTAATTTGTGTTTTATATGTATTTTATACCTTTAAGATTTGCCAGTAATGAAATGGAAGAGGGTGCAATTTTTGCCAAAACCTTTGTCAACGTATGAAATAAATACGTTTAGACGACCGAGCACCGAGCAATACGAATATTATTGAATGCATAAGCGTACCACTATTTTCGGGTGATGTAGACTGAATTAATTATTATCAAGTACGCGATAAGTTTATTGTCATGATCAAGTGCAATAAGCAATAACAAAGGTGGTACTCAGTAAAATGCTTTTAATAATATTTTGGTCATATGAAGTATGGATGACCCTAGTTGAGTCGGTATCGTTGAGACGAGGGTTATTTATCAGGGAGTCGTGGAATCGAATG
Organism: Serripes groenlandicus; assembly: GCA_031761405.1. Taxonomy (NCBI): domain Eukaryota; kingdom Metazoa; phylum Mollusca; class Bivalvia; order Cardiida; family Cardiidae; genus Serripes; species Serripes groenlandicus. Next base: position 397,383 of record JASEVX010000118.1, on the reverse strand, counting down.
ATTGACAAAATACTTTGTGTTTAGTGTCTTTCGTAACCAACCGATAAGCTAAATGTATATGAGGAAAGATAACCAGTGGCTCAGAAAATTAATATATGGACTACTGATTAAAGAATTTCAGTGAACATATGTGAGGTGAACTGGCGGCCGTGATATGACTGAAATACCGCAGAAATCTTCGTAAATTTCCATTCAATCGTTTAACTGTTCTTGCGAGTGCAAATTGAGGAACAGTTTATGCTGCCTGTTTTGACAATTATTTCCACTTTCTGAAGGAATTTGAAATTGAAACAAAGAAGTAGTGCTTCAAAGTTTCTTAGGCTAACCTTATCTGTGTAGTGCCTAATATTCCTGCGAGTTTTGAAATGTTGATATAAACATATTTGACGAAATCCATTTTGACCACTTAAAGAACAATGAAAACCACTCAAATAAAATCATGTGCAAGTACTTGCAGGACGGTCTTTATTTCCGAACATATGTAACTAATACAAGCACTGCTACTGCATACAGTAGAGAATGATGCGGTTCAAAAATGATTGGGCTTTTATAATAGTACATATCAAGGGTTTTAATTCCTGTTCGCACTCTGCATACCGACCCGCTTAGAAGTCTCGCTAGAATATAAAAATAACAGGATACTGATAACGCATCATAATGAACATATTCCCTTCACAGTAACATGTCTCCGATGATCATGTTGGTGTATATATTGGTACATGTATACTTTGGAGTTACGCTTGGCTATGTATTTACGCAGGGTCTTTCAAATAGTACTATTTGAAAGACCCTGATTTACGTCAAGAGACAACAGACTGGTGCTACACTCAGACACATATATTACTGACGAGGTTATTAAATTGCGTACTGAAGTATCAGGATTACGACAAAGTGAGTTTCGTTAATTTTCCTTTTTGTTCTGCATGTTTTTCACTGTACACTATTAAGAATGTGCCTGTTTCACCCTATCGCAGAATCGGCCTTTTGGAAATATGTTTTAACACATTCACTCAGTTTAAGTACGGTAAAGGAACAACATCTGCACTGCATACACGACTAAGAAATAATTGTAGTAATTTAAAACATGACCTTTACATTAATCATATTGAAAATTGCCCAACATGCATCTGCACACACGGAGTAGAAGATGCAGAACATTACTTTTTTAAATGCGATCGATTTGTACAACAAAGAACTAAACTCTTTAAAAAAAACAAGAATGTTTCATCCACTCAGGGACACTATATTACATAATATAGTGTCCCTGATCCACTTAATGTAAAAAAGGTATTATACGGATTAGAACAATATTCAGATGACGAAAACATAAACCTATTCGAAACTGTTCAAATTTTCATTCATGAATGAAGACGATTCGAAGTTTCTAATAAATAACTTTGAAAAAGTGATATGTTTCTCTCCCTTATCTCTGTAATATTTATCACTTCAGGGCCGACAGCGCGAACATCAGTGACCAGTCAGAGAATACTTGCTTGTATACATATATGCATGTGTGTATGTGTGTGTGTGTGTGTTTCATCAGTCATATTTGTTACCACTCATACTTACCTGTCATAACGTTAACTTCAATATATCAAAGCCATCTTTATAATTGTAAAATATAGTTGAAAAGGAATGGCCGTATCTAATGTTGTGAGAACTTGTGGCCAGACCCTTTTGCCTATAATAGTATATGATATACCTGTGCAATGTATAGTGTTAAATGATTTTATTTGGCAATAAAATATGTTTAAACTAAATTGAAAAGATGTATTGGAGTTTTTTCGTTTGATTTACAAAAAGAACACATATTAATTTCAACCGTTTGTTTTTTATATAACAGACTTTGTCGCTAATATTCTATGGATAATTCTCGGTTGAAACCATTGGATATGTATGTCTTTTATACATTTAAACATATTACTATATGTTATATTCCAATTAATGTTTGAATTTGGATAGCAATTTACAGTGAGACAGATGACCTAGGCAACGGTCTAGCACCTTTAGGGATCAGACCATACCAGTTTGAGTCAGTAAAACGATCTGAAACGAGCAGCGAGTCTGAAGACGAAGCAGGATGTGAAATTGTTCGTGATGAATGATTCGTGCTCTTTTCAGCTTAAAAATATTGATAACATGAGAGAATAAATTAATTTTTGTAAAAGGTTGTTTTTAGAAGCATTTAAAGTTTAATTATTTATATCTAGAACTACTTTTAGTTTGATATCTGTTCGTTTTTACAGGGATTTTTGTTTCTACTCCATAAGTCAAATTTAAACACATGTTCGCGTATTTTCCCGATTCTCAAGGACGATTTAGTTCTTTTTTTTACTTACCCTTGGTTGTTGAAACTCATTATTCCAAGCGCCTACAGAGACAACATCGTTGTCGGAAGAATAACAATCATCGGAAACGACTTCCAGATCAGAAATATCTGATTAAATGTCAGACGGGGTGAAGCCAGAAAAAACCTAGATTCAGACTCGAAAAATCGGCCATATTGAACAATGCAATGTACAGATAATAATTAAAAATTGGCTAACTCATCTTAATCAAACAGGTGTTCTCAAAAGAACTGACCCGTATTGTGTAAGTGTCATAACACGCAACGTAAATGACCAATTTTTATTGCCCGTCTGATTTATTTCCACAGTCAATCAAAGACCCGCCGTTATTGTGTAGATGAAAATAATAACCATGGTGCACTTATGTTAGCTGTTCATCCCTTTACCCCTTACAACAAATCACAGCAAACGATTGTGAAAATGTCGAGACAAAAATAAAGAAAATCTATAAAAAATGAAAATATAATTATTGAATTAATTCAAATCATTGTGGCAAAAGTTATCTATTAAATTTAATGTATTTAGGCTTTCTCATTTTGCTGCAATGTTTACCAAACTCGTCAGCTTTAATTGCGTCAAAATGAATCTCCATCTGTGAAAGGGTTGGTTACTTGATTGTCAAAACCGGTATACACCGGAAATAGATATATCACGAGAATCCTGATCGGTCAAACAAAGAACCGACTTTGCACGTGTGCGTAAACCCTTTCCTCTTTCAACAAAATTGCCGACGAAATTAAAAACACATTGACACAAATTTAGAAGCTCTTTAACTCTTTCCCACGTACAGACAATTTCTACAACAGAAGAATATATTCATACAGGGTTGCTTCATTGTGTTTGGGATCATTATGCTGTGAGCAATTTCTCTCGTTTTCAAATGTCGTCTGCTTCAGACTTTTTTATATGAAGAAAGGGATAAATGAACTACAAAGCACTGTTGTCAATGTCATTTTTATTGCATGCGTCAGTAATTTTCCATTTGATTTGGGTAACTAAGTTGCACGTGGTTCATAATAATAATACTGTGTCAAATCAAAACCCGCCTTCCGATAGTTGAGGATATTCAGATAAATATGCTCTCCTGTTAAAACTGATCAGGATCATCACTGTTCGTAACATCGTCACACAACAATTATCGAAGTATTTGGAGAACAGTAATAAACAAAAGCCGGCATTGCAATTATGTAAATAGATACAAACTGTCTTAACATTTGGAAACAAAACTGATTGTCTATTTTTATGTGTCGTGACTCAATCTTTATATATATGGTGCAAAGGGATGTAATGTTAGAAAACCCTTGTGAAATAATTACATTAAACAATTACAAATGGATTCGGATATTTTTCATAGGAATAAGGTAATTTTCAAGCTTATCAGTTCCCGACGTATTTCATTTTCACACGAAAAATGTACTTGTCGGAACAAACCACGGTATGTTTTGTCGGACCTTTCAAAGTCGAGTCCACCGCCTTTATTCACATTTTCCTTACTGTGTCGTCCTTGGGGAAGCTATGAAAGCTAACACCGTCCTTCGGCATGTATAAACACTCCCTACCACACACTCTCTGGGCAGTTTCACGTTTTATTTCTCTTTAATTATTCCAAATATATCGATGCCTTCATGATTTACACTGTCAACATAATGAGAGCCTGCATTGAATTCCTCATGAGCACGTCACAGTTCCGGTATTTTTTACGGAAATTGCCGATCTTTTTTTCGGTGGACGGTCAAAATCCCCTACAGACAAAATCCCCTAGGTACCTTGAAAATGTAAAAAAAAAAATACAGACAAAATCCCCTACATGTCAATATCCCCTACAGACAAAATCCCCTACTTAGTTTAAACTATTCATTGGTCAGGCAGTGAAAGAAAGAGAAACTTAATATATTATTTACATTTTTAATTTCACAATAAAGAAGTAGCAGGTTGAACAAACACACAAAAAAGCACACTACAAAGCCAATTAGCATATAATTATAATATATTATTTACGTATTGTCTGTTTCAAAATAAAGCACACTACAAAGCCAATTAGCACATATTTATTTATAAAACTGCCTTATTATTTACATTTATTAACATGTTCATTGTATTGAATGGTAATTGATGGTGGATTTGCTTGTAGACAGTCTCTACATAACAATTGTCTTTCTGTATACAATTTATTACATACCACAGGCTTGGGTTTGAATGGCCAACTAATGTTTTGAAGGCATTGTTTCATCCCTCACACACACTATTGGTTCGGCTTTGGTCATGGAGCGTTGCCGCATGCACATTCCATGTGTGTGGGGGAAATCTGGGTGGAGTCCTTCTAAACCTTAGTTGGCCATTTTCAACCCTTATGTACAGTCTTAAAGTCGCCTGTAAACATACGGACTATCAAAATAACATTAAAATGATAATATTCAAATATAACACATTAAACTAACATGTACATGTATATAGTAGGGAATTGGAACATTTATAAAGTAGGGGATTTTTTCCTTAGGGAATTTTGTCTGTAGTGGAAAAAGGATATAGGGGATTTTGTCTGTGTATGCCTAGGGGATTTTGTCTGTAGGGGATTTTGACCTGGGAGACACTCAAAATCCCCTCAGTCAAAATCCCCTCAACCTGAAAATGATAGGGTAGTCAAAATCCCCTCGACCAAAATGTTAGGGTAGTCAAAATCCCCTCGATGGGAGTAGCATGGTAATCATAACGTTTGACATTAGGAGCCATCCACGGTGTCTAAGGCTAACATAACATTGCACTAAAAAGACAAATAACATAGTAAGTAATTTAAATCATTTTAACGTTTCTAGGACATATTATATTTTCACAGTTTAACTAACCACTTTCTACCATATTTAGACACTCATGTGTTTATCTTATTCCTATATGTTGTCCAATCACGGACAAGAATTCCTGAAGGGACTTATAGTTGTGACAAACAGGATTAAAGCAAATATCACCTCAATTCATTTATAACATGTGACTGAATTATCACCAATCATTGGGTTTTTTGTTTAATCTGCATTTTAAAACAGTACGGTTTTGTCTACTGTGCATTTTCAAAGAAGCATTTTGTCTACTCTACATTTTCAGTCATATGGGTTTGGATACCCTGCATTTTCAATCATATTGGTTTTGAATACTATGCATTTTCAACGAGTAGTTTTGACTGTAAACGGAATTGATGTACTCTATTTAAATTTGCATTAAGCTTTACAAGAATATATATGATCTTAGATTGAGCGGATTATGAATACCCATCGAGGGGATTTTGACTAACCTATCATTTTGGTCGAGGGGATTTTGACTACCCTATCATTTTGGTTGAGGGGATTTTGACTACTATGCCATTTTCAGAGTGAGGGGATTTTGACTGAGGGGATTTTGACATACACTCTTTTTTCTCGTTAATCTCGACCTGGCTTATTTTGAGCCCGTGTTTTAAATGCTTATTAAAGTTATTTTTTTGATATTTTTCAAAGAAAATTCTTATCACATTAGGTTTTTATGACTTTTCTCTACATATTAATCGCGTATTTGAATGTCATTCTTGGTACCCTTTAACTAGTTTATTTATTACATTGCTGTCATCATTTGAATTGGGTAAATTGATGTAACGTAAATGTAGAGTCTAACACAAACGCAGGATTATTATTGTAAATGCAGGAAGAATGCAGTATACTGTTACATGGCACGCGCATTAAAATGTTGGTTATGCACGTGCATGACGTCATTTCAAACAATAGCGTCACCTTTTAGACGCGCGTGCCATGTAACAGATGAACTATTGACACGAAAATAGACTATTGGACCTGAATTTTAGAATAAAAGCGAAAAGGATTCCAATAGTCATTTATTATTGAATCACACTTGACTGCTTCTCGTCCAATCAAATACTTTGATTCATAGTAGGTATATAATAATAAATGTTAAAGTCTGTATATTATTAGAAGCATCACAGAAAGGTTTGTTCCCGGAACGTCGACTCGTTCCGCTTGACACGTTTCACTAATCCGGGATTAGGGGGTACCTCCTAGGGGTATAGAACTATACATACCATAAATTAATTTATTTGATTTTAAGGATGCACGCATTAAATGCATTTTAATAAAGAATAACTTTTTAACGTTATTAATTCAGTTCATACTGTGAATTTATCTGAAGGATAGACGGTAATTGATCAGAATAATTACAATTTTTTTTTCAATTAAGTTGTTTTCTTATAAACGTTAAGGTATTGTGTTCTAGTCGTAAGTAATAAGTTCAAACTGTCAAGGTCTCTGTTGAACACATTAATTAAAAACTGTGCCTTTTGATCTTTTTTCTTTAAAACAAAAATAAACTGTTCTGTTACTTAATTGATGATGATTGTTGATTAATTAATTTAGTTCAAACCGTTAGAAACATACGAATAACTTACGTATAAATGAAATGATGAAACAATCCAACACTCACTTATTCATATTCAATCATGGCAAACGCATAGCTGAACGTTCAGTACATCGTCAACAGAAAAGGGGGTCATAACTTGACATTTGACGGATACATTTATCGCGTAAACCGTAGAAGAGAAGACAAGGTGTGTCTTTTCTGTCTACATTCAATGACATACCGACAGAATTCGGGAAACAAGACCATAACCACCTGAAGCAGACCACTACAACGTCGTTGCCAAACAGATAATGAGAAAAATATCTCGGCGCTGCGCAGAAGAAATTAGACCAATTCCCACAATGTTTACAGAAGAGCTGACCAAACTCAGAGACGTTACCGAACAATGGGTACAACACAACACCCCCACCCAAACTTATTTACAGCCATCCAGATGTTCAAAGAAATTCAGAACGCAAATGATATTGGGTTAATACAGAGAGCTGTCGGTGGAACAACTCGCCCTCGTGCAAAGCGCTACCAGACTATTGATCGTAGATTAAGTATCCTGAAACAGAGGTATGAAACTAGTGTTCTTGAGTTGATGGCTCATGCCGATTCTGCATCTCAGTGTGTTCGTGTGATTATAATTTATATGCTGCTTTCTAAAAGTTTACTTAATAGTGCTGACAAAGATTAAAAATAAACAAGCGATAAGTGCAGAAAAAGATAAACTTAGGAAATTAAAAAAAAATCAGTTTCGCAAATGTTTTAAATTTCGCATGTATATATTTCTTAAATAAAATTTAAAATCTGCATCAGTCTTATTTATATTTATAAAGCAATATCTGTCACATAATTACCCTCTAATGGTCCCCCCGATCCGCTCTACCGACCAGCTAGGGATTAAATCGAGTCGACGTTCCGGGAACACACTCACAGAAAATACCAGTTAAAATATGTGACATTGTCTGGTCTGAAGGTACAGCTTTGGATAACGTTCATCAATGTCATTTCACATGTCTGTCATGTATGACCAGACGAGATGCGCGTCGCAGACTATCAATTGTCGATTCAGTTAGATGGTTTTTCAACTTTTATCTCACTGCACAATTGCGCTCATATTCCTTTTCCTTGTGTGTAAAGTTCAATTTTCACACAATCTCTGGATTTTTCATATTCTCTTGACATATTTAATAAACAAATGTATGTTCACTAAGCGGAAATATGTCTTGGTCTTTCACCGAAACAAACACATATCTTTTATAAATAATATACAGGTTACATGGCTGGCACAAGCTATACTGAGAATGGGAGCGGCACTAACAGTCTTTGTTTACCAGAAGATCCAACATGGGGTAAATTATCAAGACGGTTCACAATCCGGCCGCGCCTACATATTTGGAGCTAAATTTCAAAACACTGGTAATGTCATCTTTGAATAGTCAAACATTAAGTGACGGTCAAATGCCCCATGTCAAAAAATAAAGGGAAAATCACAATATCTATGTTAAAAATGATGCAACAGTTTAACAGCCGGAGCAGTCAACAATCTCAACAGCTATAATAATGGAGCATTAAAATAAATCATCTTCCAAATGTTGATGTTCCTACTCTTTCAATATCATGTACATGGGGATGCTGGTGAGACAAGTTCAAGTCTTCAGAAGTTTCAGACACTCTCAAATCGGCAGAATAGCAAAGTCACAGAATGCCAATTTTCCTATGACTTGATTTTTGATTTGTAAAGTCGACACAGTCATAAAGGTCAATGTTGAAACATTTTCACGGAAGCTTCTGGATAAATGTTATAAGCTTGGGGGTGGGAGTGGGAGACAAGGGTTCGGTCGAAGGTCTGGTCATACTAAACACTTTAATAATGGTAATGTCTTCCCTCATTTTAGTACATGGTTGCAGGGATATCAGTACGACTAAACTGCACTACAATTATTATTTATTTGTAAATCTTAATCGAGCAATAACTTTTGATTATCGGATGTATGAATATTTAATTAATTATAACTGAAGTATATCATGCAATCTTCTTTCCCTTTTCAGCAGGTTGTAAAAACTTCTCATATCATCTTGGCCGTTATACCATGCATACGATAAGGTTTGTATTTCTGTAAGTCATTGATCACAATAACAAAATTCAACTGTAACACTATCTTTATGAATTAAACAATAACTACTCATGCTAATTTTCCTGTCATTTTTAAGATATCTTCTTTATCCTACGTTTAATTTATGACTACAGCATCGGAATTTGGCAGACGCCTTTCTTAAACATGGACACATATCATCCTACAGAAATATCTCTGGATTCAACAATCCCCGACCGGATCATACCAAAGACTTTAAAACTGATAGTAATGGCTGCCCTTCTTGGCGCTCAGAGTTGCAAGGCTAGCATAACGACTGACTGGCTAATGTCAGGATAAATGGACTAGTGGTACTGGTAACTTACCCAGGAAATGCCGTGATATTACTGAACATTTGTTGAAAGCGGCGTAAAACACCAAACAATCAACTGGATTCAACAAAGAATGAATATGATTAACTATTTCAGAGACATATAAATGTATTGTATATGCCTCTGTATTTGTATATGTGTTTATTTATACTTTCTTATAAATATTGACAGGAACAATCAGAAATTCTTCTTTTACAAAGATTTATAAAAGGCTCAACGTTTTCAACATCTTTTAACTTAGACTTAGAAACTGAAAGGTAGCCTCCATGCAGCAGAATTAGCCTCGTTAATATGTTAAGTTCATAACTAGGTGTTCAAAAGCTGAAAGGTAGTCTCCATGCAGTTGAATTAGCCTCGTTAATATGTTCATTTCATAACTAGGTGTTCACAAGCTGAAAGGTAGCCTCCATGCAGTTGAATTAGCCTCGTTAATATGTTCATTTCATAACAAGATGTTCTAAAGCTGAATGTTAGCCTAAATCTAGCAGAACTAACCTCATTAATGTGTTAATTTCATAACTACATGTAGGTGTTCCATAGCTGAACGGTAACCTCCTTGCAGCAGAACTAACCTCATTAATGCGTCCATTTCATAACTAGGTGTTCCATAGCTGAACGGTAACCTCCATGCAGCAAAACTAGCCTCGTTAATATGTTAATTTCATAACTAGGTGTTCCAAAGCTGAACGGTAACCTCCATGCATCAGAACTAGCCTCGTTAATATGTTAATTTCAAAACTAGGTGTTCCAAAGCTGAACGGTAACCTCCATGCAGCAGAACTAGCCTCGTTAATTTCATAACTAGATGTTCCAAAGCTGAACGGTAACCTCCATACAGCAGAACTAGTCTCGTTGGCAATAGATTTCATGACTCATGTTAACAAAATGGAGATACAACATATTCCTGGAACATGCGTCAGGCTTAGGATTGGTATGCACAGTGGTAAATATAACATTTTCGATCATATGAGATGTTCAACTAGAAAACCAACATTATGGACTCTGTGTAATGTATCGACCCAGATCAGCCTGCGCAGTCCGCGAAGCCTAATCCGGGCCGACACATTCAGTCTCAGGGGGATTGCGGTAAAGAGATATTCGCTCTACTACATGATCAGAAAAAAAATATAGTACCATTTTCCCTAATATCGAGCTGGTTCTGTATTCAAATCGATATTCAAATCGGTATTTGCTCTATAACATGGTCAGAAAGACAATAGCACCATTTTACTGAATATCGACCAGGCACTAAATTCAAATCGATATTCAAATCGGGGTTCGTCCTTCTACATGATCAGGAAGACGATAGCACCATTTTCACGAATATCGACCTGGCTCTATATTCAAATCGATATTCAAATCGGTATTCGCTCTAATACATGGTCAGAAAGACAATAGCACCATTTTACCGAATATCGACCTGGCACTAACTTCAAATCGATATTCAAATAGGGGTTAGCCCTTCTACATGGTCAGGAAGACGATGGCACCATTTTCACGAATATCGACCTGGCTCCATATTCAAATCGATATTCAAATCGGTATTCGCTCTACTACATGATCAGAAAAAAGATAGCACCATTTCCTCGAATATCGACCTGGCTCTATATTCAAATCGATATTCAAATCCGTATTCGCTTTACTACATGGTCAGAAAGACAATAGCACCATTTTACCGAATATCGACCTGGCCCCATATTCAAATCGGTATTCGCTCTACTACATGGTCAGAAAAAAGATAGCACCACTTTCTCGAATATCGACCTGGCTCTATATTCAAAACGATATTCAAATCGGTATTTGCTCTGCTACATGGTTAGAAAGACAAAAGCACCATTTTCCAGAATAGCGACCTGGCTCCATATTCAAATCGATATTCAAATCTTTATACGATCACAATGAGGAAATAACCATTTTCCCGAATATCTACCTAGAATGATCTTGCCAGGCTCACCTGAGTTTTTACTGTTAACATTGCAACAAACCCTCATTTCACCTAACGGTTGTTCATTGGTGTGTTTCGTTGATAATGTCATAGTTCATACAATCGCTAAGATAATTCCCCATAAGTGTTAATATAAAACCGCTTTCAACAAAAACAACATCATCACCATCATCATCAATATCATCATAATCATCAACATTAACAGCAACAATAGCAACAATGAAATGAATTAAAATAGTTGATATGATTGAATAATTGAGCTTTCATGTCGTTTCAAACAGTATTTCAACGTAACATAATCACTTCACATTACGTGTATTTTACTCTTTCGTACACAACACCCTTCCTATGAAACGGTTTGTTTCCACTTTCCCAACCTTTCATTTTCACACATATCAATTATCTCTTCGCACCTCAAACTTACCTGTATTTTCTATACTGTTCAAAAAATAAATGACCTACACACATAATCTTGTACTTGAAGTGTATAATTTTAATGTTATTTATTTCAGAAATCTTGTTCCATCTGTTGAAAATACATACTTATTCTAGAATATAACACTTTTGTTGTTATTTTTGTTTCCAGTGTTTATAGATACAATACAAACTGTCAGTATGTACGTTTAACGATAATAATTCAGATAAAGGTTCATAATAATAAATGGCAGAGGCAGACATATTTTACTTTTGAAATATGAACTATCAAGATACAAACAATTAACAATTATTTATTTATGATTTTAATAATTATACTAGGTTATTACATACTTATATATATCAACACTATTTATTAATTAGCAATTATGAACTGATGTTCAACTTTTGTTGTTATTTTTGTTTCCAGTGTTTATAGATACAATACAAACTGTCAGTATGTACGTTTAACGATAATAATTCAGATAAAGGTTCATAATAATAAATGGCAGAGGCAGACATATTTTACTTTTGAAATATGAACTATCAAGATACAAACAATTAACAATTATTTATTTATGATTTTAATAATTATACTACGTTATTACATAATTATATATATCAACACTATTTATTAATTAGCAATTATGAACTGATTTCAAATTATTCTGAGAACAACACTAATAAGACCTTATACTAACTGTTGAAAACTAAGAAAAACAGGTCACTAACTGTAAGGCATTCTTTAACATAGTATTAAAGGAAGGTCGGTTTCCTCTGTATTCATAACTCTCCAAAATGGCAAATGCGCAAGTTAATATACGGTTCAAAGAGAATAGCAGAGGAAGTCAGACTCTGGTTCTAAATGGCTATATGTACAGCCTGAAACCCTAAAAACGGGAGTGTCGCTCCTGGAACTGTGTCAACAGAACATGCAATGCGAAAACTAAGACTAAGAATTATCTTCCTACCAAAATCGTTGATGAACACAATCACACAAGAGATGGCAGCAGCATTGTTGCTGCGAACATCATGAGTGGTGTCCGAAAGCAGGTCCGAGGGACAATACAGCCAGTGCCCTCCATAGTCAACGATATGCTGGCAGAAACAAGATCAATGGAATGGGACAATTCCACCAGATAGGTTGTAGCTAATCCAGTTTATATAGACAGCGGTCTAAGACTAGACCAGTCCTGCCAAAGACTAGGGCGGATGTCAACTTGAAATGGAAGTGGACAGAGTTGCTAGCAGGGGAGCCATTCCTTATCGCCAATGACGGAGATGCGGAGCGAATGCTCACATTCGCCACCGCAGACAACCTGACCCAACTGTCTACTGCCGAGACCTGGTATATGGACGATGAAAAAGTGAAGAAACTTGTGCTACGTGCTTGGGCACTGCCACTTGTCCCCTAGCCTCTGTCGAAGATGTGTGGTTCCAGGATCTGGAAGAATGTGACTATGACTTTGTGCCGGTATCAACGTTTAAGGACTATGTGACTGAGCAGTGGGTAGAGGGAGACCGCCGCTCCTGGAATCATTACGACAATGATGGTCCACGCACTACCAATCATGTTGAGGGTTGGCACCATAAAATAAACAACCAACTACGACACTGCCATCCTGATATTTACACTTTGATCGATTTGGTCCAGAAAGAGCAGGCTGCTAACGAGGCGAAGCTGTTCCAGCACGACAACGTTGGAAAGCAGCGACCAAGGAAGCGGGTATACCGTGAGCTTGATCAAAAGCTCATCAGACTGAAGCACCAACTGCGAACTGGCGAAATAGATATCATGACATATGTTGATGCTGTTTCTCACTTAGTTAAATTAAAGTGAATATGTACAATATGAGTTAATATATATTTTGTGCTATACATGTTCATCAATTATTCCCAATTCTTTGATCCATATTTTAATTCATGCCTATAGTACATTATTGCAAATAAAAATCAGCTCTATATTTGTGTTTGTTTTATATTTATGAACAACTTTCCCAACTTTTCTGTACATTGTAGCAATTTTCGCCAAATATCACCTATCAATTCTATTGTTATACCAAACAATGCATCCCCTCAACACCTACTTCAAATTCTATAGGTATAATTAAAGGTTGGGAAAGTGTGAACACACCCTATGAAACTAACTTCAGAATGTTTTGTTCATTGGCGGGAAACGTACGATGTTGGCCATAACATATTTTGATAATCATCGAAGAAACAGAATGGTCGTGATTCGAGTTGTAGTCCATATTGCTCAACTATCATCTTTTTGAAATATTCTTATAGTTTAGAAATTGTGTAGACTTCAAATTGAGCGACACTTTCTAGAACCATGTTCAGTAAATGTGAAACATATTTGTTAGCTAACATCTATCTAGCTATAAAACTGAGTAAGTTAGTCTTAATACGAATTTTACTCTTTCTTGAAAGATTAGTCTTTCTGCCTATGACCTTGCTCCGTAACAGGGAAGATTAACGTTACATGCCCTATATAGGGTATAAGCAATGTAAACCAAATGTTATACAAAGAGCCTATATGGAGTATATTATCAAATTTTGATTAATAAATACAAACATTTAAAAACATGGCTAAAATTCTGATCAGAGAAAAAAAGTATAAACAAATGTTGCAAGTGAAATTTAAGAAAAATACCTTTTAAGGAAACTGTTTTACTTACTGCAGAGATTATTTTACCAAGTTTTCATATCATAATTAAGAAATTATACGTGTGAAAGCTCGAGCCGAAGCACGACTATAGGTTACCCGTACAAACATCATACGAGATAAAAAAACACCGAGAATTCAGTACAATCTTACTGTTTTTCAAATATATCAAATCTCAAACCCATAGCACTTTTTTTCGGCCATTTTGCTTCCGGTCTTACTGGACGGACAAATTATTGTAACCTATTAATTTCGTAACCGGTAAAACCCGCTGACACGATATTCGTATGTTTTGACAAATCAATTAAATTCCTTCTCGATAAAGGAATGAAAACATGAATCCGATATGTGATAATTTGCGTGTAATTGCACTCGTTTTCTATTATTAAAATAATATTTTCTCAACCGGAAGTAAACACATCCAAATGTGACGTCATTGCAACGAAAGTAACGACATTGTAAGGCAAGTAATAAATAAATAACCAAAAAGGAAAACGACAGGAATGGTAGGAAAAGATAGTTCGACTCGTCACAAATGGAGTTCATTCACTGGAAGGACTTTATGAAGGGTAAGTCGACTATTCTTTTGTACCTGTCATCATTATGTCATGGATTTTATATCTTGGCAGTATAGAGAAGCAATAAACACTTGAAAATGATTGTAAATATTTCAATGGAAGTTATCGTTCGTTACACTGGCCTCGGATATTATTTTAACTGAAAAGGACAAACAATTCTTTTTCTGTATCGACATAGCTTCATTTCAAAGTAAGCTATTTATTATATCAATAATTTTCTTAAAAATATAACTTAATTTCTAAATTATTTGTTAGTATCTGTTGTGAACCGTTCCACGATGCTTTCGTCACATCGCGGCCGAGCCACGGTAGCTTAGTCGGTAGCGACGTGGGCTGTCAATCCAGGGGTTGTGAGTTCGATTCCCGGCTCGGCCAACTTTCTTTCCAACGATTGACAAAAGTCAATGCGATATGCGTCATTCGTCTTCCACCAATTAGCTAAGTCTATGTCGAAAAGCAGCCAGTTGCTTGGGAAGATTTTTGTATGGAGTACTGGTTTGAGAAAACCAGGAAATGCATGAGTAGGTGAACTGGCCGCCGTGATATAACTGAGAAATTGTTAAACACGGCGTTAAACCCCAATCAATCAATCAATTCGTCACATCGCATGACGTCACATGGTGTATTGGTTTTGTCTGTATCTGTTCCACGATGCTTTCGTCACATCGCGTGACAACCTATCGTGTGTATCGTTTTTGTCTGTATCTGTCATTTGAAGCCGAAGCCGTCTTGTCAAATGTTGACTCCACTCAAGAAAATAGCTAAACTATCATATCTTCGACTGTCTAGTTGTATTGACTTTAAGACGTTTATCTATATATTGCAGTAAATGTAGCAAACAAACAAAACTACAGTCAATTTCAAATTATTTGCCTTAAATTTACATTATCTTTTTACATTGTACAGTTTAACAGTTTATGTCTATGACCTAGTCTTTGTCAAATCATGAAAGTATGACCGGAATCAGTTCACCCTGGTTTTGGGGTATACATAGTAAATGTCTTAAGCCATATATCCTCCAACCTGAAAGAGAGGAAAACACTTTCATGCCTTTGTAGTGAAAGTCTACTTTGTCCTTTGTGTTTTAGACCATTCCTTTTGGTCAGTTGTTTATGTCCAGAAAACTCTGGTTCCCAGTTTAGAGGAACCAGCCAACCATGTGACATTTACATGGCCCACTTGGACCAAGGCAGCTAAGCAGTACAGACGTGTGTTACTTAGACTGATAACTGAGACAGACAAGACTCTTTAAGACCAAGCAAATGATAATATAATGCAGGTTATAGTGTTAGCTACGGGTGAGTGACACTTCAATGGTGTCAGAAGTGAAGCAGAACCCATGTAAGTTTGTTCCATTTTGTTGTTTTCCAAAAAAATTGGGGAAGGAGAGAGAGGTGACCATTTTGAAAACAGCATGGAAAAAGAAGTTCTGCATTAAACCCTGGTGGCTAATTTAATGGATAATAATTGCAATGGAGCTTTTCAAAGTTAATTGGTCCCTGTAACCAATAGTCAGGCAGCTTTTAGCATTTATTTATTATTATGATTTTGGAAACTTGTTTGGAATTGTATTTTAGCCGCCGAAAATGTGTTATTCATCCGTAGCAGTGCTTGGTTCGCATGTGTACATAGCGAGCGTATTACAAACAACGCCTGTGTTATTGCAATGGGCATCAATAGGCAGTGTTTAAGAATGCCCAGGCCGTTTAAATGCACGAGACTGAGGGTATTTTTGTTTTCACAAATTAAGGCCTAATGCAAGCTCAAAAAGAGAAAGAGGGGGGTAGGAGTTAAGTAAAAGAGACAACTATTTCCATTCTATTGAACTGTCCTGACAAACATAGTTGCTGTCATTATTTTAGGTTTAAGAGATATCCTTAATAGCTAAGGTAATTCAGTGCCACTGTAAGAAGCCCATGACAAGGTCGTGTCATGATACAATGCGATTACTGTGCCGAATAGTATCATGACGCTTGCATGGATATTACAGCTGCGGATGCACTGGATATTGCCGAAGCAAATGAAATAATGATAGTAATCAAAAGAAGTTGAAATGAACAATGCCAACTGTTCCAGTCTTCATTTTCCAAGTGCAGTGTGACAAGGGCTCAACGTAATCTACCGTGAACGTGTGCATTGGTGGTCATGGGGACCCGTGTTAATATGACGGGATGACTATGACTATTAACCACTTGTTAACTGACGAGAAAGAATTCCGAGAGATTTTACAGTGATGATACAACGCATCTACCATTAACTTGTGGATTGGTGGTCATGGGGACCCGTGTTAATATGACGGGATGACTATGACTATTAACCACTTGTTAACTGACAGGAAAGAGATCTGAGGGATTTTACAGTACTGGTACAGCAACCAATTATGACACTGAAAACGATTCAAGCATGCCTCAATAGCAGGTAACTGGTCTCTGCTCACTGGGGGACAACAAGACGAGCCAGTGGCAGATGATACAGTTCTAGGGGATACTGACCTGGGAAAGCAGAACCCTAAGACAAGGTAGAAGGGAAGTAACTCTGGTAACTGGTCTCTGTTCACTGGGGGACAACAAGACGAGCCGGTGGCAGATGACACAGTTCTGGGAGATACTGACCTGGGAAAGGATTGAGGTAATGTTTATTTTTGGCTATGAAGAACCACAGGGGCAGTTAGCAAGATGGTTGGAAGAATTATTACAGTACAATATGATTCTTAAATACCGACCTGGAAAAGTGCATGGGAATGCGGATGCATTATCAAGGAAGCCTATGGCCGACATGTGTTCGCACTATTCTAGTCATGTAAAGATTGAAGAGTTACCTTGTGGTGGCTATACCTATTGTAAGCGAGTAGAGGCTCAGTGGGCCACTTTTTCCGGAGAAGTGGTGAGGCGATTCCATTGGCTGCTAAAAAGACAATGCAGTTCAAGGGAGGCTTTGGTTTGGATCAACACTGCGCGTTGGGGGACAAAACGACGAGCCGACGAGCAGCTGAGACAGATTCGAAGATGCCCTGGAGTAGACACGCTGGGGGACAAAAAGACGAGCTGGCGTGTAGAACACTCAAAACCGTTATACGGATTACAGGATCACTTTGCGCCCCAGGCTTTGGGGGACAAAAAGACGAGCCGGAGGCTGGGTGCGCTGAGTGTCCTGGGACTAAATTGCAGGGGAAGAGAGTAAGACCAATGGACAATCATTTCCCACTGAGTGGTGGATAACCATGGACACGTTACAAAGGAGGTATAGTCCAGAGCCAGGATAAGATAACATTGGCAAGAGAGTCTTTCAGTAGAATTGTAGTACCCGTGAGGGTTCGGGGAAAAACATCTGAGTACCTGTTTGAATTCAGGGAATATCATGTTAGCCCAAGGAGAGGAGTGGTTTAAGTTGAAACAATATCCGGGGGCCATCTAAGGGATTCCACCTGGGGTCAGTGGGGTAGGATATGACACTGGCTCATGCGGGAATCTCGCCTTATGGATGGGAGACTGGTAATTGTTTCAAAACAGATCAACCGTCACACAAAAAGGAGTTTAGAATCATGAATGGGGTTGATTGCATCGAAGAGGCAGTACTGTCATCTACAAGATCGTTGAGTGTGTGCCAGATAAACAGATTGAGTCTGCTTTAGATGTTTGTTTTAGTATTTCAAGAATGCTGTAACCGTCAGATTGTTAGACATGAGGCGCAACATTGTTCCAGGGCCCGGAATGGTGTTTGAAAGAAACTAATGTCGAAGTCGAGATCTGGCGAAGTATTGACTGAGAATGTACTTTACATCACAAGATCCTATAAGAAGGAAACTGAACATCCGGGGCGACCAATATAGACCTGACACAGAAGTACAGAGATGACGGTATAGCCTACAGAAAAGAGGGCATATTAAGTACAAAAATGGCCGGTTACAAACTGACCATTTCGCTTGATATGCCAGATAATCAACCCGTATGGTAAATTAAATAGACCAAGAACCATGATGCGAGTAAGATACAAATTATCTGGCTTAAAACATGTGCTTGTTTTTTTTTTAGGAAGTCATTGGTGTGCTTCATAGCATTTTCACGAAGACAGCGATGCTATGCAGCAAAAATGGTGCAACTGCTAAGAGGGCATGGTACAACACAAGTCATCGAAATGGTACAATAACCTGGTTTGATGATGCTGCAATGCAGGGCTGAGAGGTATTCTCCCGGGTTGGGTCTAATGATAAAACCGGGGGGAGTGTAGTGAAAGTCTACTTTGTCCTTTGTGTTTTAGACCATTCCTTTTGGTCAGTTGTTTATGTCCAGAAAACTCTGGTTCCCAGTTTAGAGGAACCAGCCAACCATGTGACATTTACATGGCCCACTTGGACCAAGGCAGCTAAGCAGTACAGACGTGTGTTACTTAGACTGATGACTGAGACAGACAAGACTCTTTAAGACCAAGCAAATGATAATATAATGCAGGTTATAGTGTTAGCTACGGGTGAGTGACACTTCACCTTCAAATGAGTACATTCTTTTAAAGAAATGATGTCATATGTGGGCTATCAGTCAAACACATAACGTTTCTTTCAACAGGCTGACATTCTAGTAGTTTCGTCTTTTCTTTTTACCCAAAATGTGTTCATTGATCGAACTCAAATGAGTCCATTGTTTTAAAGGAATGATGTTATATGTGGGCTATCAGTAAAACACATTACTTTTCTTTCAACAGGCTAAATTTCTAGTAGATTCATCTTTTCTTTTATCCAAAATGTGTTTATTGATCAAACTCAAATGAGTCCATTGCTTTAAAGAAATGATGTCATATGTGGGCTATCAGTAAAACACATTACTTTTCTTTCAACAGGCTGAATTTCTAGTAGATTCATATTTTTTTTAACCAAAACTTGTTTATTGATCAAACTCAAATGAGTCATGATTGTTTTAAAGAAATGATGTCATATGTGGGCTATCGTACACAACACATTACTTTTTTTCAACAGGCTGAATTTCTAGTAGTTTCAAAAATGTGTTTATTGATCAGATTGGACAAGCTTGGTACTAAGAATTTCAACATTATTTTCTCTAGGTTATTTTAAATACTCTGCATGTATGTATTCAAACAAAATTTACAAAAGATTCAACATCTATTGACAGCATTATTTTCATACTTGGGAGCACAACAACCAATGATGTCATAGAACTCTTCAAATTGAAGAGCAAATGCAAAATAAAAAGCCTATATTTATGAAACAGGGTAATGTACACTAACTATATTAAACTGAAATAAGGTAAAACAAACTGAACATTGAAATCTGCAGATAAACAGGATCAATCTATTTTTAAATTCAACAAACACTCAAATAAATATGCATAAACATTTTGGTTGAAAAATAAAGAAAACTTCGTCTGTTTTAAGAGAAAAGGATATATTATAAAAACTTAAAGGCAGTTCATAATTAATGTCAGTTATAAGTCACCCAGTGACCTCACATAAGTGTTCTGTCCTCTGATATAACTGAAATACCACAGAAATGTCTCTGATTTCTGTTTTCTATGTAATCTATTGTGAAATCCATTTTTCTGTGTGAAATTGTCTAATCTATACAATAGAAATAGTAAAATTTAAACTGGTATACATTCATTGTAACAAAAACATTCTTACACTTTACTGGTAATAAAATAACACATATTTTCTTGAACTGCTAGTCTGCTCAAAGTAAAAACCTATACTGTAGTTTAATGGTAAAACACCTGGTCTAACAAGATTTCTGAGTTCAAATCTCAGCAGGTACATGTTTGAAAGAAGCAACTAAACTTAACAATTTATTTATACATGAAACAATTATGTTGTTGGGAGTTGTCTTACTTAAACACTTATTACATTTTTATCCAGGCTTCTAGTGAAAATATTTTACTCCCTTTTCAAAAGCTTTTATAATTGAGCAACAAGAAGAATTTGGATGCAAAGCATCAAAGACGCCGCGCATGCTTTTGAAGCATGACTTAAAGGAAGCAGATGCAGTTCAGTACATTTAAATTACCTGTACAAGCAGACAAGATGTAAATATTTCGAACAAAAAGGCCAAATGTCCCTTTATTTTAAACAAGAAGGCCAAGATATGCCTATATTGCTACCATAGCTTATATAAAAAGGTTACTAAGAGCAGAAAGGGTCAATATTGACGTAGGGATTAAACGTTTTACATGCTACGATATATGTGATATTCAGCATGTGAAGTTTAGTCGTGAAATGACAAGTTTAGTCCTGAAACCATTTGGTTTACGGTTTGCTTAACATTCTCTGCAACTATAATGTGTCATACAAGCTGAAGTTTCTCATTTTTTTACCAATAAACTGTTTTAAATCCTCTAACTAGATCCATTAGATAAAAAAAACATAGGTGCTTAAATATTAACATATATTAAGGTGTATTGCCTCTAGTTATAAGTTAAGTGTGACACAAGCTTAGGAAAGAGAGGTGGAAGTCTATTCTCCTTCCAGTTTAGCAGAAGTATGATAGCAAAAACGGGAGTATATAAACAAAAAATACGAAGTAATTTAAAAAAGAAAAGAAAGATATGTATGATCAAGATTGAGCATTATGAAAATTCACATGTATAGTCAACATATAGCAAAAATTATTAAGTCTGTTTTGTTTGTTTGTAATGTCACTTCAATCGTTTTGAACATGCCAGTAGAAAGCTGAAAAATAAACAAAAGAAAATGGTCAAGTCAGTTCCCCAAGAGCAAAGAGCGAAACCAGTTGGTACGAATCGTTCATCTCGAACGAAACATGAAAAACCGGGTACAAATTTTAGAAATCGGATGAAATCGTGAAGTATTCATAACGGAAGGAAGCAGAGACAACTTAATTACTCTATGGGAACCGATGACACCTTGTCGTCTATTCAATAAGAATGACCATGACATGCTGCATTTATAAATAATAGAACGGGTCACTTTACGGCCATGCGTAT
This sequence comes from Serripes groenlandicus, assembly GCA_031761405.1. Taxonomy (NCBI): domain Eukaryota; kingdom Metazoa; phylum Mollusca; class Bivalvia; order Cardiida; family Cardiidae; genus Serripes; species Serripes groenlandicus. Next base: position 375,636 of record JASEVX010000118.1, on the reverse strand, counting down.
TGCATAGTTGGGTTAACGTTGTTTTTACAGTTTATAGAATTATACTGTAATATGTAGTAATTAAAATGAATCATCATTGATTTTTTAAAGATTACCCATTTATTTAAAAATCTCAATATCGTAATTAGGCAAAAACATCGCCAGAAACTTTTTTCAGAGCTTTGATGAATCGGGTCGTAAACCAAACTATAAACAAGAGGGCCAAGATGGCCCTAAATCGATCACCTGAATGATAGTAAATTAGAAGCAAATATCTGTGAAAATTTAATCAGGAGTTCAAATAAAACTGCAAGGAGTGGACACTCAGTAAAAGAAATAGTTTATCAGTAAAAGCCATTTGTATCTTGAAATCTAACAAGAACTTTAATAAGAATGGAATTATAAAGTTTTGTCATTTTGCACCTTTCCTGATGCGGCTTTGCTGCCCTGTTTGTCAACGAAATCAATATGGCTTGAACAGTTTTTGTAGAGAGTCACTCAAAGAACATTTCTGCCAAATTATCTTGGAATCTGACAAATGGATTATGGAGATGGAGGTTTTTAAAGTTTGGGTATTTTTCTCAATTTCTGATGCCGCAGCAACAAAAGTTCTACATAGAATGTAAGTCTTTGAACAATTTTGAAAGAGGACCACCAAAGGAACATTCCTGTGAAGTAACGTTGAAATTGGTCGAATGGAATGGTAGGAGTTGTCATTTGTAGCTAAAAGTTCAATTTACCCCTTTTGTGATGACGCGAGGTTGCTATGATTTTGTAATCAATCAATACGGCTTGTAAAAATCAAGTAGAGGATCACTGAAGTAAGATTCCTATTCAATTTTCTTAATATCAGACAAGGACTTAAAAAAAATGGAATTTCCAAATTTTGTCATTTTGCCCCTTTTCTGATGCCTCCTGACTGCCATGTTTTTCAACCAAACAGTATGCCTTGAACAATCTTTGTAGAAGGTCACCCAAGGAACGTTTCTACCAAACTATATTGGAATCTGACATGCAGATTCATCAGAGAAGATTTTTAAAGTTCGGACATTTTGCCCCCTTTCTGATGCCGCAGCAACCAAAGTTCTCAATGGAATTTAAATCTTTGAACAATTTTGAAAGAGGGCCACCAAAGGAACATTTCTGTGAAGTTTGGATGCAATTGGTTTTGTGGTTCAGGAGGAGATGATGTTTAAAGCTAAAAGTTAACGACGACGGACGACGGACAAAATGTGATCAGAATAGCTCACATTGAGCCTTCGGCTCTAGGTGATCTAAGAAAGCGTAGCCTAGGAAGTTAGGGGAAAGTTATTAAATACCCATTACATGTGTCTAAAGTTTTGTAATAACGGTAGAAGACATACGTATTTTGTATCTTGCTGTTTCTTAAATCATTTTATACAATTTATTTATTCATAAAGGTTTTTTTTTCCAAACATATAACAGAGTTTTTCTTAACAATAATAATGTTGGTTGCTCCCTTTTCGATTACGTAACCCCATGGTACAAACTTAAAACCTATCCCATACTGACGCCGCGCTTCCACGCGGCGTCAATAACAATTTTTAAAAAAAGAACAGTTATCAACATTGATAACTTTGAGAATCTGTACATGTTCAAGGTCTGATCAGACATTTCACTATCCATTTGTTTTCAAACGACATATTTCATATACATGTACATGTATACATATTCAGTTGTCGACACTAAGTCTGGTACTTATTAACAACCTGATGCTGTTTCATGTTTTACAATGCTGTCTAGTGTTGTTTTCCATTTTCCATCAACATTCTTGGAAATCTTAAGTCTGTTACAATCCTGACATAATAAAAAATAAAACAGATATGTACGATTTAAATTTAATTACATGATAAGTTTGGGTTTTTTACAATATGTTATTCAAATTCTGTTTTGTAACTTTCTACAATTTGTTTCTTGTTGGGGGACTGACATAGCTTAATTAATTAGTCTTGCTTTCACACGACCTAGTCTTTGCCTATTAACATATTAATCATTTGTGAGACTGGACAATGTTCTCATGGTAAGTTACCCCCACTTACTTTAATATATCAAAATATATATAAACATGATTAAAATAGAAATCAAAGCGCCGATGGCATTGTGGCGAACGTATAGAAAATAGCAGTATCTCGGTGTAGGCCTTGCGCTTTTCAATAATGGTGCACTCTGGTGCGGGTAAATTTGAGAAAAGCTGCATCTTTTGACAGTAGAATAATGTTAATTTTTCATGTTCTGTCTATCACCAACTCGGTCATCTGTAAATAATCAACTCTATGAACGAAACAAAACGCATCAAGCGGGGCGGGGCGTTTACCTGATGTCGGCCGAAAGAAATGAAAAGATTTATTCGTTCCGTATTTGTTCTGCTATAATCAAAGTATTCTAAACGCTTTATAAACAAGCGTTTAGTACATTGACTCGCAAGCGTTTGCCAGTCGTCGTAATTTAAAGCGCTCAAATGATTTGACGAAAGTCGGAATTTCGACGCGGAACTTGTCGAAGACACCTAAACAAAGCATAAGACATCGTTAATCGTCGACTTTCGGGCGAGTGCTAGCAGCGATCGCAGAATATGTGAACACTTTTTATTCATATATTTTAAAAAACACCTTTAATAATTGTTTGATTGTGGCACAGATTTGAACCGGCGATTTTAACAAAACAAAACGGCAATTATTCGCCGAGTGCCGGTCCTTATTGAAAACCCTGAAATTTATTATAGAACGCGCAATTATATTTATTATCTGCCCAAACATGAAGAAAGATGATATTTACATAACTTAACTCAATGTAGATATTATCTCAATAAATCTAAAATCTTAGTATCAATCCGGTACCATAGTAGCACTGACATAATTATTATTCATCTCTGCATCACTGATGGAACTATGTATTTGGCGGATTAATGGATGTATGTTAATTGGTTTGCAGTAAGGAATAAAAAGTCAACGGGCTGTACAAAACTGACTATGTACATTTTTTCGTTGTTGTTGTTTCTGTTAGCATTGTGGCGATTGTCAAACCAATCGCCACAAAAATGAATTGTACAGAAAAAAAATGAGAGTAACAAAAAATGAATAAAACATCCACCAACAAAATGTCAAGAAAATCGAAAAATGACTTCCTTTTAAAATGTTATATCAAATTTTGATTCTTACATTTTAAAGTGATATTCTTGCTTTAATTAACATTCTAGGATACATGGCGGACCAGATAATGTCATCTTTGGAAAACATGTCAATGACGAAGACATTCCTTGTGCAGTATGTCAGGTTCCTAAGTGTTGATCATGATTCCAGCGCGCGTCGATGGTCATCCTTGTTGGAACATGGAATACACCGGGTATCTAATGGCGGGTTACAATGATCATTACGGCATTGAGTATGTGTGTCTCGATGGAGATACGGAGTTTGATACACGAGGTGCCGGTAGTACAGATGGTCACCTGGTGTATCTGGTCGAAGGTCGATGAGGAACATTGGTGTGATCTCCCAAAGTTATTGTAAACATTTGCCTGCGCGTGCGAGTCCTTTTTTTTTCCCTTAATGTATTCTTAAAATCGCAAAATTTAGCACAATAACTTCGCATTTCTGAAAATATTCCCATTTTCCTGTTATTAAATCAAAGCGCCAATGGCACTGTAGTGGCGATCGTATGGAAAATCCTGCAAAGTAACAAGCAGTATATCGGTGTAGGGCTTGCGATGACTCTGGTGCGGGTAAATTTGAGAATGTATCAACCTTGCATCTTTTGACAGTAGAATAATGTTAGTTTGCCAGAATGTTGTCTTAGTTACGTTCTGAAATTGGTCATGATGTGTTCAAAATTAGGCCATTCCAAAGTTATGAAAAATCTAGTTGGTATTCGATAGACTACCGTTTTTAAACTAAATTGTTCTGGTAATCACATGTTCATCCCCATGTCGCTAGGCCATATTAAGATAAAATATATTTTACACTTTAGAAATGACTTAATTATCAAGAAAAGAGAGAAAACAGTATCCATCAGTTTGGTGTTTGTTTCAATGATGTCCGATATTAAACAGGTCTGTTCAATTTAGTCCCTTCGCATTGCATGATTGAGGGTTGTCAGAGACATATAAACACAGTGTATTTATATGTCTCTGAGGTTGTTAAACTGCTTCGAATAATGTGAATGCAAAAACAAACACAAAACATGCTCAACAAGATGTGCTTGTGAAACACTGATGCCCCCGAATGGCAACATCTAGGTCAAAGGTCAAGGTCGCCAGGTCAAAAATGTTGGTACTGACAGAAAGGTCATGTCACAAGGAATACACATGTGAAATATGGTAGCCGTACCTGTTATGGTTCAAAAGAAGTGGTCAAGGTTAAAGTTTTTTTCGGGAATGGCAACATCTGGGTCAAAGGTCAAGGTCGCAAGGTCAAAAATGTTGGTACTGACAGAAAGGTCATGTCAAAAGGTATACACATGTGAAATATGGTAGCCGTACCTGTTATGGTTCAAAAGAAGTGGTCAAGGTTAAAGTTTTTTTTCGAGAATGGCAATATCTAGGTCAAAGGTCAAGGTCGCAAGGTGAACAATTTTGGTACTGACAGAAAGGTCATGTCACAAGGTATACACATGTGAAATATGGTAGCCGTACCTGTTATGGTTCAAAAGTAGTGGTCAAGGTTAAAGTTTTTATCGAGAATGGCAACATCTAGGTCAAAGGTCAAGGTGAAAAATGTTGGTACTGACAGAAAGGTCATGTCACAAGGTATACACATGTGAAATATGGAAGCTTTACCTGTTATGGTTCAAAAGTAGTGGTGAAGGTTAAAGTTTTTTTTGAGAATGGCAACATCTAGGTCAAAGGTCAAGGTCGCAAGGTCAAAAATGTTGGTACTGACAGAAAGGTCATGTCACAAGGAATACACATGTGAAATATGGTAGCCGTACCTGTTATGGTTCAAAAGTAATGGCCAAGGTTAAAGTTTTTTTCGAGAATGGCAACATCAAGGTCAAGGTCGCAAGGTCAAAAATGTTGGTACTGACAGAAAGGTCATTTCACAAGGAATACACATGTGAAATATGGTAGCCGTACCTGTTATGGTTCAAAAGTAATGGACAAGGTTAAAGTTTTTTTCGAGAATGGCAACATCTAGGTCAAAGGTCAAGGTCGCAATGTCAAAAATGTTGGTACTGACAGAAAGGTCATGTCACAAGGAATACACATGTGAAATATGGTAGCCGTACCTGTTATGGTTCAAAAGTAGTGGTCAAGGTTAAAGTGTTTTTCGTGCAGACAGACAGACAGACAGACAGACGTGCAGACGTGCAGACAGGCCAAAAACTAGATGCCCACCGAATCGATGATTCCGGGGGCATAAAAAGCACAATTTCATTAATCTTAATCTTCTATTGCAGATTCGAACGAGAACCAGTCTAGTGACGAACTGCTACGGAAATATCCGAGAGCTGACGGTAAAATACGGCGCATGCGCGATCAAGACGATTAACACGGCGCATGCGCAAGCCCATTGCACCAGTGATAGTTCTAGTTTGTCAGAATATATGTAAATGTCACATATGAAAAACATTTTAGAAAACTGTAAAGTGAATGTGAAATATGAAACTGCATTAATGGAGGAAATGGTATAGAAAAGGTCTTCACGTACGTAAGTTATCAATGTTAACAATGGTGCAGTTTTTAAGTCGATAATATCGTTATAATTTCAACTTGTCGACTTGGACAATTTTAATCAGGATAACATTGCTAGTAATTCGCGAGAGGATCATTTTTTTTTCGGGAGAACCTTTTATCCGTGACGAGATGTCGGAGTAGAATATGATCATATCATGATAACAATGGAGGGAACAGAAGATAATGGCGGTATGTTTTCCAATATGAAATTGTTATATCTTTCGTATAGATAATAACGATAAAAAAAAGTTGCTGCAAGATGCATCAATTGGATGTTAGCGCGGGAATCAGCATTTTATGGCTTAAGAAATACTGTTTGATTCGAAAAACACGAAATCCGCTTTTAAATGTATGATATAAATGTATGATAACAATTGTTTTTTAGTTAAATACGTAAACGAAAAAATACCTTTTCCCAACGTGTTGACCTCGATCTCCCAAAGTTATTGTAAACATTTGCCTGCTTATGCGAGTCCTTTTTTTTCCCCTTAATGTATTTTTAAAATCGCAAAATTTAGCACAATAACTTTGCATTTATGAAAATATTCCCATTTTCCTGTTATTAAAAATCTATGGTTTTAATTTTCATTTTAATAATATAAAAACTACTCGCATATAAATAGACTGATTCACTAATCTTAATCTTCTATTGTAAACTCGAACGAGAACCAGTCTAGTGACGAACTGCTACGGAAATATCCGAGAGCTGGCGGCAAAATACGGCGCATGCGAGATCAAGACGATTAACATGGCGCATGCGCAAGCCCATTGCACCAGTGATAGTTCTAAACACAACCCATATATGCGCTGGTGCTGATGCAGCCGCGCAATTAGGACAAAGGGAAGCAATTCGGGTCGCCTTGCCGGGCAGACAATATTAAGATGAACATTCCCGACTAAAGTTGTCTCCCATTGGACAATAATTAATTGGTGTAACTGAAATTCGATTAGTAGATGCGTGTGACATCTAAGTATGGAGTAACCTGCCCCTGTCATAAAACTAAAGGGCCAGGCACACACCAATTATTGTGGCTCCCTTTGAAAATGATGTAGAAAGCAAAGAGCTATAGAAACAACATTTCTGAAGACCAACCGGTTAACTTTCAAATGCTGAAAGTAGATTGCTTCAATTATTATGTATTGATGGATTCTACACCAAGTTGTAATGGTCCACTGTAGAGTTGAAGACAATAAGTTGTATAATTACTTATTTACTATATATGCGGTACCGATATTTAAGGGGAGATGGCAAACTGGTTGCCATTGTTTATTCATGCCAGAACTAGGCAGAATATCATGTATAAAATGCAAAGAAAGAATTTGACTTAAAATGGTTATTTATTAAGGCCTTGACTGTACTACAAATCATAAACTTATTTGCTTAATTGTATTGATGGAAGGATTTGGAAAGACATTTTCATCGAAACGATGTACCGTTTATTATGTAGAAGAAAATATGTAATATTTCAATTATTATTTGAAGATAAAAGTAATGCAAGCGATAGAAAGCACCTGTCACTTTTCATTTTGTTTATATTATCAACCATACCCTTGATATAGACGACTCTTGACGATTATGTGGCAGATTAGTTTTATAATATTGTTGGAAAAGTAAGCATTGCCCAGAAATGAACAATATCCTTTTCCTACACAATCATCTCATATTGTTATGAAATCATACTTCCAACTTGCTACAAGGTACAATTTCCCCATAGATGCGGAGACGTTGAACTCGGGAGATTAAATATCATTCAAAGACATATCGTGGGAAAAGAAATAAGTCCTGTTATAAAAAGGTGTTTGCTTCTCGGATGTGAGGTTATACTGATAATGAGATGAAATGTCATCAGGCTTGTTAAACTAGTGATTATCGTGACATTGGAATAACGGGTAATGGAATGGTATTTCACAATACGGCGCTTCATTCAGACCCTCTATGTTTAGTTGCGTCGCAATGCACTATATCGATATCGGGGGACGTGCAACCATATCAGATCAGATAACGCCTCTGTCCTATGATACTTCATAAGACACGATAATTGTTATTTGCCGCTACACCTAGACGCTCTATATGTAGTTGGGTCACAATGCATCATATCGATATCGGGGAACGTGCAACAATATCAGATCAGATAACGCCTCTGTCCGATGATAATTCATAAGACACGTTAATTGTTATTCGCCGTTACATCTAGACACGTTATATCTAGTTGTGTCACACCACACGAAATCGACTTTGCTACCAACGAGCCATGGATGTACAACCATCTCGCAAGCCCCTTGATTCATGTAATGACTTATAACGAATTTAACAAGTTTTGGTTCAAAACCTCCGATGGCCTGCTGTTTGCATGGCGTTTCCATATGAGTTGCATCTTCCAATCAGAGGTCTTATTGACTCTCTGATTTGAATTCAATTGAAGTTGCATAACTAGTATATCTAAACTTCTAGATTTTTGTCAGAATATATGTAAATGACACATATATTTACACGTCACATATACGCGGACAGTGAAGAATATTGTGAATATGCACAGGCTCATATGAATCTTCGATTTACGCAATAAAAAAATCACTATTGTAGACAATATGCAGACAATAGCATTTCCAGGAGCATATTTCCGTAGTTCTCACCGTTTCTTCAAACAAAAAGCTTTGTCACAATTGAGAGAGGGAAAACTATCTTTCCAAACTAAGACTTGCATCTTCAAGTTTAATTTAACATTACTGAACAAAATAAAACATCTCGACTGACGATAAATTCATCTTTTAAATAATAATTATAATAGTATAATCTTATAAAGTGAACTAAAAAATGAAATATATACACGTATGTTAATGGGAACCGCTACGTTCATGAACTGCTCTTTGATAACAGGAGTGCACATACTTATTTAAGTCTTCGATTTGAAAACAAATTATGAATAATTTTCTCTGTTTGAGTTAGAACTATGTATGATTCGTTTATCGTATCAACATTCCAAATCGGGGACCATGATGTTCTCATTTCTTTCAAATGACCTATATGACATGCATAACTCGGCAAAAAGCAATTAGATAAAATGCCTAAACGGATAGACATGCAGGGCTCCGAGCAAATTAAGTGAAGCGATAGTAGGGGAACGCAGAGATTGCGTCGTAAAATAGCTTAAATATAGTTTAAAATGTTGTACATATGACATGTAACTTATGTTATTGATTACATAAGGCCTTCACAATACAAACAATGTATATATCTTAAATATATGTAATTTATCGTTGATAGTGCTCAACAGTTTTATATATTCCTAATTACCCATTACTCACATACTATAAGCTTCAGATCACCTAAATAAGATGATTTTGAGGTAATATATGTAGGTGATTGACAATATGAATTTGGATTAAGATATGTCTCCCAACAATTGTTAATTTCACACTTCAAAGTTATTTCGGATTATTATTTGTTGTTCACGTATTAATTTTGTTAATGTAAATGTATGTACATGATGAGATACATGTATTTGTATAAGTCGATTAAAATCTATCTATCTATATAATCTTTTATCAAAAGCTTTAATCTCCATTTGAAAAACATTTTAGAAAACTGTAAAGTAAATGTGAAATATGAAACTGCATTAATGGAGGAAATGGTAAAGGTCATATGATATTATATTTGACCAAATGGTTCCTTCAGCTGTTGAATCAGACCTGTTCTTTCGCTGCCTTAAAAAGCAAGATCAGTTCAGGGACACTATATTACAAAGGCCACATTGAACAGTAAATGGTGTTTTGCATAGCCCCGATTCGTTATTTTGACAAAATGGTCGTCATCTTTTTTAAAATTCATCGCATTTTTTCACAAGTTTTCACAAACAATTCTAGAAAATTTCCGGCAAACATCAGCTATATTAAACTAATAGGGACACAGTTTGGCCAATGATCTTTTATAATATAACATTGAAATGTGTTTATAACGGCAATATAGAACACATGGCGGTCCCCCACATAGCCTATATTCTTCGTTTTGATTTTTTTGACCACAATTTTGTGGAAAATATCGACTTCAAAAACTCATTGCAATAACTATCATTTTTTGTTTAAATACAAGCTCAAAGTTAACGTAAATGTAAGAAAAAAAGATAGAAATTATGTTATGTACTTACATTCTCGGTTATTCCTTTTTAAACTTATTAATTTTAATAAAACATCCGTCTATCTACATCGATAGCCATCGCGGAAATGAATGTACGAAGTGGATAATGACCAGAGAGGCTAATGACCGCTTTTCTTACAGCGAGGCGAAGATAACGGAGCTTATCGATTCGCTTCATATCCCTGTATATAGTGTCCCTGATCAGTTTTAGGAAATATTACGAGACCGAAATTAATTTCATATAAGCTATAAGATAATTTAATGTACAACAACAATAAATAAAATAGGACGTCAAATGTTCGCATAATATTATTAGTTACACAATGTGTTAGTGACCTAATACGGTATATACCGTATTAGGTCACTAACACACTGTGTAACGAATATATCCTACCGACTATCTTGATCAACATTGCTGATTGATATGTACATATGTAGTTTCTTTATATCAACGTTTTGTGATGTTGATTATGTATCATTACATGCATATCTACCCCATATTTGCAGTATTGTTACCTATATTTGATGGAAAATATTCTGGATCAAATATGCATATATATGAAATGCAGGATAGAGTTATCTATCTTGATAATCTACATAGGTGTGGTAGTGGGCAGGGTTGTAGAAAGTTTCAATACAATACATCACGTAAATACTATTATTATACCTCACGTGCTTTTCCCTATATAAAATTCCCATACCGCATCGGTGAACAAAAAATGTTTTTTTTTATATGAACTATAATAAACTATTTCTCATTGGTCAAAATGACCACTCATTGAACAAAATACTATTTGATATTGAACAGTTTTTTGAAAACTGTTCATAAAATTACGATATTGAACAGTTTCTAAATATAGCGATTCATGAGCACGCGCAAGTACTAAAAATAGTCGTTGGAAATTCCAGCTGTCGATTGAATATGACGGTGATAACTGAGGGTTTCGAATGTAGCGTTGTTTACATGATGGCCGACCATAAGTGATTTGCGTCGCTGTCTGAAGATGACTTTAGTAAAAGTTCTTCATTAATTACTTACATATTATACAATTATAGTCTTTTCAGCTGTGCGATATGGTGTGATATGCACCAGAAAAAATATTATTGACCTAGGCGAAAGCCGAGGTCAATATTTAAGTTTTTCTGGTGCAGAACACATCATATCGCACATCTGAAAAGTCCATAACTGTTTTATTATATGAACTATAAATAAAATCACGCAGATAAAATTACGATTTTATATAGTATTAACTTTTATTCATTTTACAATTTATAATTGATAAACAACGGTAAACAGTAAAACATAATAATAATATCACAACATCTGTATTTGAGTGAAGTGAAAATAAATGTTACCTATATAACATCATGATGTTATGCCCCAGTTACACAGAGCCATCTGTGATTGATCGGTAGTTTTTTTGGAGTGAACCGATGACAACCTATTGTTCACCTGTTTTCCACCTATCAACTGCTATTGGGGAAAGATAAGTTTTATCGATGAAAAATTACCGATTGGGATTTTTAAACATGTTTAAAATTCTCGATCGGTGATTTTTTTTACAAATAGCCGATTGACAACCTGTTTACAACCGATATCACCGATGAACCACCGATGAGCCACCGATAAGCAACCGATCAACTAATACTTACCACCGATAGAAAAAAGATGAGAATTTAAATGTGGGATTTCGTCGGTTTTGATCGGTGGTTAATAGGGATTCAATCTGTGATCAATCGATTGCCGCCATCGTGTCATCGGTGGGTTTAAATTTGTAAGTGGCCAATCGGTCAACTCAACTGCAAAAAAATCATCGGTTCTCATCACTTAAACATATTGTTTTAATAAAAGAACCGACAGCAACCTATATCACGAGATATGCAAGCTATTAATCACCGATATCGCCGATCGGACAAAGATAACCAAATATGAATCACCGGCCATATCTGACGGAAAGTGTTTAACCACTGATGACTAGCTATCAAACACCGATTAATCAGCGTTACGCCCGATTTAGCCCCGATTTACAAACGATAAAAAACGATAGTATTTCAGCATTTTTATCGATGAAAACATCCTTATCACCGATACAACCCGTTTGAGTTGCTTTCGGTCACCTACCAGCAACCCATGAGATAACTGATTGAACACTTGCCATCACCGATGGCCGGTTACACAGAAAACCAGAAATAATCACGCATGACAACCGATCAAAACAGCAAGTAAATTTAAAATAAAATGACCGATTGGGGACCGACCGTCTGTGTAACTGGGGCATTACACCCCTTTAAGTCTAACAATAGATTATTGGGTTCCCAATAAAATTTCCTTTGCATCAGGATTTTGATTTGTCGGTACAGACCACATGACCTTTGTCTTTTACTTTGTATATTATGTCTTCCAAAGGGAAGAAGGTCAGTAAAACACTTTATATGATTAAAACTCTTTAATAATCGAATGTTCGACCACTTGGTCTTTATCAAGATTAAATAAATACAACAGAAATTTATGTGCAGTCCATCTTTGTTTCGAATAGATCAAGTTGTGATGAGGAGACGTCGTCAGAACAATATGACGTCAGTTCCGTCGCGGCGTCATACAATTTCCGTACTTTTCCATCTGCTGAAATGCGGCACTCTATGGACAAATATCTTCCCTTCCTGTGATTACACGCACGTTTTTTCATGACTTAGGACCGAGTCATCCAGCATATGAAAAAGATTAAAGATAACTGGCAGAAATGTGTACAAAAACATGCAATTAATACTACCTAATATTATTAAAATTACTTATAACAATAACAACAACGATATATCATTATCGTCTTTATTATCATCAATACCATCAGCATTAGTGCATCACTATTATTATCATCATCATCATCATCATCATCATCACAATCACTATAATCGATATCATTATCATCATCATTATTATTAACACTTTAATATCACCACCAATATTATTACATCACCAATATTAACATATTAAAGGTCATCATTACATGAGATTAAAATTCGGTTTGTCTAAATGATATTGAGAGGGAAATAAGCCACTACTACGGACAGTTGTGACATCTCCTAACCTATCGTTTAATACTGTAGACCTATGAGTTGAAACCACCGCCTCAGACAGTTGGTACAAAACCGGCCATAAAGTAAATTTGAAAATAAAAGATGTTATGATATGTTGTTTTTATTATCATCAGCATTAATAAAAACAATTATTATTATTATTAATTATTATTATTATTATCATCATTATTATTATAATTATTATTATTATTATATTTATTACCATTATTTTTATTATTACTATTATCATTATAATAATAACCTTATTATTACAGATCATTATTAATTTGATTTAATATTACAACCTTGTGGCAATTTAGTGTCTAACTTCTGTATCCATGATGCCTCCACCAACAGCCTGTATTGCTTACCTTCACCGTGTAATCTTTGCAGAACTGCTACACCTATGTCTGCCTCTGTATGTCCCGAAAAATGACGATTGATAGGTTTGTCTGCCTCCAAGCGAACATCTCTCTTATGTTCGGTGACCCGTTCTTTTACCTATCTTTCCGTTTCACCAACATACACCGTCTTATTACATCGCCTACAGAGCAGTCCATACACGACATTACGCTCTGAACAATCGACATTGCTAACAGACTTATACGATATTCTTCCACTTGTATCAATAACATCGTCTTTATGAAGACACTGGCAGATGGTGCACGTACAGACGTTTTTGGGAGTACGAAGTGCTTTATTAGTGTTACCATGAACAAGTACATCACTAATGTTGGTGTCTCTTCTAAAGGCGAGTAACGGAGGTTTATGAAAAATCTGCTGCATCCGCTCGGACCGATACAATACCTTCTCATGCTTTTTAAAAATACTCCTAACATCTGGTAACATTTTAGAGAAAGTCAACACCAAGGGAACTCGATCATTGCTTTTATCTTTACGTTCTGGTCGCAGTAATTTCTCTCTGTCGAGTTTATCAACCCTTTGAAGTTGGTTTTCTATATGGTGTCCGCTATAACCCCTTTACCGAAGTTTATGTTTCAATTGCATTCGGTGTTTAGTATAGTCTTCTTCTTTTTCGCATATTCTCTTCAACCTTAGGCCAAGGCCATCCGTCAATGCCTTTTAAGTGTGATTCGGATGACATGAATTACTTTGAATATATAATTGTTTATCTGTTTTTTTTTTTATAAAGATCTGTAAAGATAACCCCACCCTCCAATTTCACCCTAGTATCCAATAATTTAATTTTATGCGCATCCCAGCGTAACTCTATTTTAATGTTCTGAGAAGATGCACACAGCATAAACACCAGATTATCTCTCTATCGCTCTCTCTCTCTCTCTCTCTCTTTATGTCTCTCTGTCTCTGTCTGTCTGTCTGTCTGTCTGTCTCTTTTTCTCTCTGTCTCTGTCTCTTTTTCTCTCTGTCTCTCTGTTTCTCTTTCTGTATGTCTGTCTGTCTGTCTGTCTCTCTCTCTCTCTCTGTCTGTCTGTCTGTCTCTGTCTCGTTATGTCTCTGTGTGTGTCTCTCTCTCTCCATCTCTCTCTATCTATGTCTGTCTCTCTGTCTTTCACTATCTCTCTCTGTCTCTCTCTCTATGTCCTTGTTTATGTGTGTGTGTGTGTCTCTCTCTTTCTCTCTGCCTATGTATATATGTGTCTCTATCTCTGACTCTGACCACAAAACGAGGACTTTCATTTGCATATTTTACACAGACCTGATTTCATGCATCGTAATGAGGAGGTTGTTTTGCGTATCATTAAGAAGACTTTAGTCCTAGAATTGCAAATATTTCTATGTTGGAGAAACCATTCTACTTAAGCACAAAGCAAGGTCACGTGACGAACAAAAATGTGCGTAGTGTGTGTATGAGTACCTGTAGTAGCCGTCAAATTGAGGATCTTCGGATTTTTACAGGAACCAACTTTTATCCTTAAAACGAATGGAAATAAAGGAAAACATTTCGAGGACTCGGGTGTAAGTCCTCACAATGGAGGTAGGTCAAGTCGAAGTCCTCAAATTGTTGTATATACCCCCCCCCCCCCCCCACACACATATATATATATAGAGAGAGAGGGAGAGAGAGAGGTGGATATTGCTGAAATGCTAAAATGCCTTCTGAAGCGAGCTGCCATATTGGAATATACGAGCCAATGAAATGCGTTGTTACAAAATGAATGCTATCCCACAATTCAAATTATAGTCCATATATATTATTTTTTTTACTCCATATATATTTTTTTTTTACCCCATATATATTTTTTTTACTCCATATATTTATTTTTTTTACTCCATATATATATATTTTTTTTTTACTCCATATATATATTTTTCTACCCCATATATATTTTTTTTACTCAATATATAGAGTTTAATTAACATTGTTTTCATGATACGGGATTTAAATCCCAAGTAGAAGAGATTCTTGCGATATAAAAACGAGTGCGCCATAGCGCACACGTTTTTATATGCAAGAATCTCTTTCACGAGGGATTTAATTCCCAAATCATGAAAACAATGTTTATTAAACTATATATTATATACTCGGCGATAATTTTCGTTTTTAAACAACAATACCCCTGTGCAGCTCATTTATTTTTAGCTCAGAAGTGGAGATTTGAATGACGTAATCTGCCAGTTTTGTAATGACGTCACTATTATATATACGTGACGTCACCGACAATGTGTACATTGATTTAAATAAACTTGTGTCACGTCGATTCAAGCTCTTATTTGTGAATTTAAAAGTGCAATTGTGGCTTATTTAACGGTTCATCATGGAAATAAAGTGTTAAGTAGTGAACACGGAGCTTAAAAATGTTTAACAGAGATTTAAAAAAAGTAGTTCCGAAAATCCGGCTAGTGAGCTATATCGCACACTAGGCGATATTGCTCAGTAGACAAAAAGCATGTTATAGGTTTTCTCAAGTTGGGAAATCTCTATATTTTATCATTCAGTATATAATATTTATCACATGACAATGCTTGTATCCGATGCAATATACTCATTACATATTTCTTTATATACAACGTGTGTAATATAAGATGACCTAATACTTAGAAAATGACGTCACGTCAGCGTGTTAACGTCATACAGTATTCAATTTGGCGCCAAAACCCGTAAATTTCATCTAGAAATATTGTCATTTATTATTACTTTTAATAAACTAAGCTGAATATGACCTCGGCATAATTATTTGTGGCATTGTTATACGGTTTAATGACGAAATTAAAATAGCTTTGGAAAACCCGATTTTCTTTGTGTGTTTCGTCATGTGATAAAAAGAATCTGACATACGTTGACATTTCATATAAAGTTTTATCAAACTCGTCCAAGATATTTGTTATTAAGCCTTTATTGCTTTGTCTTTTAGTTTCGTCTATCACTACGTCACTTTTGTCATATCCTTGTATTACGTCATGCACGTTCCAATGACGTCAATTTAACCAAAAAAATATTAGGCTCTCGGTGACCGTGTATAGATTATACACCGTCACCGCGTGACGTCGCTGAACAATGAAATACGCAAATTTATGTAGGAGGTAGGATATATAGAATAATAGGTTGTTGCCGTGGATTGAGAAAGTTTATCTGGCAAGGCGGAGTAATTTATCGGGTGAGCCGAAGGCGAATCCGATAAATTACGGTGCCGAGCCAGATAAACTTTCTCAATCCACGGCACCAACCTATTATTCTATTTATCCTGTTGCATTTATTTTTTTATTTTTATGGCAGCTTTAAAAATATGTAACTTACTAATTGCATCCCTTTCATTGTGACGTCATGTTTTATAAATAAACAGCAGCCAATCGTGATTGATGCGCGGAAAGAAATAGTTCTCAAATTTCTAACATAATACAACACAAAAAATAGCTATCTTCATGAATGTTGTATTCACAAATGAGAAATTCATCCACGATATATGCTGTTTTTATCGATTGAAGTTGGAATTTACAGCGACGCTTGCTAAAAAAAGTAGTCCCGGCTAGCAGGTGCGCGCCAGCTTATCACGTGATCAACTGACGTATATCAAAATAAATATACGGCACCCTGTTATCGGGTCGAAATTGCTACACGTGAAATGATAAAAACAAATATCACAACCGTGGCTATGGTATAATAATTGGGTTATAACGTCATTCTCATGCAACTGAATACATGCCCATGTATTCTTACGCTTTCGCCCACACATGCCGAACACATTACTCTTCCCAGGCACATGACCATCCACCAACGCATACCTTTTAGTATATTGGTGAAAAACGTATGCTGTTTGGCCATACTAACTTGTATCAATTATTGAAGCGACAGCATTGGATGGCCGAGTTTCAAACTAAAGACTAGATACGAGACGTGGTTGCTTATGGTGTACACTGTTCAATAATGATCGGATTCACACGTTTGAAATATTTATTTATACGTTTCAAAGTAATACTTTTAGTTAGATTACAATCCTAGGATTCATGGCCTTCAAAAACTGTTTTACAAAGGGTTCTGGTGTTACACATCGACACTTGATATACCTGGTAGTAGGAGATATATGTTGGGCGTACATTGGTGAAGCGTCCTAATGTCGAGTATAGAGAGCTCGCTTGCGTTGTGTGTTCTTTGTTTCTTCTGTACCCATGAACTGTTTTGCTAAAACACAAACAATGTCATTAAACATGTTTATATACATATATATGTATAACATAAATACATGTGTATATATTTACATCCTTAATCTCAACCAGAGACTTCTAGTAGTATCTGAAATCATTTCCAGTAAAACATGGCTGTCAAAAAAACAAGAGAGCGATGATGGCTCTGGATCGATCAAATGTGTTAAGCAATATGATTCGTAATGCAGTCAGGTAAGCTCATACAAGGTAATACACGAGGCATAATTTCAAGCTTAGCTCCAGTTGCCACAAGTCTTTTGTCAAATCAATATGACATGAGCAAACTGATCGGTATGTTTCAGATAAGAAGATATTCAAAGTGTTTTTCAAGATCTCTCTATGTAAAGCAGATGACCCCAGGGACGGGGCCAATTTTGACTGGTGCATAATTTGAACAATCTTCGAAGAGGACCACTAGACAATGCTACATACGAAATTTCTAAGCAAAATACCTTTTCAGAAAAGAAGATTTTCAAAGTTTCGCTAGAAATCCGTTTGTAAAACAGGTGATCACGGGTCGGGGCCAATTTAGACCCGATGCGCATAATTTGAACAGTCTTTATAGAGGACCATTAGACAACGCTACTGACCATATATGTAGGTTCTAGGCCTGTCTGTTTCAAGAAGATTTTTAAAGTTTAATAAAACAATCCTTTCGGTTATCATGACAACCACAGTCCTGCATAACATTTAAAGAAAAGTGAACGATTTTGAAAGGGCCCTACCCAATAAACATCCCTGTGAAGTATCATCAATTTCGGCCAAGCGGTTTAGGAGGAGATACGTTTAAAAAATGTTGTTGACGACGCACCACGGACGACGGACTAAGGCTGATCACAAAAGCTCACCTCGAGCACTTCATGCATATGTTTGCTAAAACGTGTACACATATTATGTGACAATTAATTTGATTCAGCCACTTGCTACTTTAAGCTAACAAAAGCGTAAACACTATGAATGTGACTAGAGATTGACAAGGTTCACATTTGTTGCCTCAGGAAAAAATGTCAAATAACATAAGCCTTTACAGTTAAAGCAGCGTGATGGACTGACCGACAGCTGGATTTAGAAGTTACAGGTAGCGGACTTAAATCAATCCACAAACAATAGAATAAATATGAAGAAACATTTTTTCATTAAAGAAAAAGTTACACTTTTACATATATTTTCAGTTCTTAACGGTGCCTTTCTCAGCTGTCACTGACACACCAGTCTGTATATTTCCTACATGTTCCCAAAAGAAGATGGTAATGAAAATTAATGAAACAAAATATAACAGTAAAAGTTTTTCATAGGTTTTGTTCGTGTCGCATACATTGCTTCAGTCATTGGATGCTTTTAGTTTTGAATATCACATAACATTCAAATGTGCAACTCTACGTGTTTTCCGTGGTGAAATGACCTTTAAATGAAATAAAAGATAACATTTCTAGAATGATGTTGTCGCTTTTTAATAACGGAATTTCATTACATAAATGAGTTACTATAACAAGTATCCTAGATAAAGATTGTTACTAAAAACAAAATACTATTTATTAGAATCACAATACCGTTTACAAAGCTAAGATTTATTACTTAGTTCAAAGGATAGTACAATGATGCTTTTTGAAATCATCTTTTATTAAAGGTCCATAAGTAACGCAAAACGGGGTTTGTATAATTTGTCCTTCGCGAAACGGAGTTTGTAGACTTTGTCCTTAACTTTCTGTTATAACAACAACATCTTAAGACCGCTTACCTTATTTCATAATCAAACAAAATGAGACTCAAATTATTTAGACCATTATTTGCCCACAGATAAGGAGGTGTGACCCGGTTTAAATTGTAGTCGTTTAATGTAATGTAAATTATGTAAAGGGTAATATCCGTTAGATCTACAGGATAGCATCAGCTGCAATAGAGAGGTTGCTAGGATTATCCACATCCGCGTTAATGGATATTTCAAACATCTAAAAGGATAACTGAGGATGTTTGTGATATACGTTAAAGTTCGAAAACATAAATTGAATACAATTTGTGCATGCCAATTCAGGATTGCTCGAGTTTTGCTATTTTCGATCCTTTCAACCTGCGAAATGTTGCAAATAAATTTGTTTTCGTCTAATATTATATACATTTTTAAAAGATGGCATCGGTAAAAATATTGGTTTGTATACCACATTTGTCAAAACAACAAAGTAAAACAATTAATTTGTGTTTTAATATGCATTTTATACCTTTAAGATTTGCCAGAAAGTAAATGGTCAAAACCTTTGTCAACAGTGTATTAAGTAAATACGTTTATACGACCGAACAATACGAATATTATTGAATGCTTACGTGAATTTCTATTTTCAGGTGCAGTGGACTTAATGAATATTCCCAAGTACGCGATCAATTTATGTTCATGATCAACTGCAAAAAAGCCGGGATTCGATCTCACAACCCCTGGATTGACAGCCCGCGTCGCTACTGTTGCAGTTTAAAAAAGAATGGGCTTTTATAATAGAACAAGTCAAGGGTTTGTTTTTCCGTTCGCACTCTATGCCATGCCAACCCGCCCAGAAGTCTCGCTAGAATATAAAAAGAATAGGATACTGATAACGCATCATAATGAACATATTACCTTCACTGTAACATATCTCCGATGGCCATGTTGGTGTTGGTCTTGGTATACTTTGGAGTTACGCCTGGCTATGTACTTACATCAAGAAACAAAGGGCTGGTGCTACAATCAGACACATATATTACTGACGAGGTTATTCGATTGCGTGCTGAAGTATCAAGATTACGACAAAGTGAGTTTCGTTACTTTTCCTTTTTTGTACACTGTACACAATTAAGAATGTCCCTTATTACCAACAAAGGTTTCACTCTATCTCAGAATCATGTTAAAATGTGTAAAGAACTTCTAATCTTTTCAACGATACCTACTATATCAGAGACATGTAGATAAGTGTGGGGACTGTTTACGTACGTTGGGGAAGAACAGAGTGTCCACATAATGCAACGACATTGGTCTATAAAGGTATGTCGGGGCGAACAATTTGGTTTGAATAAATAAATACAAATTTCGGTCACAAAATCAACTCGCTGTCTAATAATAGTAAATGTCATAATCTGAATATTATTAGAAGCATCACAGACAATACTAGTTAAAATATGTGACATTGTCTGGTCTGGAGGTACAGCTTTTGTTAATGGTCATCAATGTCATTTCACACGTCTGTCATGCATGACTAGGCGAGATGCGCGTCGCAGACTATCAATTGTCGAGTCAGTTAGACGTATAGTATCTATACTAGCAACACAATTAACCTGATCATGACCGTTATGCAAATACTTAATTGATTATGGCGTAGATGTATTGTCATCAAATTCCAACTCTGCGTCACGATTTGTGTTGTTATAAAAAGTATAGCTTTGATGAAAATTCATGTACGTTACAACCATGTATATACCTGTGCAAAAGGTCGGGCGATATCAGGTCAATATTGTCCACTTATATCAATGTTTCGCTTTTGTTTAGAGGCGTTTAATTGCAGAAGCACTGGGACACTCACTAAAATAAACTGAATTTATCCATAATAGTATTGCATCTCATGTATCGTTCCTATCACATAACATTTTGAAGTTGCTGACATTGCATAGCGATATCTGTAGTATAGATAATTTTTTTTGTGAAATGTCACTCCTTAGAACAGGGCTCATGTAGAATCATAAATACATCATTGGAGGCAATCGAGGCTTTCTTAAATATTTTCTCAAATAGGAGTAGAACTTGGAAGCAATAACCGGCCATTGGTGATACGTAATTAAGTAACTATAATGATGTACTTTCGGTTTGAGTCCATTTTGAATTACTTTACTGTGTCAGATATTACCCCTATTTACTAAGGGGTTACTGTTATGCAATCGTATATCGATTCACGACCCATAACCTTTTGTATGTATGAACAATATCTGGTGTTTAAATCGATTTCCCCACAAAAGAATTGCATTAACTATGAACGCACTTTTTAAAGTCTATGATATTTCAACCAAAGATAAATTAAATACGATGGTTTTTCAACTTTTATCTCATTGCACAATTGTGCACATATTCCTTATTTTGTTGTTGTAAAGTTCAATGTTCACACATTCTCTGGATTTGACATATTTTCTTGAAATATTTAATAAACAAATATATGTTCACTAATATATATATATATGTTCACTAAGTGGAAACATGCCCTGGACTTACACCGACACAAACACATATCCTTTATATATAATGAACAGGTTACATGGCTGGATAAAGTTATCATGAGAATGGGAACGGTACGACAGTCTTTGTTTACCAGAAGATCCAACATGGGGTAATTATCAAGACGACTCACAATCCGCTCGCGCCTTCATATATGGAACTGAATTTGAAAGCACTGGTAATGTCATCTTTGACAAACAAGTAGACGATGAAGATGTTCCGTGCGCAGTATGTAGAGTCCCAGGACCATCGGTGATGATTCCGGCACGTGTTAACTGTTATCCCGGATTGAAACTAGAATATACTGGTTATCTATTGGCAGACTACACTGGCAGCAAAGGGACCGATTACGTGTGTGTTGATAGTGATCCTGAATTTGTTACCCGCGGTGCTGCAAGCGAAGACGGTCACACGATATATCATGTGGACGGGCGATGTGGTACCCTTGCTTGGCCCCCGTATTACGGTTACCGGGAACTGGCGTGTGTTGTTTGTTCTATGTAGATCATTTTTAGGGTAGATAGGAGTCCGAAATATAGGAAACATGCCTACTTTATTAATCCGCAATGTAAGCATTAAACAATTTACGATCATCCTCATTAAGAGATGTCCATAACATGATAACAGTAACACAATGCCATACTGCACGGCACAAAAGGTATACATATTTACTAAAATATCTTTCCGATGTGTTCAGTATCCTTACGATGAATAGTCAAAAAATAAGTAATCGTTAAAAGCCCCTTGTTCAAGACAAAGGGAAAATCACAATCACCATGTCAAAGATGACGCGATAGTCTAATTTAACTATCATGTCAAAAGGCCGAGGCAGTCAAAAACTATCAACATCTTTACTAATGTTGTTCCTACTCTTTCAATATCATGTACATGGGGGTGCTAGTTAGACAAGTTCAGGTCTTCAGAAGTTTCAGACACTCTCACATCGGCAGAATAGCAAAGTCACAGAATGTCAATTTTCTTATGACTTGATTTTTGATTTGTAAAGTCGACATAATCATAAAGGTCAATGTTGAAACATTTTCACGGAAGTCTCTAGATAAATATGTTATAAGCTTGGGAGTGGGAGTGGGAGATCAGGGCTTGATCGAAGGTGTGGTCATACCAAACACTTAATAATGGTCATGGTCATAATGTCTTCCCTCATTTTAGTACATGGTTGCGGGGATATCAGTACGACTAAACTACACTGCAATAATTATTTATTTGTAAATCTTAATCGAGTAATTACTTTTGATTATCGGATATCTGAATATTAAGTTCATTATAACTGAAGCATATTTTGCGACCTTCTTTACAATAGCGTTACTTTTGTTTTTCAGCAGGTTGTACAAACTTCTCATATCACCTAGGCCGTTATACCATGCATACAATAAGGTTTGTCTTTCGGCAAGTCATTGATCACATTAAAAAGTTGCATCTGTAAAAATATCTTTACGAATTAAACAATAACTACAAATGCGATTTTTCCTAACAATAATAAAATATCTTCTTAATCCTACTTTTAATTTATGACTGTAGCATCGGAATTTGGCAAACGCTTTTCTTAAACATGGACACTTATCATCCTACAGAAATATCTCTGGATTCAACAATCCCCGACCGGATCATACCAAAGACTTTAAAACTGATAGTAATGGCTGCCCTTCTTGGCGCTCAGAGTTGCAGGGTTAGCATAACGACTGACTCGCTGGTGTCTGGATAAATGGACCATTAGACATCTTGGTTCGTTACATAAGCATCAACGTGGGGTTAGGTAAAACATAGTATATCAAAGTCAAATGAATAGTCATATATGTAGTCCGGTTTATAACGAATGCTTCGTATATTTAAGTGCATTACAAGAAATGTCGTGATATAACCGATAGCGGCGTAAAACACAAAAACAATCAACTGAATTCAACACAGAAAGAATATGATTAACTATTTCAGAGACATATACACGTATTTTATATACTTCTGTATTTTTATATGTGTCTGACAATTTATAAGTTCTTGTAAATATTGTAACTATTGACAGGAATTATCAGAATTTTTTTTTTTACAAAGGATCATAAAAGCCTCAACGTTTTCAACATCCTAATAAACCAAACCTATCCAAAACCAGATTTACAACATATGCTTTTATCCTTTGTTTTATCCTTCGTCGCCCAATTGACTCTTCATCATGTACTATTGACAAATATACATGTGTAATAGTTTACACCAATATTTTCTTACTTTTGTTTTATAACTATACTCAGAAGAAAAAGTTTAGTCAATGCTTATACTTTGTGACACCAATTTAAGAAACAAACACTAAAACTAAAAGATAGTTTTTTACATCAGCATACTGTTTATGAGCGTTCTAATCACATAAATAAGTATTTCTGCCCATTTCTCGTGCAGGGCCCCGCTCAAGATCCATCACATTATTGATTGATCTGTTACGTACTGTTACTTCCCAGGTATTTACCACAATTGCTCAATCAGGAAGAGATCGGTTGAAGTCGATGTAATTTACCACCAGGCCTTTATATCTGTAACGGGCAGTGCGACAGCGCACGAACGTCAGGAACGGTTTGTTACATAGAGAACGATGACGGGAACAACAATTACATCACAATACCGAACAGCATTTATGTTTCCACGTATTGTTTTAAGTTATGTCTTCCCGCTGTGTGAGTTACGTGCTTCTGGGCAACCATGCAGCTATGGTGCCCGAAAGACGTCACTATATAGCAATATTCCCATGGCGTCGATTAACGAGGTCTGCCTGACCGCGACCTGTCTTCAACTAGAGATAGGCCTTGACGACGTCCAATAATTACTATCGATATCTTTTGTCCAGACTTTTTTAAATGTGATCATTACAGTATTCATTTACAACAACTGATGTTTAATTTCATTGCCATTTTACCTGTAAATGTGCACCACATGCTTTCAAAATAGAGACAAACTATGTTTATTTGAAATGATATTCGTGAATTGACCGAATTATAGGTGATAGGTTAATTATGTGTTGTATATCAAGGTTTATTTCAAAACGTTCAACATCTTTCGCTTGTGAACGAACCTAAAACAGCGACTAAACTTTTTCTTTTGGGTATATATTACGCATAAAGGTAGTCTTTCACATTCTGATAAACCCATGCAGGAATTTATTACCTAAATAATCGCGTTCCCCAAAGTTCTGATCCATTAGTAATGATATGTGGAATAATTGTATAAAAAAGTTTAAAATATTCAGTTTATTGAAACAGTCACAAATTACGTTCAAGTAAACAACTTTCTAGACTTCTGTAAAGAATATAACCTTTCAATATACGTTAATTTAATGACTCAATATTAAAGAGGCAGCCAGGTGCACGGGGATATTGACGTGTGTTTTATTAGTGAACTACTGAGTAGGTTAACTAACCATCGATTATAATTGCAATATAGTTGAATACGATTCGTGTCTGGCGATTTGGGGTATTAATGCATCTGCGTACAATAATTCCTGTATATCCGTACTATCTCACCAGGGTCTTCAATGTTAGAAAATAAGCTATACATAATCGTCTATATCTTCAATCAAACTCTTGAGTTGCAACCTCACTAGTTTTATGCAATTAGTTCTTTAAATGATGTCAAAGCGTAGTGTAATCTGACCCAAAGCGCTAGGCGTGGCTTATATGTAAAATGTTGCTAGATTTACAATTAAAGTAAAGTTATTGAGGCACCTGGCTTCGTAACCATTTGACTGCTGGAACAGCGCCATCCGACCTCTATCTTTACTGTTGGCTTTCAAACCCCAACATTTGATAGCCATACAATTGGTTATGAACGTGTTCAAATGCATAGCTGGACAAGTCCATTACACAATCGAATTGATTGGGCTAATACCTTACTTGATATACACGTCGCCTTATGAAGCAGATGACTTTTGTAAACTTTGTTGGGACAGGATAAATCGGTCAAAAACAAGCATGTTCCCCTTTTACAATTGATTTTGAAAGCAGGCGGTACATTTACGTACCTTACCAGGCATTCAAGTGCTTTGTATCCACTATTCAATCTGCATTTCCAACACAAGCAGAAATGTTTTATCTAATCAATATTTGAACTCATACAAATTTCCTGTGATATTTTCAAAGCAGACGGTTCTTGAAATATCAGGCAAACGATTAATTCCACTAATTCCACCAAATTACAGGGCCTTTATGATAATCGGGTCGTTCTATGGTACAACTACCATTTCGATAATTTAAAACTTAATTGAAGAATGTTTGTATGAAGAAAACGATATGAAAAGGTTATATCAGCAAATAAAATAACTATGTAGACTAACTAATGAGTATAATATAATTCATCACAACCTAGAGATTCAGTAATGTTATCACGAATCCAGGTTAAAATGATTAGTAAATATTTTCAATCCACAGGAAAGTTTCATAAGTCTTAAATAAATTTGTCCATTTGATATCATATGCACTCTGCGAATAGGGAAGACTCTGGTGCGTGTATGCTTACGCAGAGTCTCACCTGAGTCTACACCTTCCCCCAAATGGCACATCGAATTAAATGCATCTTGCGACAAAACTTGAAAATAAAACCCCACTAGATTTAGGCTAATATTACTTAAAATCATGCCAAGGTTGAGTTAACAAAACGCCCAAATCGCCAGACGCGGGTTTACGCTAATATCACTTTATAAGATGTCAAACCTAAGCCTCAACAGTATCCCAGACAAGGATACACGATAACATCACTTAAAAGGATGTCAACAAGATCCTACATCTCCAGATGGGGATTAACGCTTATATCTATATAATATCACTTGATACGATGTCAGACCGGATAGTCAACAAAAACCCAAATCTCCTGACGGGGATAAACGCTAATATCACTTTAAATTACGTCAAATCGGAAAGTCGATACAATCGAAATTAGCCTGGCAGGGATTAACGATTATGATGTCACACCGGATAGTCAACAAAAAGCCAAATCGCCTGACGAGGATTTACGATAATATCCCTTTAGATGATGTCAAACCGGAGTGTCAACAAGATCCTACATATCCAGACGGGGATAAACGCTTATATCACTTTAAATGATGCCAAAGCTGAGTAAACAAGACACCAGTTGCGGATTTACATTAAATATGTATTCAAATGATTTCATACCGGATGGTCAATACAATCTAAATATCCTAGCGGGGACTCTAGATAAACTCTAGATATCAAACCGGAGAGTCAACAAAAACACAAATCGCCTGACGGGGATTTACGATAATATCACTTTCAATGATGTCAAACCGAAGTGTCTGATGGATTCCAAGTCTCCAGACAGGGATTA
The DNA here is from genome assembly GCA_031761405.1 of Serripes groenlandicus. Taxonomy (NCBI): domain Eukaryota; kingdom Metazoa; phylum Mollusca; class Bivalvia; order Cardiida; family Cardiidae; genus Serripes; species Serripes groenlandicus. The sequence continues at coordinate 348,573 of JASEVX010000118.1, read as the reverse complement.
ACAATTATATCACTTCAAATAAAAGTTTAAAAAATGTCAAACCGAAGCTTCAACATGATCACTTTAAATGATGTTAAAGCGGAGCGTCAATACGAGGCCAAAATAGCCGGGCGGGGCTTTTGAAAACATTCTCTTAAAATCAACCATAACTGTGTCTGTACAAATTCCTGTCCGCAAACCGAAGAATGTCGTTCCACAGAAATCTCGTCCATTACATTATAAGGGTATTCATTTTGCAATGTAATTTTGATAAAATAGATCTTATATTAACCTACCGTCGATCAAATTTATACAGCGGTGTATGTATTAAGTTGATGAACAACGTGGTAGTGTAAGGCATCTGTCAAGGTAATACTAATAAAAGCACTGCAGTGCTGACGGCCTGGGGGCTGCTGGTAGGTTGGAATCTTCGACGCCGGACATTACGGCCCCCGGTTAATCCGCCACTGTATATTTAACGTGACTTCTTTCGTAGGGTGGGCCTAGTCGGGCACGGGACCTATGGGCCCCGCTACATCCGCCACTACATTTGCCAAGCTTTTTCTTTGTTTACCATTAATCTTTCGACGCACGGGCCGGGCCCTACGCCCCCGGTTAATCCGCCACTGTATTTTGTTCACGTGACTTCTTTCTTTTTTTTGTTCCTCTTTGCGAATGTTAATAATGTTAACAAGCGTCCATATTTGACTTTCGGCGCATTAATTTCTAAAGCATTTCTTAAACTTATATTGGAGTAATCACGCCTTAAGTTTTTCACTGATGTTCCAACAACATTACAATAATATTTATGGGGAAGATCTTAACCTTTATACAACTGTACTCTCTCCTTTTGTTTTGTATATGTATATGTAATTGCAGTTATTCCTAATAAACGAATTGAATTGAATTGTTTAGTGGAATCCATGATGAACTATTTTCTCATGCGTTGTTTGGTGCTAACAGCAATTGTCAGGCTGCCAACTTCGAAAACAATGGTATTACTACTATGACCAGGGGCTAAAGCCCCAGGCCAAAAACAAACATGTTATCTGACAATAATTTATTTCAAAGTGTTACCTTGAATTGCATTATACATTGAATAACAATAACCTACCTGTGCCTCTATTAAAGGCCTACCTTAACTATTATGACAAGTGGTTCCGTACATACATACTAAGAATAAATAAGAGATCTTTCGAACAATGTAGATCAATATCAGATTACTTGAATGTGTATCTTTTGTCTTCTTTGTTAACAGATATTGATTAAAGTCTTATAAAGCAAGAAGGCAAATTTTATATCAGTAATGAAATACAGTGTAAGGATTAACACGAGATTGGTGTTAGAAAATGTATAATGCTCATCACGTCATAATATATCATTTTGAATATACATATAATACGAGAGTATACAAGGCTATTGTTTCAATATTATGGGACCTTTGAAACTTCAGGAAAGTTGGAATAACATTCTTAATTAAAGATGATACTTCACTATTTGATATCCATACTCGTTTTAAATGATGATACATATGACATTCTCAGCAAATCAGTCGTACTTTATATTTATGTCAACATTTAGGTTTTAAAAAAAAGTAACTTTAAAACAGGAACTTCATAAACGACCCTCTCCAAAGTTCTTTATTAGCCCAACCACCATACACTATCTTTTAAAGGTATTGACTGTCTAAAGGCTTGAACTAATCATGTCACAGTTTCATCTGTTTTATCTTACGATATTTTCCGTGGTCGTCACGGGTTCACGGGAAAAACGACTAGTGTTACATTCTGAAACAGACATCTCTCAGGAATTGCTCAAATTGAAGGCAGACTTTGCGAAGTTTAAACAGAGTGTGCAAACAGACGTCGCGAACATCAACACGAGTGTACAGACAGACGTTGCGAACATCAAAACGAGTGTACAGACAGACTTCTTGAATATTACAACGAATGTACAGACGGAATTGCATACCGAATTACAGGTTCTAAAGGATGAATTAAAGCTTCATAAGGATGAGTTACAGGTTCTGAAGGACGAATTACAACATGGTAAGATTTGTTTTGCTTTTCGATACTTTCGACGAAAATACGTTACACGTATGACTTTCTTCTATCAATTTCTTTGACACATATTTGAAATGATATATTTGATATACGCATTGTGTATAATTATTTAAGTTTCGCTTATAGTCCATGTAAGTTGTAGACAACTTTAAGTAGAATAACAAAGTTTTCGTTTATCACGAATCAAAGCATTGAAAGCACGTGTGCAATATTTGTCAGAGTCGAATCTAGCGAGTTAAGGTCTTGTTGCAATGAAGTAGACTCAGATGGGCCTTGGCATGCAAACAATCGTACCACATACTGTAATGTCCGCCTGTCTGATATGCAAATCTACATCATTCGATTTATGTCGTAGATGCGTGACTTAACTTTTTATTTATTAAGCTAATCTTCGTGTTCGTAGTTTTATACAGTAACTTTATATTGCTTTTCAGAACATGGATCGGTGTACGTTCGATGGGGGAGAACCAGTTGTCCACAAAATGGCACAACTTTGATTTATAAAGGTACTTGTTTTGGTTGTACGTAATGCTTACGGTTTGTTGTTTTAAATGGTAATATCCTATAAAAACAATCATACGTATTCATTTTGAAATGCATCTAAATATCTACTACACATTAAACAACTAGTCTATACAAATTCAAATTTACGGAGAGTTTCGTTAAATAAATACATATCAATGGTTTGCTGCAGTATTAACCTATCAAGGGCTATGCTACTATTTGTTAGTTATTTGTTTAAGACTAATTAAGCATAATAACTGTCTGCAACAAACCGACATTCACTTTTTCATGGACAGACAGCAGGGTTTGTAACTATAACATAGATTAGATACGAAGCTATAGTTGATTAAATGGGGTTCCATGTAATTTTAAAAAAGTAGTTCACCCATGTAACACTATCACTTCACCTTCCCATGTATTTTTCACTTTCGTACACAAAACGCTTCTCCGGAAACTGCAAACCGTTTATTCGGGAAACGTACTATGCCGACCATAATAACGTTTACCAATGATCCGAAAGACTAAAATGGCCGTAATTCGAACTAAAGACTCGCTGTTCGACGCATCTGGTGATTGTCTATAATGCTCTATAAAACATCTGTTTCACACGTTTGAAATATTCTTATATCTTAAACATTGACATTTTCTAAATGAGAGACCCGTTTTGTACGAATGTTTAGTGAATGTGAAAAGTCTTAGCTAACACTACTGTGTTAGGTAATCAGAATACCTGATTGATTGTTGATTTTTAAGACTGTTTTAAAATGTTTTTGGCAGAATTTTATCTTTTTGGGATTAGTAGAAATTCTACCTTTGACCTTCTTCCATAACTGGGAAGGTCAACGTCACATACCCTGAAAAGGGAATTAGTAACTTTATGAAAAGTTTTAATTTGGACTAGATACGTACTAATATTATAAAAGTGTGTTAAAGATGGATGGATAATAAAAAGAAAACCTTAAACCTTTAAGTTACGTAAATATGGGTAATGATTCATGAACTATGGCTAAAATTCTGAACAGAGAGACCTATCAAAATGTTGAAAGTCGAATAAACAAAAATTGTTTAATTTCTGAGGAAATATATTCCTTCAGTACTGAGATTTGTTTAACCAAGTTTCTATATCAAATTGAAGAAATATAATCATTTGTGATTCTGAAAATTGTTTCCATGGATAATTACCCGGCGCACTTAAAATATAAACATCTCCACAAATAGGCATTTAATTGAAAACTTATATGGAAATAGTATAGTGTAACCCACACAATTTAATGTAAATCGAAAAAGGGCCCAATAAATGCCCTATAAGCACCACCCATTCAAAACGGATTAATACTTTTGGAATTGTACGTATTCAAATTAATATTCATTCTTGATTTATAGGATACATGGCGGGCAAACACGCGGGTCAGATTGGCAGTGGTACCAACAGCGTATGTCTGCCGGAAGATCCAACTTGGGGGAAATACCAAGACGGTGCACAAAGTTCTCGTGCATATATATATGGAACTGAGTTGGAAGACCATGATGATGTTGTCTTTGGAAAACATGTCTTGAACGAAGACATTCCTTGCGCAGTATGTCAGGTCCCTAAAGTGTCTGTCATGATTCCAGCGCGCGTCGATTGCTATCCTGGTTGGAAGATGGAATACACGGGATATCTAGTGTCCCATCACCATACTCAATACGGCTCAGACTATGTTTGCCTCGATGGAGATCCAGAGTTTGTTATAAGAGGGGCTGCTGATACTGATGGTCATCTGTTGTATCTGGTAGAAGGTGTATGCGGGGCATTGGTCTGTCCTCCTTATTTCAATTATAGAGAGCTCGCTTGTGTTGTGTGCTCTTTATAACTTCTGTTATGATCAGATGTTTAACCAATTTAACGTCATTATATATATCTTCCTTGAATGTTGATATTTTCTTTGTAAACTTCTTATCACATTTCAATATGAGCCGCGTCTAGCGATTTAGGGTCTTAATTAATCTTAGATTTGGCGTCATTTAAAGTAACTTCGTTGTATAACTACTAAAGCTAAACTTCTAGTTTTGTGACATACTAATCATTTTGGTCTATAAACACACAGGCAGACGGCGTGGACTATAATGAGAGTGTGCATATAAACACACTCACCTAAGTCATCCCTTTCTCTTCTAACGCACAACCAATATGATCCCAAATCAGTCTCCACATATTAAGACAAAAACGATAAAACGCTCACAATTTACCCAATAAGTCTAATCATGACTAATTGACAGTGTCAAAACCCAATAAACATGTACAAATGATACATATTTCAAGTGAAAATGGTGTCTCTTCGTTCCCGTGTGTTTATTTTGATCCTGAACGATGATTTCCGTATTAAAGGGGAATAAGTATGCACACAAACATAAGTCCCTTCAATTAATGTCCGGATAAATACAACCCGACTTCGTACAACAAAACGACAGACGACCAAGACTAGTGAGACTGAGAACATACAGAGGCAATAAGACACCAACTCGGTAGACGCGGCTTATATATATCTAAAACAGCAACCATTTTTAAAAGAAAATATTATACTATTTCCAGTGAAACGTATAGTGAATTTTCAAGCAAACTGTGTATACATAGTCTGTGTGGGGATAATTCGATGGACTGATCAGATACTTCGGGTATTTGTTTCATAGTTTTGTTATACAGTGATAAGAAGGTTGACTGTGACAGTTTGATATACCAAGATTGTTCCTAGAAACATTGTTTCGCCTGAAAGAAGACATGCTAGATAAGAAATGTTCAATAATTCGACAGACAGTCGACATAACAAAAATATATATATAGTGATTGAATAAAAACTACAGCAATGCAAGTCTATTGTGTTTCTTAATGTTAAACTAAGAGACCTGTTTACCCTACATGTACGCTTTATCAGAACCAACTAAACAAACGTTACGTCTGTTCTGATACTGATATATTACATTTTCGCTAAGAATAGATATACAACATAAAATAAATATATTACAACCATGGTTGATGATACTACTACTACTAACACTAATTCTATTCAATTTCTCATTTTTTCCACAATGTTTTTCTAAAGACGCCTTCTATAAAGACGGCAAATAGTGTAGGCTTCGAGGAAAAGGTTAATTGATACGTCAAGTAATGTCACAAAGGTAATGTAATCTGGTCGAAAAACGGCTGATATAACATTCTGACACGGATATCACTCAAGTATTAGTTCAACTGCATACTGAATGCATACCGAAGATCAGGCTGTTAAGGATGAATTAAAGCTTCATAATAATGAATTACATGTTCATAAGGATGAATTACAGGTTCACAAGGATGATTTACAGGTTCAAATGAATGAAATATAAAATATAAATGTCAATAAGGATGCATTACAGGTTTCTTAAGAATGATTTACAACACGGTAATATTTAATTGGCTAACATGAACGCACCCAGGCTGTAAACCCATAGGTTGTGAGTTCTAAACCTTCTCGGCCAACATGTTTTACGATGTTTGACAAAAGTTCATGTGCCTAGCGTAGTTCATCTTCAATCTCTTGGCTAACAGTGATGCAGAAAAGCAGCAATTTGCTTGGAAGACCGTTGTGTGAGGCTTAGCCCAAAAACTAAAACACTGAATACCTTGCAATCAAATCGATGCTCTAAATAACACGTCTGATAGGTCAATTTCGTAATCGGTTTTCGTCTGACAAGTCAGATACTTGAGCAAGCCAGGATACACATTGGTATGGATTCCTATCAGACTGTTTGCATCTACATCTTACAAACTGAAGTAAGCTCTCTGTATCCAAGTTTGATGGTATCGGGAAATGTCGAATCCCATTTCGTCAATTGCATATAAATGTTTCTGTAGATTGAAGATTCTGAGGTTCCGATGATCAATTGTTGTAATACTTTTCGAAACAACCCCTATGCTTTGAAGCCATACAAAACAACATATAACGAAAACAGTTTTGATGATCTATTCCACTGTTGCCTCATTCTTCAGGTTCTTTTATCGTCTTCAAAAGTCTGATTTTGACGTTCCCACATGCCGCAGAGATGGTCTTGCAACTACTCCACGCATTGATGAACAGGAGTCGGGATGTTATTGTTTAGCCAACTTTGACAAATAACATCATCTTGAATATTTATGCAAGTTCAATCATACACTTCACAGACTGTAAATTCAAAAAGGAGAAAGCTTTCCCGTTTTAGATCCATAGAGGTGAATGTGTGCTTCACGGGGTATCTAATGTCCAAATGTTTAACGCCGTTTTCAACATTTTTTCAGTCATATCACGACGGCCAGTTCACCTTCTCATGTGTCTCCTGGCATTCTCACATTAGTTTTCCTCAAAACATACGTTCCAAGCAACTGGCTGCTTTTCCACATAGACTGTTAGCCTATTGGTGGAAGACGAATGACGCTTGTCAAAATGACTTTTGTCAAACGTCGGATAGAATGATGGCCGAGCTCGGTTCGGTTTAACAACCCCTGGATTGACATGCCGCGTCGCTACCGACGGAGCTACTGGGGCTCTGAAGTTTGTAACAAGAGGCGCTGGTGATATAGATGGTCACCTGGTGTATCTCGTACGTTTATCATGTTCATACTTGCATAGAGCTAGTATGCCTCTTCTGTCTGCCTAAAAACGATATGAACAGAAAGAGTCAAAATTATTTATTGACTGGGCGTCATAAACAGAATGTAAAACGTTTGATATTAAAGGTACTGTAAACAATTAAGAGTTCTAAGACTTCGTTTTGATTATATTGTCTAAATCATTAAATGCTCGGGATGAGCATATGTGTCAAATCATTATTATCATCACATTGCCAATATGATTAGAAATAAACATTTTAAAATGGTGATGTGACTCGTTGTTATTAATTAATTTCATTCCATTATATACCTGTTACTATAAAATGAAATGAAAAATTAGCGAAATGAAAAAGTAGGTCACCAATTACGCTTTATTTGTTTACAAGTAAAATAGAGTTAATAATGATGCACCTAACACATGATCAAGTGGTAGGAAGGTAGCCACAAATACCGATTTAACCCGTAAAAGAACCGATTTTGACACGAAATACTGATTGAAGCGTAGAAATCCGTCTTGGCCGAGTGGTTAGCGTGATACATTTGGGACCAAGCGTCCCAGATTAGATGACCGCCCTTGGCGATCATGTTCGAGTGTCGTTAGTAAAGAAATTATAACAAACTATTTTCATTTGTTGTAAATGTTTTTACTTTTCCAGTGTATAATATGTTTAAATATTTGATTATAGAATTTGGTATCCGTATGTCAAAGACATAACTAACAAAGATCAGACACAAATGAAAGTGTTTTACAGTGTTTAACCCTTTGACTGTCGATATCCGTATGATTTGCACTGTTAAACGTTGCGTATGAAATAACTTTAAGTTAAAAACAAATGATGTGTTATAGTGATAGACCTATCACAATTTGAGTTTTAACTCAATGCCTTATACAATGCATGGTAAACATGTATAGAGGGATTAAATATATTTGTTTTTCTAATGTGTTTTTTTACGCCGCTTTCATAAGCTTTACAGTTATAATACGGCATTATAAAAAATAGTAAATTACCTGCACTACCAGTATAAATTATACTGACACTGATGCATCAGTTTTAATGCTACTGCTGCAACCAAAAGCGCCATTGTTATAGGCTTTAGTATGACCCGACCGGGGATCGAAACCTGATATTCCGCTCCAAAGGCGGACGCTTTAACCACTGTACCATGGAGATTGTGTTTTATGGCGCATCGACAGCTAAGGTCATTTAGTTGACGTATCCGTATTTTAACATCTCATTTGTTAATGTTTATTGATTTCTACACGCATGTTCTTTGAAATTATTGATAAAACAAAGTGCAACGCATCATCGTTCGACCTATTGGTTGTATCAGTTCTGTAATGCACACTATGCATATATAACAAGGAATGTTATATGGCGATTATTCACAATTGATTTGCAGTACCGTATACTTCTGAAATAATGCAAATGAGTAGTCCCGCGAGAAAACCAACATTGTGGACTCTGCGTAAAGTATCGATCCGAATCAGCCTAAGCAGGCCGCGCAGGCTTACGCGGATAGACACTTTTCGCCTCCTGTGGATTTTCTGTTTCAGGAGTCATTACTCTATATCTCTATATCCGTGAGACGGAGAGTGTCTTCGCAGGCTGATCTGGGTCGATACATTAGGCAGAGGCCATACTGTTGATTTTCTCGCGGGATGCCTCAAACGCTTTTCTCATTGTTTTCGATTGATTAATTTTTCGTCATAATATCGACGCCGTGTTTTTCTTGTTGACGATAAAAAAGGTTTTGATTTTTGCATAGACGTTGCGCACGGTGTTGCTCCCTTCGTTTGTTATGTCAAAATCAGGGCAAAACAGTCGCATGGCAATAATTAGAATATGTTCCATTGTAATGCCTCATTGTTTATCTGTACATAAAGTACGACATTCTGTTTCTTTATTTCAGTGATTTGTGCGTAGATATAATTGCCTAATTATTTGATAATCATTTCTGCATTCAATTCCATAACTTTAGCCAAAGGAATATTGGATTATTAGCCTTTCAAAAGAAATACTACTATACCGCTACATATAATACATTATTGAATTATATTTCCGTTATTTTAAAATACAAAACGAACACATAGGCACAACAAAAGTGTGTCGTCGTAAAAGGCAATATCAGGACTAATTTTTGAAAACAGAATTTTCAGAATTTTAAACTTTCGATTATTGCCATATGTAAGGATTTAGAAATATGTATATTACGCATAAATAATCATATTTTAAAGCTTTTCTCGATACTTGTGTGCATTTTTTGGTGCATTCGTAGTTAGCATTTGTCTGAAAAGCAGACATACGTTTTCCTTTAAACAAATATACGAAAACAATTAAATATTTTTGATAGAAATTAATTAACACTACATATTTTCGAACACATGTCATACAGTTTCAAATAACGCAACGGCACAACTTTTATAATTTTTCATTTTGTTTTAAGATTAAGAAAAGAAGTCGTTAATGTTATTTTTGAACGAAACCCAAATCAAACTTTGTCTTACAACAAGCTTCATTGAATGGACCGTTGTAATTCAGACTAATTAAGTTTATTTAAACAGTATATTGCGAAATTCGAAAACACATAAACGCATTTTTTGGTGCATTCGTAGTTATAATTTGTCTGAAAAGCAGACATACGTTTTCCTTTAAACAAATATACGAAAACAATTAAATATTTTTGATAGAAATAATTAACACTACATATTTTCGAACACATGTCATACAGTTTCAAATAACGCAACGGCACAAATTTTATAATTTTTCATTTTGTTTTAAGATTAAGAAAAGAAGTCGTTAATGTTATTTTTGAACGAAACCCAAATCAAACTTTGTCTTACAACAAGCTTCATTGAATGGACCGTTGTAATTCAGACTAATTAAGTTTATTTAAACAGTATATTGCGAAATTCGAAAACACATAAATTAAAAAAAAGTAGAGACCAATAGCTCACTAAAGCATGTTTTTTTTTAAGATTCAGAACACAGCGTTAAATACCATTTTCGGACAACCCTTTTCAACTGAAATTTAGCCCTGATATAGAACAAGAGCACCGCGTACGGCACAGACGCTCGACTGATAGAAAACAGAAACAAAGCTGAGCTGAATAAAAAAACTTAACCACGCCGCAGCCGCAGCCGCCGAAGCCGCCGCCGCAGCCGCCGAAGCCGCCGCCGCCGCCGCCGCCGACGCCAGGGTCATGACAATAGCTCTCGTTTTTTCAAAAGTCGAGCTAAAGATGGATGGACCGAATGGTCGTAGCAGAACTATTAAGAAAAGAACATTTCACTTCAGGAAACAGATTTTCTACTATGTTTGAATCAATGAATGGTGACAGATAATAATCTGCTCGTAGAAACAAAGGCTGATCTTGAGAATGTCTGGTTGCAAATTGACGTGAATCAAATACTGGTTATTTCTTTTTGTTGGATTTGCCATATATTTGCGTTGTTTGAAGGGATTTGAAATAGCGTTACCGAGAAGGAGCACGTCAAAATGTATGCATACCTTATCTGTAAAGTAACCTTTATTGTTGGCGAGGTTTCGATAGGGTTTTGAAATTAGTGACCATAACACCCTTTTATGGCCAAAAGAGAATACATGAAAACACTTTTAAAGTATGTGCATATATTTGTAGGATGAACTTTACTATCGAACATATTGAACACATTCAAGCAGTGTTGTTGAATATACGTTTTGTGGTTTAAGCAGACTCGAGGTTTTTATGGTAAAATCTTTAAGCTATTTATCTTCACTCTCTGTTTTAGAATGACGTTTGAGAAGTGATTTATTAGACGACGCATTAAGAAGTCTCGCTAGGTTATAAAAATAAAAGAATACTGATAACGTATCATTATGAAAATATTTCCATCGCTGTAATAACATGTCTTCGGTAACAGTGTTAGGCTTGGTCGTGCTATATTTTGGAGCTTCGTCTCGCCATGTGCTTTGTTCCAGACAACAACGGTTTGTGCTAAACCCAGAAACAGACATTGCTGACGAAGTTATACAATTGCGTGCTGAAGTAACAAAATTACGACAAAGTGAGTTTCAGCATTATTCTTTCTTTATTTCTGCATGTTTTTCAGTGCTCACACTTTAATAAATTCCCTTATTCGCAACAACATGTTTCCTTATATCTCAAAATAATGTTACAATTTGTCTAGAGTTTCTCATCTTTTCATCAGACGTTTTCATACCTTTCATTTAATAGACATACACAATTGGTTAAGAGGGTAAACCGACATAGACATCGTTTTAAGATTATCAGCCTTTTGAATTAATATTTATAAGTAACATTACTTGTATTGTGATACTTGCTAGAAAACAATATTGTCCATCATATACATACAAAATAAATTTATGGATACGTCAAACGAAGTCATTTCCCGGTTGCATACTGTATATTATATCTATGAAAGAGAATACGGTGTTTCCTCTAATACAACTGTATCAATATTTCAGGTGTGGGGACTGTTTACGTACGTTGGGGAAGAACAAGTTGACCACATAATGAAACGACATTGGTCTATAAAGGTATGTGGGATATAATGAACAAATCAAAACTCAGATCACAACAGCAACTCATGGGGCATCACAGGGGCGTTCAGAATTCTTCTATTTATCCTTCGATATTTAAATAAAGAAAAGCGGCCGAGTGGTTACATTTTGCCATAGATCTTGTGTTTTCATGTCACAATTAATTATGAACGCACTTTTGACGAAAGATGAAAATTATCAAATATTTAGATTTATTAACTGACAGCAAATTGTGCAAATGCACTAATATTTAATGTATACGTGTTTTGAATGTCCAACTTTCACACAATTATATTATCTTGAAGTATTAGATATACACATATATGTTAACAAAGTGAAACAAACTTTGATCTTGCATTGACAAAAGTATCCTTTATATACAGGTTACATGGCTGGCAAAGGTTAAAATGAGGATGGGAGTGGTACAAACAGCCTTTGTTTACCAGAAGATCCAACATGGGGTAATTATAAAGATGGTGCACAGACTTATCGCGCCTACATATATGGAGCTGAATTTGAAGTCACTGGTAATGTCATCTTTGGCAAACGAGTAGACGACGAAGATGTTCCGTGCGCAGTATGTAAAGTCCCTGGACCGTCGGTGATTATTCCGGCACGTGTTAACTGTTATCCCGGGTGGAAAGTGGAATATACCGGCTATCTAATGGCGGACTACACTGGCCACAAAGGGACCGATTACATGTGTGTCGATAGTGATCCGGATTTCGTTACCCGCGGTGCTGCAAACACAAATGGTCACGTGATATATCATGTGGAAGGGCGGTGTGGTACCCTTATTTGTCCTCCGTACTACGATTACCGGGAACTGGCGTGTGTTGTTTGTTCTATGTAGCAGGGATCCAAAAATAAAGGATCTTATCGATCCTTTTGATGTAAGCTTAACAAATGTTTCATCCTAATTTAGATATGCCAAGATGATGAAACTCAGTCAAATATAATCATTAAAGCATACATCTTAATATTTGTGTTACAATGTTAAACCGTGTTATGATGGTCAATATGTTCGGAAAACACATCTTAGAAAGATTACGACGAAGACGCCTATATCTTCACGGTTGGCATTGAGAAGTTGTCTTTTTGTACACCGTTTTCAGTCATATCATGGCGACAGAAAACGTGATCAAACATGTTAATAATTAAAATACCGATAATTGAAATTACACGTGTATCTTCAAGATGGAGTCCTATGGCTAAAAAACCAGAACAATCATACCCGCATGTCAAAAATGACGAGACTGTCAAGCTATGTATGTCTTAAAAGACGAATCAATCAACATATTCATATAAAAATGATGGGACAGTCAAAAATGTCCAATGGCTATACCAGAGGCCCCATGTCATTAATAATAGGACAGTCAAATTCCAAATGGAAATAATAACAGAGCATGAAAAATATCCGTGTCAAAAACGACGGGACAGTCAAATTTCATGTGGTAAAAATAACCGAACAGGTAAAGATTTTCACACGTCCCATTAGGAAATGTTGTCTTTGTTCACCAAGGAATGTACGTTGGTCCTCTGTACTCTCATAATCATACACTTGCTTGTGATCACAGGCTTCACTGTGGCAAGTACACGTCTTCGGAAATTCAGAAATGATCGAATGAACAGAGTAGCAAACAATGTAGAATCAGATATGGCTGTACTAATGCGCACACCACTGTTGTTAATCTGGGGTCACAGTCCCCATTGTCGATTTGCCTGCGACAGAGCTTTAGAAGTTACGGCACGGTCCAAACGGTTCTTGTTGTAACGTGGCTTTCGCATTGTAAAGTAAACACTGTTTAAACGGTTCTTGCCGTAACGTGGCTTTCGCATTGTAAAGTAAACACTGTTTAAACGGTTCCTGCTGTAACGTGGCTTTCGCATTGTAATGTAAACACTGTTTAAACGGTTCTTGTTGTAACGTGGCTTTCGCATTGTAAAGTAAACACTGTTTAAACGGTTCTTGTTGTAACGTGGCTTTCGCATTGTAAAGTAAACACTGTTTAAACGGTTCTTGCCGTAACGTGGCTTTCGAATTGTAAAGTCGACACTGTTTAAACGGTTCTTGCTGTAACATGGCTTTCGCATTGTAAAGTAAACACTGTTTGAACGGTTATTGCCGTAACGTGGCTTTCGAATTGTAAAGTCGACACTGTTTAAACGGTTCTTGCCGTAACGTGGCTTTCGAACTGTAAAGTCGACACTGTTTAAACGGTTCTTGCTGTACCATGGCTTTCGTATTGTAAAGTAAACACTGTCTAAACGGTTCTTGCTGTCGTGGCTTTCAAATGGTAAAGTAAACACTGACTAAACGGTTCTTGCTGTCGTGGCTTTCGCATTGTAAATTAAACACTGTTTAACCGGTTCTTGCTATAACGTGGCTTTCGAATGGTAAAATCGGTACTGTTTAAACGGTTCTTGCTGTAACGTGGCTTTCGCATTGTAAAGTCGACACCGTCCAAAAGGTGCTTGCTGTATCTCTACCGCAAACATAATAAACAAAGCATTTTATATATTTTAACGAAAAAGAAGCTAGATCGATACAAGGTCAACGCGTGTACTGCCTTATATAACCTGTCTGAACGACATAGTTAGATATCAATGAACTATCATGATCCCATTTTCAAATCGATATTTAAGCCAAAGTTGGATTTATTTAACCCTTTTAAAGACGCATTTTGCGATATTTAAGCCAAAGTTGGATTTATTTAACCCTTATAAAGACGCATTTTGACGAATATGCTTCAGACAACCTTTGAAAACATTGTGGTAAAAGGATAATTTGTTCATAATGAGAATATCTGCAGTTGATTGTTTGTTTAAGTGTAGGGTACTCTATGCCGCTTTCCAAAAAAAAATCAGTTATATCACGGCGTTTCTTGGGTAAGTTACCATACTACGTTTATCATGACACCAGCCAGTCGGTCGTTATGCTAACACCGCAACCATGAGCGCCAAGGAAGGCAGCCATTACCATCATTTTCAAAATCTTTGGTATGACGCGATCACGTACACGAGGATGCCCTACCACTACACCACCGAGGTGATCCCTTCAGCTGATATTATCAATTACTATTGTACAAGTTCTGTCTTATTGAAGGTCATATTGGACCTTGAAATATACGTTCTCATTGGAATTGACTGTTGTGTTCTGTAATACTTATAGTGCATTCACGAATCGGTGATTTAAAATGAATTTTACTATATTTGCTACGAATTACCTTTAATATCGATCAAGATAAGCCTGCACGAATGCACAGGATAATGTTCGTCTATATTATTCACAAATTGTATTTACAATCACGTTATAGTTTGAACATATACTGTTGATTTGAATATGGTAACATTGGAGAACACACTTTTACAAGCCACGGGAAACAGACCTTCATACTTTTACCAACAGTGAAGTAGTTACTGTGCGTGTGTGATGATCTTTCTTTCATCTAGGCGTGTGCGTATTGTCGGAAGTTTTGGAGAAAAATCCACAGTCCCCCGCTGTATACTAATGCTAACTATATTGATTCAAATTCTAACATCAAAGCAAAAATCCCCATCTGTATCTACATTTTCTGGTTATTTTAGATAACAAAAATTGTGGCATCATTGTGGCATATTATATCATTTTAAATAACAAACATTCATTTATTAATAATTGCTGTCAAAATAAAAACCAATCAAATACGCTGTTTTCATTGGTTAAAACGGATCACGTGATTGAAAACTTTTGCAGTTCATACTTCAATGAACTTGCAATTTCTCGGTCACGGAACTACTTTCGGGAAAATATCGATCTATTTTTAGAAATGCCTCAGACTAAATTTAGAACTGTTCCAATTAATTTAGTAAACAACAATGACCCATAAAAATGTTTATGATTTTATTTAAGAGATAAATGCATGCTTTGTTGCATTTATGACATGTGTAAAAGTCCATTTCATTTAATTGTTACGTAACAAAAGTAGATCTATCGAGTTCAAGACTGAAATATATCGTCTGCTGGGTCATCGGCGCATCTTCACCCGACATGGCTGCCTCGCCTTCCCCTAACTTCGTTTTGGAACTGTCAGGCTCTTTTTTTGATGGAAATGAGTATTTCCTAGAAGACATAGACCCGTCGATCTTCGACGATCCCTTCCTGGATGAAATGACCATAAATCCTCTTCAAAATAATGCTGTTCCAGCAACAGAAGTAACGTTAGAACCGGCGACGAGTGATGAACAACCGGCCAAACGGTTCAAGACGTTGTCGAAGAGTGCCCTGGAAACCCTGTCTGACCAGCGGTTTTCTAAGTCAACAAAAAAGAATTCCCGTTGGGGATTTAACGTGTTCCAAGGTTCGTGTGATGTTTCTCAGCTATTTCTCGGCTAATTGCTGCAAATCCATTTTGTTTGTGTTGTAATGTTGAAACCATCATATGTACTCCTCAGGACTATCTGATTAAAAAACAGAATAGCCTCTGACGAACAATAAAGAGTAAATGCCAAAGAAACCCCTTAAATTGAAATCTGTTAGACCTGTGCTTTCATTTTGAAGAGTCCCTTAAATATATCAAATGAAATCAGTCTACTGTGTTTTATCAGTATAAATTCAGCACAGAGTATGAAACATTGTGGAAAATACAAAAAAAAAAAATCAAAAAAAATTACAATACAGAAATCATTTCAAGCAAATATTCCTTTTCCCAAAATGTTTTCCCATGATATAAATGTTGAAAAACCTTTGTGCAATATATCTACATGTACATATATACACTGTATATATATTTCAATGATATTTAACCTGTATTTACCTATTTGATTACAAAAATAAAACATTCATGATTGTGAAAAAAGGAGAAAAATGTACAGCGTTTGAAATATTAAAGGGATTAATGTATGTTTTGTTGCATTTATTGGAAAATGAAGTGCAATTGCCTGGTATGGTACAGCTTTGAATAGCGTGGAATAATGAACGAGTGCGCTTCGGTTTGCGCGTAAGAAACGAGTGAGCGCAGCGAACGAGTTTCTTGCAAAGAAACCGATGCGCACGAGTGTATCATTTCACAATATTCAAAGCTGTACCATTGAATATCCTATTTATTACATTTCTACAACCTATTTCAAAATATGTAGACAATTTTTAGGGTAATTGCAAAGAAACGTAGTGAGTATGAATATTGTGAATCAATGTTTCATTCACAAAAAGGCTCGTGAATATTTGTGACGTCATCATTGGCGCCACTTTTGATGACGTCACCGTACTGCAATGTACAATTTATGGCATTGAAATACAGCTAGGAATTCAGCTAGTTTGATCAAATCGAATGAGTAAGGGGTGAACTATCTCTAAATATTGGTCTTGCTGCATTCTAGCACATAATAAACACAGTTTCGTTTGTTTTCGGTGAAGTATAAGCCGAAAAATGTGCAAAAGAGGCCCTGTCGGTTCAAAGGTCACATGAACACATAAACAGTGTAAAGGAAGGTATCCACGTGGAAAATTATCAGTGAGATAATTCACTGGTGATTATTTGTAAACCACGATTATCGGTTTTCCGTCACAGGGAAAATCGCGTGAATAACCGTCAGAAATGTAATAAATGCAAATAATGCCCGAAGTGCATTATGATAGGCATGTAATCAGGCAATTGCACTTCATTTTCCAATAAATGCAACAAAACATACATTTATCGCTTATACCCCCGGTAATTGCAGAATTCGTATTTTAGAATATCATAGACAATTTTCAATTTTGTAGGTTTTCTCAAGCATAAACTTATTATTCATACACAAGAAGGATTTCAACTTTTATGACATCTCATCAAGAATCCATGAAAATGGAAAGTCTTTGTGGAAAGTCTTCATGAAATCTTCCTGCGATTCTAAAAAATGTCTGTCCTTTTTTCTCCTTAGTCCTCCTCCTTTTAAATTTGAAAGACTAAATTTCTTCATCCTTCTGTTCTTGCAGAATGGTGTGACGAAAAGAGCACAGTTGTCAATGTGATGACAATAACCGCAGAAGAGCTGGGTGAACTTCTTTGTGTTTTTTACGCTGAAGCCCAGCCAAAACCAAACAAGGAAAACGCCAGCGGAGAAACAGAGTACCACAAGAACACTTTAAAAAACTTGCGAGCTGCACTTAATAGATATTTCCAGGTTGAATGCGGGAGGGATTTTAATTTGGTCACAGATTCTACTTTCAAAAAGGCCAATAATATGCTCAGTGGGAAATTAAAAAATGATTGTAGAGCTGGATTGGCACGCCCAACAAAACATAAGGATGTAATTTCAGCATCAGAAATGGCACAAATCTTTTTATATCTCAATGTTATTGGACCAATAACATTGAGATATAAAGTCTGGATGCAGTTGTCAATCCAGTTCGTCAGTCGGGGGCTGGAGTTTCACAGCCAGCTGACCCGGCAAAGTTTTGAGTTCAACCATGATGAAACTGGTCTAGAATATGTCACAATCAAACATGCAACCCAGCAGAAAAACCATCAAGGTGACCTAAATAGTAAAGAGGCAAACTCTGATAAAAGGATGTATGCAACAGGTACACCGAGTTGCCCAGTAACTGCGTTAAAACATTACATGCAGAAACTTGACCGCAATGCCCCATGCCTTTTTACTCATATCAATAAAGAAGCATTGAAAAACAATGAGCAGAATGACATTTGGTATGGTGTGAGACCTGTTGGCAAAAGACAATTTTCCAACTTTCTGCCAGATATCTGCAAAAATTCTGGCATATCACGTAGGTATACTGCTCACTGTTTGAGAGCAACATCCCTAAGTGCTATGACCGATGACAACATACCTGCACGACATATAATGTCTTTGTCGGACCACTCGAATGAGATGTCACTCATCCCATATGCAAGGCCAAGTACAAAACATAAACAGGTAATGAGCAGTACATTGACTAGTCTTTATGACGAGAATCCATTAACCCATTTAGCTGCAATTAGCAGATGTGAAGAAAATGCAACACTGCCAGCTACCACAAATGAAAGTGCAAACATGAGTATGAATTCCATGATGAATGGGTTCATCACAAACTCTAGCTGTGCATTTAACAACTGCACCTTCTCGTTTGGCTCTAAGTAGAATCATAAATTCAAGAAAACACTTTGACAAAGAGAGAAACTGATCTTTACGATAAATTTATTGGTTTGTCATTATGTTTTTTTGGAAAAATAACCCAGTCTGTTGCAGTTATTTTATCATCATAAATATTTGTCAATGTACTCTGTTGCAGATGTGTCAAGTGACATTTTATGAAGTGGACTGTTCTGTCATCCTGTTCATAATTGTTTTTGTTGTGACTGTTAACTTTTAAATATTCATGGAAAATGTAACGAAAACATCGTGAAAAAGGAGGAACCTGTTTGTTACAATAACTTTTTCTTTTGTCACAATGTTTTCTAAAATAATATGTTGCATAGCCATATTGTCAGTCTTGAGCAAAAATGACATAACTGCCGCTTTTGACAAGTTGCAGTTAAGTCCTTATTGCTCGAGACCGACAATATGCTTGAAGCTATGGTTTTATGGAGTTGATGTTTTTTCTGCTGGGTTGATTTTGTTGAATTATTGTGAAAACATTATGAAAAAAGCCGGAATTGCTTGTTTATACAATAATTTCTTCTTTTATCATAATATTTTCTTAAGCAGTCATTGCCAATAATGAATTTCTGCTTTCTTTTGTATTGTTTTCCACCTTTTTTGTCTGTGAGGGGTGTGAATTGGAAAAAAAATACAGTAGATCTGGGGTTTTTATGAAATACACTACAAATACTGTACAGTAGGCCTACAGTAAAAATGCTGTAACATTAGATTGATGAAAGTAAATTTGTTTGGTTGCTTTAGTCAGTTGCCCCTTTCCCCCTCCCCCACCCCATCATTAGTTGTCATCCTGGATTGGCCTGTCTTTTAGAGGGTATCCCTTTTAGAACCCTATGTTGTGGGTTAGCATCGTCTTGATTCTAATACAGTACTGTACCTACCCACAACATATGATTCCTGAAAGATAGGATAGCATAGGGCATCATCCAGATATTGTCTCGTAACTTTAGTACGTTTCCGTTGCTATCCCGCCTACATATAATCTTAGTACGTTTCCGTTACATATAATCTTGGTAAAATCAAGTTTCCACGGATATCGTTCATCTTTCAAAAACGACAAACTCTCATGTACTCACATGTTTATTGACCCGCGGCGCCGGTAATCTTTAAGAGTTACAGTGAGTTCGTACCCTGACCAGTTCGTAACCTGTATATTCGGTGAATTCGTAACCTATGGTCGGTGAATTCGTAACCTTGTATAAGTGAGTTCGTAACCTATTGAAAAACATTCGATATATTGTTTTATATGATACTTTTGTTGAATAAAATATTTCGTAACTTGTCTTTGTAGAATTTGAGTTTAGGAAATATGGTTTTATAATATTGATGTAGTATTTTAGTTATTTAATAATATGTTAATAGGCAAAGCCTAGGTCGTGTGAAAGCAAGAACAAATTAATTAAGCACTGTCTGTCCCCCAACAAGAAACAAATTAATAGGCAAATTGTAGAAAGTTACAAAAACAGAATTTGAAAAACATATTGAAAAAAACGAAACTTAGCATGCATTTAAGTTTAATTTGTACATATATATCTGTTTTATTTTTTATTAGGTCAGGATTGTAACAGACTTTTAAGATTTCCAAGGATGTTGATGGAAAACAACACTAGAAGGCATTGAAGAATGTTCTGATTTATTTTTACAAATGCCAGTTATTTGTAAACTAGTAATACATATAATTGGAAACTGACTCTTACCATGGTTGATTGAATGACTTGCGCTTAACATTACTTTCAATGGTACTTCAGTTCACCTAACATTTTCCCCTGGCTTTCTAGAATACTAAAATACTCCACACAACAATCTTCCAAGGCAGATGGCTAACTTTGCATGATCTGGCTGAATGTATAATCTTGAGACAATTTAAGAGGAGAACACTATGCATTATATATACAGACTGAGAAAACTGTAATTTTTGACAAATATTTTCAAAAGTCCCATTTATAATGATGTATGTTGGAAAGGGTAAAGTTTAGCCCCTTGTCTGATGTAAATTACCTGATTTCTGTGACTTATTAAATCCGAATACATTGTCGGAATGGTGTAATTGATCCAAAATGAACATATCCAAAATGAACAATATGTTCCTATTCAACAACATTTTCACTTTGAACACCTATCTCCTTTTCTGGTTTTTAATTTGTAAAACATAAAACAGCATCAGATTATTTGTTAATAAGTACCAGACTTAGTGTCAACAACAGTTACTGATTATATATACATGTATCTGAAATATGTTGTTTGAAAAAAAATGGATAATGAAAGATCTGATCAATATATTCAATATACATTTTATTGCATAAAACAATAAACAGTATGTTTATAGCAAATAAAGAAATTATAAAAAGTACAAACAGAGAAATGGATTTTCCAGAAGAATTTGCAATAATTTAACATTGTTAGTGATCATGTTAAAATTGCTCTATTATAAAAATATGATGTATACATTTCGTTAAAACTTTGATATTAGAACGGTTATCAAAGCTGGATCAAACCTTGAACATGTACCGATTCTCAGAGTAATCAATGTTGATAACCATTCCTTATTTTAATTGTTATTGCTCAATTATAAAAGCTTTTGAAAAGGATACAGGGAGTAAACTATTTTCACTAGAAGCCTGGATAAAAATGTAATAAGTGTTTAAGTAAGACAACTCCCCACAACATAATTGTTTCATACATACATTGTTAAGTTTAGTTGCTTCTTTCAAAACATAAACCGTAAAAGGCTTTTATTTGCATTTGCTCTTCAATTTGAAGAGTTCTATGACATCATTGGTTGTTGTGCTCCCAAGTATGAAAATAGTGCTGTCAATAGATGTTTAATCTTTTTTAAATGCTGTTTGAATACATACCTGCAGAGTATTTAAAATAACCTAGTGAAAATAATGTTTAAATTCTTAGTACCAAGTTTGT
Organism: Serripes groenlandicus; assembly: GCA_031761405.1. NCBI lineage: Eukaryota > Metazoa > Mollusca > Bivalvia > Cardiida > Cardiidae > Serripes > Serripes groenlandicus. Next base: position 326,856 of record JASEVX010000118.1, on the reverse strand, counting down.
CCAATCTGAGCAATAAACATATTTTGGATAAAAAAAAAATGAAACTACTAGAAATTCAGCCGGTTGAAAGAAAAGTAATGTGTTTTACTGATAGCCCCCATATGACATCATTTCTTTTAAACAATCATGACTCATTTGAGTTTGATCAATAAACAAATTTTGGTTAAAAAAAAGATGAATCTACTAGAAATGCAGCCTGTTGAAAGAGAAGTAATGTGTTTTACTGATAGTCCACATATATATGACATCATTTCTTTAAAACAATGGACTCATTTGAGTTTGATCAATAAACACATTTTGGATAAAAAAAAAAGATAAATCTACTAGAAATTCTTCAGCCTGTTGAAAGAAAAGTAATGTGTCTTATTGATAGCCCACATATGACATCATTCCTTTAAAACAATGGACTCATTTGAGTTTGATCAATAAACAAATTTTGGATAAAAAAAAATGAAACTACTAGAAATTCAGCCTATTGAAAGAAAAGTTATGTGTTTTACTGATAGTCCACATATAACATCATTTCTTTAAAACAATTAATAGACTCATTTGAAGGCATAAAAGTGTTTTCCTCTCTTTCAGGTTGGAGGATATATGGCTTAAGACATTTACTATGAACTGATTCTAGTCATACTTTCATGATTTGACAAAGACTAGGTCATAGACATAAACTGTTAAACTGTACAAAAAATAATGTAAATTGAAGGAAAATAATTTGAAATTGACTGTAGATTTGTTTGTTTGCTACATTTACTGCAATAAATAGATAAACGTCTTATTAAAGTCAATACAACTAGACAGTCGAAGATATGATAGTTTAGCTATTTTCTTGAGTGGAGTCAACATTTGACAAGACGTCTTCGGCTTCAAATGACAGCTAGATACAGACAAAAACGATACACACCATGTGACGTCACGCGATGTGACGAAAGCATCGTGGAACGTTCCCAACAGATACTAACAAATAATTTAGAAATTAAGTTATATTTTTAAGCAAATTATTGATATAATAAATAGCTTACCTTGAAATGAAGCTATGCCGATACAGAAACAGAATTGTTCGTCCTTTTCAGTTAAAATAATATCCGAGGCTAGTGTAACGAACGATAACTTCCGTTGAAATATTTACAATCATTTTCAAGTGTTTATTGCTTCTCTATATTGCAAAGATATAAAATCCATGAACTAATGATGACAGGTACAAAAGAATAGTCGACTTAGCCTTCATAAAGTCCTTCCAGTGAATGAAATCCATTAGTGACGAGTCAAAACTATCTTTTCCTACCATTCCTGTCGTTTTCCTTTTGTTATTTATTTATTACTTGCCTTACAATGACGTTATTTTCGTTGTAATGACGTCACATTTGGATGTGTTTACTTCCGGTTGAGAAAATATTATTTTAAAAATAGAAAACGAGTGCAAATTATCACATCAGATTCCTTGTTTTCATTCCTTTATCGAGAAGGAATTTAATTTAATTTTTCTCTCTAGTTCTAAGTATTTTTTGATTTGTCAAAACATACGAATATCGTGTCTGTGGGTTTTACCGGTTACGAAATTAATAGGTTACGGTAATTTGTCCGTCCAGTAAGACCGGAAGCAAAATGGCCGAAAAAAAGTGCTATGGGGTTGAGATTTGATATGTGAAAAACAGTAAGATTGTACTGAATTCTCGTATGATGTGTTCGTACGTGTAACCTATAGGCGTGCTTCGCTCGAGCCTTCGGCTCGAGCTTTCACACGTATAAAAGTAAAGATGACTGCAATATAGCGGATTTTTTTATAATAAACGAAGTGTCATTTGTTAAGTAGGTGTTAAGTAGGTGTGAACATAACTACTTCTGTGCACGCACGCGACTATAGGCTTTAAATTATTTCTCAAAATATTATTAAAGTTTTCGTTGAGAGTGTTTCGTTGCATACAAACAAAAAAGATATATATATATATACATCATGTTTTTATTTACATTTTTTTGACAAAAAATACATTTTCATGTTACAATTTACACAAGAACTTGGCACAATCACTTTAATGTCCATAAACACGTATAAGCTTGTTCAATAATTCGTCTGTAGACATGTCTCCAAGACTATATGTCTCCCAGATTCCAAAAATCATTGCCTGCGTGGACCGAGCTTTTTTCTTTTGTCTTTTTTTCATTTTTTTTTCACTGACAAGTTTCGCCTGGATGTCGACAAGTTTGGCTTCTTGGTGGAGCATTTATATCAGGGCGTAGAAGGGTGGAGCGGTTGCGCATCTATAATTGATTCTGCGATGCCAACCTGAAAGTAAGAATATAAATAATTATTCATTTCCCAAAAAAATATATACCTTTTCCAATTTAAATCAGACGGCATTTGCAAATAAGTGATATTTGCTCCTTTTACCATAATATATCTTTTTCGTAAGTAACGCGTTTATTTAATATTTCACCATAATATATCCTTTTTGTAAGTGATGGGTTTATTTAATATACAACTTACCCTCACAGTCGTTGTTTGTGCGGACTGACTGACCATACACCGACCAGTCCTTCGGTTTCCATATTGGTGTAGGACTTTTTTATAGTCTTTTTTTCTCCTTCTGGTCATGAATACAAACACAAGTGGTACTTGTTTGGTGTCTTCTTCTTTCCTGAAAAAGGCGTGTATCCCGAATAACATTTATCAAATGTTTTAATATATTATTTATATTCGAAAGGTTGATAACAAAAAATACCGTACCTTTGTTCAAATATGGTAGTAGTAGTAGTAGTAGTAGTAGAAGGTCCGTCAGCTTGGGGAAAGTATATTGATTGGTCGTCAACTTCCATTATTTGGTTTGTTACTTCAGCAAGTGAGGAATTCTAGAGAATAAAACCAGATCAATGTTTGATAAATTTGTTACATTTCGTTAGAGTATAGAAAACTTATTAAGATCTATCGAAAGAATACTTGTATGACGACAATTCATAAATCAGGAAAGTTTCGGATTATTATTTGTTTTTAACGTTTTCATGTGAATGAAGGAAAATGATAAAATACATGTATTGTATAAGTCAAAAAGAATTATCTAATTATCATTAACCTAATAACTTATATCATACCATGGCTAATCTGTTGCAATCCTCACACACAAAGTGGATGTCAGCCAAACCCTTCCGCATTCTGGTATACATGTATTTGGATATACCTGCATAAAACAAGGTTTAAAAATAAATTCCAAATGAACATCATACAACTAGAACGGGAAACAACTTAAAACGTTGTGATAAAAGGAGAAGTTACTATTTATCGGCAATATCTCTTCTTAAAACAACGTTTTCAAAATTCCTTTTTTAACTGGAACGGGGATCAACATTAAACGTTGTGATAAAAGGAGAAGTTACTATTTATCGGCAATATCTCTTCTTAAAACAAAGTTTTCAAAATTCCTTTTTTAACTGGAACGGGGATCAACATTAAACGTTGTGATAAAAGGAGAAGTTACTATTTATCGGCAATATCTCTTCTTAAAACAAAGTTTTCAAAATTCTTTTTTTAACTGGAACGGGGATCAACATTAAACGTTGTGATAAAAGGAGAAGTTACTATTTATCGGCAATATCTCTTCTTAAAACAAAGTTTTCACAATTCCTTTTTTTAACTAGAACGGGAAACAACTTAAAACGTTGTGATAAAAGGAGAAGTTACTATTTATCGGCAATATCTCTTCTTAAAACAAAGTTTTCAAAATTCTTTTTTTAACTGGAACGGGGATCAACATTAAACGTTGTGATAAAAGGAGAAGTTACTATTTATCGGCAATATCTCTTCTTAAAACAAAGTTTTCACAATTCCTTTTTTTAACTAGAACGGGGAACAACTTAAAACGTTGTGATAAAAGGAGAAGTTACTATTTATCGGCAATATCTCTTCTTAAAACAAAGTTTTCACAATTTCTTTTTTAACTAGAACGGGGAACAACTTAAAACGTTGTGATAAAAGGAGAAGTTACTATTTATCGGCAATATCTCTTCTTAAAACAAAGTTTTCAAAATTCTTTTTTTAACTGGAACGGGGATCAACATTAAACGTTGTGATAAAAGGAGAAGTTACTATTTATCGGCAATATCTCTTCTTAAAACAAAGTTTTCACAATTCCTTTTTTTAACTAGAACGGGGAACAACTTAAAACGTTGTGATAAAAGGAGAAGTTACTATTTATCGGCAATATCTCTTCTTAAAACAAAGTTTTCACAATTTCTTTTTTAACTAGAACGGGGAACAACTTAAAACGTTGTGATAAAAGGAGAAGTTGCTATTTATCGGCAATATCTCTTCTTAAAACAAAGTTTTCAAAATTCCTTTTTTAACTAGAACGGGGAACAACCAAATATGATAACAAGTTATACTTTCAGGACCAAAATCGAGACATGACGGAAAATCCGTACCACGATTGACTTTCTGAAAAAAGGGCAATATTATCTCTTCTTAACCCTTTCCACATGCAACAATTCTGCAGCAGACGACTTTGAAAACATGTTGGTAAAAATGTGAAATATCTCAATAAGAATAAAAGTGTACCTGTATTGCCGCAGCCACGGTGTTGCCATTTTCTACAGGAGTCGCACTCTACAGCCTGGTGATGATTTAAAACCGGTCGTAAACAATGTAAACACGGGTATATTGAACTCATAATTGATTAATAGTGCACTGATGAAATTATTACTTTTCCCTCATCTTATATACCTAAGAATCACTCTAATTAATAAATAAGTATTTAATTACGCAGCCAATCAAGCAAACTGACAAATGCAATTAAAACAATTAGTCAGACATTTCGATTAAATATTCTTGTTTTTCACAAACTGTTATTACATAAATCGGCAACTTTAATTTATAAAAGGCCGCTCGTCATCTCAATTATCTAGGATTATCACACCTCTCACATCAAATAGGATATTTTTTATTGTAATAAGAACAAAGAATAGGATAAATAAATATATCATTATTTATCAGATAGAAGTAAAAATTATACAAAGACAAGTTACGAAATATTTTATTCAACAAAAGTATCATATAAAACAATATATCGAATGTTTTTCAATAGGTTACGAACTCACTTATACAAGGTTACGAATTCACCGACCATAGGTTACGAATTCACCGACCATAGGTTACGAATTCACCGAAATATACAGGTTACGAACTGGTCAGGGTACGAACTCACTGGCACCCATCTTTAATCCGACGTAGAATGTTCAACAGCATAATATTCCATAGAAGATGTCATGGAATCACATTTATCCGATTAAGCACACTTTATTTTATCCATAATCGCACGTTAAACACCATTATTTACGGAAAAAACCCTCTCAGGCGGGCTACAATGGCCGACTTTTGTGTCTTGTGGCGAGCTTTGTGTCTAAAAATAGCCAACACGTCATGTATTCATACGCACCTCCGCGAAAGAAAGACAATCCGTTTTGACTGTCTAGTATATTGGATTTATGGGTTGTCTCTCTTTGTCTATGATATTCTAAAATACGAATTCTGCAATTATAAGCGATTAATGTATGTTTTGTTGCATTTATTGGAAAATGAAGTGCAATTGCCTGATTACATGCCTATCATAATGCCCTTCGGGCATTATTTGCATGTAATCAGGCAATTGCACTTCATTTTCCAATAAATGCAACAAAACATACATTAATCCCTTTAATAACGGATCAACAATATTGTGCTGTTGTGTCTAACTTATAATATAATAAAAAATGAAATTGACAGTGCCTAGAGATTCTTTAACAGTTATCTAGTTCAACTAATCTGAGATGCGAATTTAAGGGGGTCCGTCTAGCATGGCGTTTTAAAACGACACAGCTGTCTCAAAACTACTGAACACGTTCTATTTCCAAAATATTTTCACATGAATAGTTAATAATATAACTGCATTGTTTTTATTCTTTTGTAAATTCTCAACATGTTTGAATTTGTAGGTTACAGAGGTGTCAAAAGCTGTTTGAACGGCTCATATGATGAAATAATTTGACAAAAATGGAAAAAACCTGATGAAATTCATTTTCAAGAAAAATAATACCATCTTGACCAAGATTCGAACCAATGTCTCCCACGTGGCAGACGAACGTCATTACCAATAGACCACATTCATTTTCTTATCTCTTGAAGTTTATAAATATATTTATATCAGTCATGCAATTTGGTACCGATGGAAGCGTCTTGTAGAAATAGACTATCGAAAGGATTTTTGAAATTCGGACACTTTGACTAAAAACATATGTGTTGTATATGTTTTATCTTTATAAAATACCAACCATTTTTACTATTTTTCCTATAATTTGATTCTCTTTTAGTATATATTTTATCACTGGGACTGGACTATCTGTAAACAAATGTCTGAATCGGAATCGAAAAGCTGCTTCGGTTCACAGCCATGTACATGTACCATCGTGAATTCGTCTGTTGACAGCGAAGATACATTTTTAATTTTCAATTCTGTAATTCCTATATTTCAACAACACATTTCTTTCTATTGCATAAGGGATGTCAAGTCAAATCCATTTTCCGGTTGATATCCCAACAAGTTATGGCATTTTGTTTTTTTAGTGACGGACTATTTGGCGGTACGATATGGGAGGGTTGTGAGCTATGCTGGAAACAGTCTATTCATTTTTATAAAAATATTTCACAGATGCATGTGCTTCATTGACATTATATTCAATCTACGACTACCAAGACATCTCTTTGAACCCGAAATGGTGTTCGGTAATGGAGAGCTACTGTAAAAAGGCATATTTGAAATAATTCATTGTCTAATTTGTTATAAGACTTTAACAATAGGGACTGATTCCATTCTAGATTTCGATCATAGTCTTCGGAATTCGCCTACGATAGCAGTTGGCTCTGACGAGTCCCTTGCTATAAAGATACTCTTCCAGCCACAATATTTCCTTTACTGAACAAACGCACGTTTCGACGACAGACGATATTCCTCTCCAGAATGATATGTGCTCAAATGGACGGAGAAAGAAATGCAGACTGTTTATTTTGTATGGTGACTTATGTCGTTAATTTTTCAGTTATGAATTTTCTTTGTTACTAAAGTATATATTTGCAATAATTGGGATAGATTGACGCACCTGTGCTATGGAACCGATTTAGTGAAGTTTTTGCCACACGTGTACAGTATGGCGTGAGGAGGTTTAACTGCATGCTTGATAGGCACGAATCATATGACATCCGAAAACATTTTTGGGAAAAGGAGAAATCGTTTAAAAACAAACAATTTCTCATTTCCCACTTTGTTTAAAGCTCTATTATCAACAAATCATTGTCAATTAGAAATTACTCAAAATAGATTATACCATAATTATTTTCAATCGTTAAAAACCTTTCGAAATTTTAAGTGATATTTTTAAAACAGACAGTTCTTGAAATATTAGGCAGGCGGTTAAATTTCACCAAATTATAGGTCTTTAGTATGAAAGGGTCATTCTATGGTACACTCACCAGTTTGAGCAATTTAAACTACATTGCAAACTGCTTGTATGAAGTAAAAGATATAAGAAGCGATATAGGTCTAGAACATACCTAGGTATACTAGCAAATCAGGAAGAATAAATACATCGCATCAAAGAGATCGAATAATGTTATCACAAATCCGTGTTCATATGATGTGAGTGAACATTCATAGTCGAAGGAACGTTCCGCCCACATGATTATGTTATCAAAACCTTTAGTGTTAACCCTCTAGAGTTTAGCTAAATCCCTTTTTTTTTTTTTTTTATTGGGGTTTTACACCGCTTTCAACAATATTTCAGTTATATCATGGCGACAGTTCACTTATTCATGATCCCTGGGTAAACAAACCAGTACTAGGCTAGAAAATGTGCCTTGCCCAAGGGCACTCCACCATGACCGTAGTGCCGCGACTGGGGATCGAACTCGGGACACCCGGTTTCGAAATCCCCGATGCTAACCACTTGATCACAGCGGATTCCCTAAATCCCTTTAAATTATGATGCCAAACCGTAGATGATTGATTGATTGGGTTTTAACGCCGTTTTTAACAATTCCTCAGTTATATAACGGCGGCCAGTTCACCTACTCATGCATTTCCTGGTTTTCTCACATCAGTAATCCACACAACAATCTTCTTAAGCAACTGGCTGCTTTTCCACATAGACTTAGCCCATTGGTGGAGGAGGAATGACGCATGTCGCATTGACTTTTGTCAATCGTCGGAAAGAAAGTTGGCCGAGCCGGGATTCGAACTCACAACCCCTGGATTGACAGCCCGCGTCGCTACCGACTGAGCTACCGGGCTCCCAAAACCGTAGGGTAAACAAGACCTCAAATCGCCAGACGATGCTCATGAAAACATATTATTGAGATTCCTGTTCGACATCCGAAGGTCGCCGTACCACCGAAATCGCTTGTATCTTAAAATAAGAATGTATATTTTGTGATATCATTTTTTATGAAATATAGCATATATCAACCGACTGTTGACCAAAAGTATACAATGGTATAGGTAATAAACAATATAATAGTGTGAGTCATCGGTCCTGGATAACAAGGAAATCAAATCGATATAATCTGATATTGATTTATGTTAAAATGGTACATTGTGATATACAGAATTAATTGCATGATAATCACCGACATGTTACTTCGTCAAAGTTCAATGTTTCGTCATTACAACAAGTATGTAACATTTGCACCATTTAATAAGATGTTACAGTTAAATAATTTAAAGAGATTATTACGAATATCAGTACTCTTTGATAAACATGTTTATTGTAAATGGTTATCTATTATGACATTTCATTCGACATCCTCTTCAAATATGTTTTGTTTTTGTTTATTTCATATACGTCGAAATACGGATTTGACGGGAAAGTTACGGTTTAATACAGCATCGTTATGAACGACCCTCTCCACATGTGTATACAACTATAACACCACAGGTCTGGATCTTCTAAAGATACCATCAACACATTTTCATAGTAAACAGCTCTTCAAAGAACCATGCCACTGATATACCTGTGTTACCTACCCATATTTTCCACGGCCGTCACGGGTTCGCGAGAAAAGCGGCTGGTGTTACATTCTGACACGGACATCACCCAGGAACTACAGCTTCTAAAGGATGAAGTTAAAGTTCTCAAGGATGAAGTAAACAAGGGTAAGATACTAACTGACTTTTTAATAGTTTTGGCTGCTGTCTACTTTGCGATTAGGATGTTTCGTCCATCGATTTATTTGACCCATACTGGAGTTGATATTTTCAATATGTACTAAGATTTCAATTATACATCAGAAAACTAAGCCGAATACGACGTATCTTAAATCACTAAACATAGCATGGAAATACGTTGCGTTTTGCCATTTGTGGGTCTTGTTGCATCAACGTACATCGAACACTTAGGTGAGCCTATGTATAAATATGCACAGTATCATCAGATGTTTGCATGAAGCATAAATCCAGATATCGTAACTTATGCCAGATTTATAATGATAGTCTCATGGATGTTACAAGCAGACCCGTTACATGATCGCGTTACGGAGATGCAATAACACACAAGACACGACTCATGTACTTTGATTTTTTATTCTTTTACTGCCGATGAAACAAAGAAAAACTTGTGTTATTGTATGCATAAACTGCGCATGTTAACGATAGGGTGAATATATTGCTTAGAACAAAAAGAAACAATTCACGAACCGGGTCAATCACGAACCGGGTAAATTCTATCTGGTTATTGTGACAACTTAATGACTGCTGAATATGTTACTTGGACCACTGCATTCGAAAATAGGTTAGTCTCCTTGTGTATTTTCGCGTTAATTGTCAGAAGTAATCTGCTTAATGTTACAATCGGCCACACTCAACCATTTCTAAAACATATATCTAACCATCAATTTCCGAAACATATACTTATGATTATGATTGATTTCTAATGCAGCGTCCAATTAATTTATTATGATATTCACGGTTATTTTATATTTAACAATAACGTTATTGAATGGGTGAGGTCTTTTCTAAATACAACAATGATGATGGTCGAATTTAAGCACACGAGATTACCCTATATGTGGCTGTTTCAATATAAATTTGAAAAATGAGGATTAAATGGGACAATCATTTAGAAAGTCGCAAAAAATTCTAAAACTTACACCAGAAAATACTGGTAAAGCTTGCGGCTTAAAGCACTTGCACAGTTTTGAAGTTGCTTCTGTTTCATGGGTTTCCATAAACTATTATATTAGCTATACCATAAATGATTACTGCCTACCGAACAATATTGACTTTACATTCGAAATCTGCCTATGCAATACTAATTTTAGTCATATAATTTCCTATAGTGTTTGCTCTAAATTACCAAGGAATATTTGTGAAATAAAGAAGTGGCAAGAGATGCTTTGTATACAGATCAAGTTCAAAGTTAACTATTAATAACATATAACAATATTGCCTGCCAATCATGCAAATACAAATTAAACAACATTTATATATACATGAATCTGTCCAGTTTCCTGGCACAAGTATTGCAATGGAAATTAAATGTGAAACATAAGGTATCAAATTATTATATCCTTTAGAAAGTGACTTTAATATATCTATGAAAAAGGATAAAGAGTTTGGTCTAATTCAGAAGTCCATCTTTCAGGTGTGGGAACTGTTTACGTACGTTGGGGACGAACACGTTGTCCATATAATGAAACGACATTGGTGTATAAAGGTATGTGGGGGCGAGCAAAAGGGTCCTCGTGAACAAACTAATGCTCTGATAACAATAGCAACAAATAGTAAACGTCACCAGTGAAGAAAAAATTCCTAGTCTGTAGATTATTAGAAGCATACACTGATTTATACACAAGTTATGTGACATAGTCTGGTCTGGAGGTAGTGCTACCAAGTTACTTTAACGAAAAAAAAAGCTATTTCCAATCAAGGTCATCTTACGTGTTTGCTCTGCATTGTCAGGCGAATCAGTGTAGCAGACTATCAATTGCTGAGTCAGATAGATGTATACTACGTATACTAGGACACATTTAATCTGATCCTGACCTTTGTATTAATATGTTTGGCGTACATGTTTTGTCATAAAATTCAAGCCATCTGTGCGTCAGCATGTGTGTTGTTATAGAAGGCATACCTTTGATGAAAATAAATATACGCCATAATAAAGTACAAGCTTGTGCAAAGGATCGGGCGTGATAAGGCCAATCATGTCGGTTATGTCAATGTTTAGCTATCTGTGTAGCAATTTGTATAGGGTTTTCTTTGCGTAAAGACTAAAACAATCAAATGTGTATAGTATGTATAGAGGATACTTATTTGCTTAAGTGTATTATCGAAATTTCTTCCATCTGGTGAAGAGTAAAGGGTGATATTTCCATGACTAGCGAATCCATCAGGTGAGATATAGCTCTATGATTTTCATGAGACGAAAGAAATTTCGATAATGCACTTTAACAAATAATGATTCTATTTCTTTTATACGTAACCTTTCTAACAAGTACATGGTGTAAAAAGTCACAAATTGTGTGTTGTTTTAGTATTTTATCTCTATCCTTCTAAACCTGCTTTGAACACTCCTTATTATATCCTCTATAAACAGGTTACATAGCTGACAAAGGTTATAATGAGAATGGGAGTGGTACAAACAGTCTTTGTTTACCAGAAGATCCAACATAGGGTAATTATCAAAATGGTGCACAGACATATCGCGCCTACATATATGGAGCTGAATTTGAAAACAACAATAATGTCATCTTTGGTAAACATGTTGATGATGAAGATGTTCCGTGCGCAGTATGTAAAGTCCCTGGACCATCGGTGATGATTCCGGCACGTGTTAATTGTTATCCCGGGTGGAAACTGGAATATACCGGCTATCTAATGGCGAACTACTATCAAGACAAAGGGACCGATCACGTGTGTGTTGATAGTGATCCGGAAGTTGTTACTAGCGGGGCTGCAAACACAAATGGTCACGTGATATATCATGTGGAGGGGCGGTGTGGTACCCTTGTTTGTCACCCGTATTACGATCACCGGGAACTGGCTTGTGTTGTTTGTTCTATGTAGCAAATTGATTTGATAAGGTTGAATGACACGAGTCTGAAAATATGAGAAATAATTCTTATTCATTCTGGATGTAAGCATAATAAATGTATCATCCAAAATGACAGATGTCAATAAAATAAAACAAAGTCTAATATAATAATTAAATCAAATATCGTCATATTTTTATTAGAAAATAAAACAGTGATATGACGGCCAATATGTTAGAAAAATGGATCATTGAGCGTTTATTGTAAGCGGGAACCATATCGGGTCGAATTTGCCCAATCTCTACGGTTGACAATACGTATCTATCTCTTAGTTATTTTACGCCGTTTGTAATGGTATTTCATTTATATCACGGCGACAGAACACTTGTTAAAAAAGACTTATTAATCAAAATACCGATCATTGAAATTACAAGTGTATCTTTACGATGATGTCAAGTGTCTACAAGAAGAATGTTGATGCAAAGTATCAAAGACGCCGCGCATGATGTAGAAGCATGACTTAAAGGAAGCAGATGCAGTTCAGTACATTTAAATAACCTGTGCAAGCAGACAAGATGTAAATATTACTAACAAGAAGGCCAAATGTCCCTTTATTTTAAACAAGAAGGCCAAGATGTGTCTATATTGCTCACCTGGCTACCATAGCCTATGTAAAAAGGTTACCAAGAGCAGAAAGGGTCAATATTGACGTAGGGATTAAACGTTTTGCTACGATCTATGTGATATTCAGCATGTGAAGTTTAGTCATGAAATGACAAGTTTAGTCCTGAAACCATTTGGTTTACGGTTTGCTTAACATTCACTGCAACTACAATGTGTCATACAAGCTGAAGTTTCTAAATTTTCTTTTTACCAATAAACTGTTTTAAATCCTCTAACTAGATCCATTAGATAAAAAACAAACTAAATATTAACTTTTTTTTAAATTAACATATATTAAGGTTTATTGCCTCTAGTTATAAGTTAAGTGTGACACAAGCTTTGGAAGGAGAGGGGGAAGTCTATTCTCCTTCCAGTTTAGCAGAAGTATGGTAGCAAAAACGGGAGTATATAAACAAAAAATACGAAGTAATTAAAAAAAAAAAAAGAAGATATTTATGATCAAGATTGAGCATTATGAAAGTTCACATGTATAGTCAACATATAGCAAGAATTATTAAGTCTGTTTTGTTTGTTTGTAATGTCACTTTAATCGTTTTGAACATGCCAGTAGAAAAATGAAAAATAAACAAAAGAAAATGATCAAGTCAGTTCCCCAAGAGCAAAGAGCGAAAACCAGTTGGTACGAATCGTTCATCTCGAACGAAACCTGAAAAACCGGGTACGAATCCAATGAATTTTAGAATTCGGATGAAATCGTGAAAACAGCGAAGTATTCATAACGGAAGGAAGCAGAGACAACTTAATAACTCTATGGGAACCGATGACATCTTGTCGTCTATTCAATAAGAATGACCAAAATCGCCAAGCGATGACATGCTGCATTTACAAGTATAACAGGTCACGTAACGGCCATGCCTATTGCATAGTTGGGTTAACGTTGTTTTTACAGTTTCTAGAATTATACTGTAATATGTAGTAATTAAAAGGAATCATCATTGATTTCTTAAAGATTACCCATTTATTTAAAATCTCAATATTGTAAATAGGCAAAAACATCGCCAGAAACGTTTTTCTGAGCTTTGATGAATCGGGTCGTAAACCAAACTATGGAATCCGCTGTGGTCGAGTGGTTAGCTTCGGGGGTTTCGAAACCAGGTGTTCCGGGTTCGATCCCCAGTCGCGGCACTACGGTCATGGTGGAGTGCCCTTGGGAAGGCAAGGCACATTTTCTAGCCTAGTACTGGTTTGTTTACCCAGGGATCATGAATAAGTGAACTGTCGCCGTGATATAACTGAACTATTGTTGAAAGCGGCGTAAAACCCCAATAAATAAATAAATAAATAATAAACCAAACTATAAAAAAAGCGTAGCCTAGGAACTTAGGGGAAAGTTATTAAATGATGTCAAATACCCATTAGATGTGTCTAAAGTTTTGTAATAACGGTAGAAGACATGCCTATTTTGTATCTTTTGTGTCTTAAAATATTTTCTACAATTTATTGATTCATAAAGGTTTTTTTTTTTCAAACAAACAGCAGAGATTTTTTAACAATAATAGCATTGGTTTCTCCCTTTTCGATTACGTCACCCCATGGTACAAAATTAAAACCTATCCCATACTGACGCCGCGCTTCCACGCGGCGTCAATAATAACAGGGAAATCAAATTCCCCATGTCAAAAATGATGAGACAGTCAAATCCCCAATGACTATTATAAAAGAGTTATCAAAGTCTCCATGTCAAATATGACGATACAGTAAAACTCTCAATGGCTATTATAAAAGAGTTATCAAAGTCTCCACGTCAAATTTGACGATACAGTCAAACTTCCAATGGCTATTATAAAAGAGTAATCAAAGTTTCCATGTAAAATTTGACGATACAGTCAAACTCTCAATGGCTATAATAAAAGAGTTATCAAAGTCTCCATGTCATATTGGACGATACAGTCAAATGACTATTATAAAAGAGTTATCAAAGTCTCCATGTCAAAAATGACGAAACAGTCCTAATCCGTGTGTTAAAATGGCAAGACAGTCACATTCCAAATGTCTAAAATGACAGAGCAGTCCAAATTCGAATGTCAAAAATGACGTCTGAGGCAAAATCCCAATGTCAAAAATGGCGGGACAGTCAAAATCCCAATGTCAATAATGTACTCGAAATCGCAGTCTTTTATGTGACGAGTGGCTGTCTTCGTAAAATCCAGAAACGCTCGAATGGACAGAATAGCAAACAAAAAAGATTCAGATCAGGCTGTGTAATGGCGCAGATCATTGTTGCTAATTTGGATTCGCAGTCCCACAAGGTCGATTTTCCTTTGAATTGGCATTTAAATTGTTAAGTTGATACCTTGCAAAATGTTCATGCTGTATCACCATCTTTTTTCTACCCAAAACGCATGAAACAAAAGATATTATACATAATAATGAAAGAGAAGTTATATCATTGAGATAGCCAAGGAAAGCTACACAACAAATACAGACTTATCTCATAATTCAATGTACGCAAATTCTTCATATTTTAACAACCAATATCAAGGGACGTGAGTTTAAATCCATGCTTGGTCGAGCCGTCTCTCTGCTGTAGTGGTTAGAGTGTCCACCGTGGGGCGGAAGACCAGGGTTTGGTCCTAGGTCGGGTTTTGATAAATTATACCGTTAGTACTGGTACATTACCCAGGAAACGCCGTTATACAGCTGACATATTGATGAAAGCGGCATAAATCTCAACTAAAACTAATCCAAACTTGATCGAAATTCTCACCAATGATTAACATAAGTTACTATATAAACAGAACAATTAACAGACCACCAAAGGACTGAAAATATGTACATGTACAATATTAGTTATTTGGTCTGTTACTGACCCACTACGGAAAAATAGGGGGTCTGTGGAATTTATAGGGGGCGAGGCGTTAGCCGAGTCCCCCTATACATTCAACATACCCCCTATTTTTCAGTAGTGGGTCAGTAACAGACCAAATAACTGATTTATTTCATCGACCACCTTTCATGAGCAAAAAAAAATGATACTCTTTCATTTACATTAACATTTACAATATTTCTAGATGAAATTTACGGGTTTTGGCGCCAAATCACTAGCGTTATGACGTCAAACCGATGACGTGACGTCATTTTCCTAGTATTTGGTCCCAGTATTTTTAAAATTCCTAGTACTAAATCCACTTTTAATAATGAAATGAAACAATATCAATTTGTTTTGTTCATGAAAGGTGGTTGATGAAATAAATCAGTTATAAATGGTCTGTTACTGACCCACTAAGGGAAAAAAAAAATTTAACAAGCGTAGGACATGCATTATTTTTATACATTCATTGATTTTTTTTTTTCTATGGAAAGGGAAGTTACTTTGCATGATATTCAACTTCGTAGTCGTTATGATATATTTAGGAAATAGATCTCATTTTGAGTGATATACCGGCTCGTATATCACGATTGGGAGTTCAGGTGTGTAGTAATTAATCACGAAGGCCGAATGGCCTGAGTGATTAATTTAAACACACCTGAACGACACATCGTGATATAAGAGCCGGTATATCACTCAAATTGAGATCTATTTCAATTCTAGCACTTTTTTATAACTTAAAGGAATACAAATTAAGGGTGAACTATGTTTTGACATGACGTTGTTTTCCTTGATAAAATAACGTGTAGGCTATTCTATCTTTACTCCCCATTGTATTTGTTTAGGTAATATTCGACTTTTTCAACTAACAAAACATTTTGAAATCAGTTATATTAATTAACAGTCTATGAACATTTTATTTTTATTATAACTTTTTCAATTGTTCTTAAACTCATCATGAGCAATTTCTTACTGTCTCATTCTAACACAACGTTTTCGACCGCGCCAAAAATGTTGGTAAAACACGTGAATGACGTCATTTATAACAATAACGTCACCGTTACAATTCAAATTTCCAAACGGCATTTACAACAAAAGCTCGTGACTTCATTCATAAAATGTCAAGCCCAACGTAGTAACGCATGCGCTCTGAGAAACGTTGTATGAAAAATACGCGGGAGGGAATTCCAACAGCCAAAAATAGTTCCGGAAATTTAGAGTGATATACTGCATTTAGATCACGCTCAAATCCTTCTTTGTGTATAGAAGCGAAATTGTCAATAGTGTTAGAAATATATATATATATTGTAAACAAATCGTGGGAGGCGAAATAAATGTATATATGTATACTGTATAGGCAGCCAGTTGCACGGAAATATTGACGTGTGTAATACTAGTGGGATGAATCCGTGGAACTTCTGAGTAGGTTAACCGCCTCGGTGGTGAAATGATAGAGTGTCCGTCTCGTTGTGGGAGCTCGCGGGTTCGATCCCCAGCCGGGTCATACAAAAGACGTTAAAAAAGGTAGTAATGGCTGCCCTCCTTGACGCTCAGGGTTGCGGGGTTAGCATTACGACTGACTGACTGGCTGGTGTTTGGATAAACGTAACTGTATGACTGGTAACTTACACAGGAAATGCTGTGATATAACTTAAACACAAAACAATCAATAAATCTGAATAGGTTAATTAACCGTCGATACTAATTCCAATATAGCTGTATACGTCATTCGTATATACAATGTATAAGTTGTCAATCTAAATGAAAAACGAGTCAGGTCAAGAGATGTAGAATCTTAATGCATCTGCTTACAGCGAAGACTCATGCGAGCCTATACTACCACAGTCTCACCAGAGTCTTCACCATTCACCTATAAGTTATACATACTCGAACGCATCTTCTGACAAAAGAACTAAAATTGCAGCTCCACTATTTTTTATTTTACTAAATGTCTTTAAATGATGTCAAAGCGGACGGAGTGTAATCTAGACCAAAGGCGCAATGCCCAGCACATGTATAAAACGTTGCTAGATATCTAAGTAAAATAACCTTGATAGATTAAGGGACCTACCATACTGTTCGTTGCCAGACACAACATTATTTAAACTTGATATTCATAAAATTGAATATGAAATGTTTTCAAGTGCAAAGCTGGACAAGTCCATTAAAACATCAGCATTGAAAGGGTTAATTCCTTCCTTGATAAACACGAATCCTTATGCAGATGACAGTTGAAAGCATTTTTTGGAAATTGGAAATCGGTCAAAAACAAACAATTGCTCTTGACGTCTTCCAAACTTCATAAATCCGTCTTTGAAATCATACACATTCAAAGCAGACGGTTCTTTATCACACAAAAGGTTAATTACACCAACTTACAGTATAATCGGGTCCTTCTATGGAACAACTACCAATAAAAGCAAATTAAACTTCATTGAAAACTGATTGTATGAAGAAAAAGATACAACAAGGTTATATCAGCATTTAAAATAACTATGTAGACTAACAAACAAGGAAGACATAATTCATCACAACCTGGAGATTCAATAATGTTATCAAGAATCCATGTTAAGATGACAAGTAAGTATTGATAATAGCCAGGAAAGTTTCATAAGTTTCAAATAAATGTGTCAATTTTATATCATATTGTATCTGCGAATAGGGAAGACTTTGGTGCGTGTATGCTTACGCAGAGTCTCATCACAGTCTACACCTTCCCCCAAATGGCACATAGAATTAAATGCATCTTGCGACAAAACTTGAAAATGTAACCCTACTAGATTCTCTAGAATACTACTTAAGATGATGCCAAGGTTAAGTTAACAAGACGCCCAAATCGCCAGACGCGGGTTTACGCTAACATCACTTTATAAGATGTCAAACTTAAGTGTCAGCAGGATCCCTAATCGCCAGACAGGGATAAACGATACTATCGATGTCAAACCGGAGTATCAACAAGATCCTATGGCACTGAAATGGAAGAACAAGAAAATGTCGTCTTTCGAAAACATGTCTTTAGCGAAGACATTCCTTGCGCTGTATGTCAGGTTCCTAAAGTGTCTGTCATGATTCCAGCGCGCGTCGATTGCTATCCTGGTTTGAAGATGGAATACACGGGGTATCTAGTGTCCCATCACCATACTCAATACGGCTCAGACTACGTTTGCCTCGATGGCGATCCGGAGTTTGTTACAAGAGGTGCTGCTGATACTGATGGTCATCTGTTGTATCTGGTTGAAGGTGTATGCGGGGCATTGGTCTGTCCTCCTTATTTCAATTATAGAGAGCTCGCTTGTGTTGTGTGCTCTCTATAGCTTCTGTTATAACCAGATTTTGAACCAATTTAACGCCCATGATGTCATTATATATATCTTCCCTGAATTTTGACCATTTCTTTCGTAAAACTTCTGATCACATTTCAATATGAGCCGCGTCTAGCGATTTAGGGTCTCAATGAATCTTAAATTTTAGCGTCATTTAAAGTGACTTCGTCGTATATCTACTGAGGCTACACTTTTAGTTTTGTGACATAATATTCATTTTGGTAAATATAACACACAGGCAGACGGCGAGGACTCTAGTGAGAGTGTGCATAAATACAGACTCACCTTACACACACACAATAAGATCCCAAATCAGTCTCCATCAATTAATACAAAATCAATACAACGCGAGAAGATTTACCCAATAAGTCTAGTCCGGACTAATTGACAGTGTCAAAAACCAATAAACATGTACATAACCATTTGGACTTCCGGATGTAAATGGTCTCTTCGTTCCCGTGTGTTTATCTGGACCCTGAGCGATGATTTCCGTATTAAAAGAGAATAATTATGTACACAAAAATGCGTCCCTTCAATGTAATGTTTGGATAAATGCAACCAGACTGCATACAACAGGGGAGATTGAGAACATATACACAGGAAATAAGACTCCAACGCAGAAGACATACATATATCTGAAATAGCAACCCATTCTTTTTAAAGAAAACATAACAGAATTTCCAGTGGAACGTTATAGCGGATTTTCAAGCAAACTGTTTATAAATAGTCTGTGTGGGGATAATTTGATGGACTGATAATAATTTGTTTCATGGTTTATTATAAAGTGATACAAATGGTGACTGTGACAGTTTGATATACTAGTACCAAGATCGTTCCTAGAAACATTGTTTCGCCTGAAAGAAGACATGCTAGATAAGAAATATTTAATAATTCGAAGCGTCACGGACAGACAGGCCTTCTGCATGATATATATATATATATATAGTGATTGAATAAAAACTACAGCAATGCAAGTCTATTGTGTTTCTTAATGTTAAACTAAGAGCCCTATTTACCATACATGTACACTTTATAAGAACCAACCAAAACAAACGGTACGTCTGTTCTTATACTGATATATCATATTTTCGCTATGCATAGATATACAACATTAAATAATTCTATTCGATTTCTCATTTTCCACAATATTTTCAAAAGACGCCTGCTATAAAGACGGCAAATGCTTTAGGCTTCGAGGAAAGGATTAATTGATACATCAATAAATGTCACAAAGGTAAAGTATTCTGGACGAAAAACGGCTAATATTACATTCTGACACGGACATCACTCAAGAATTAGTCAAACTGCACACTGAATTGCATACCGAAGATCAGGCTCTTAAGGATGAATTATTGCTTCATAATAATGAATAACATGTTCATAAGGATGAATTACAGATTTCTTAAGAATGATTTACATCACGGTAATATTTAATTGGTTCTTGCGAAGGCACCCAGGCTGTCAACCCATACGCTGTGAGTTCTTACTTTTCTCGGCCAACATGTTTTACGATGTTTGACAAAAACTCATGTGCCAAGCGTCATTCATCTTCAATCACTGCTAACAGTTTATGCGGAAGAGCAGCAACGTGCTTGGAAGACCGTTGTGTGAAGCTTGGCCAAAACTAAAACACTGAATACCTTGCAATCAAATCTATGCTCTAAATAAGACGTCTGATAGGTCAATTTTGTTATCAGTTTGCGTCTGACAAGTCAGATACTTGAGCAAGCCAGGATATACATTGGTATGGATTCCTATCAGAATCTTTCAATCTACATCTTACAAACTTAAGTAAGCTCTCTGTATCCAAGTCTCTAGATATCGGCGGTTGTCTAGTATCAGGAAATGTCGAATCCCATTGCGTCAATTGCAGATAAATGTTTCTGTAGGTTGAAGATTCTGAGGTTCCGATGATCAATTGTTGTAATACTTGTCGAAATAACACCTAAGTTTCAAAGAAAACACATGCTTTGAAGCCATACAAAACAACATATAACGAAAACAGCTGTGATGATCTATTCCAATGTTGCCTCATTCTTCAGGTTCTTTTATCGTCTTCAAAAGTCTGATTTTGACGTTCCCACATGCCGCAGAGATGGTCTTACAATTACTCTATGTATTGATGAACAGAAGTCGGGATGTTATTGTTTAGCCAATTTTGACAAATAACATCATCTTGAATATTTATGCAAGTTCAATCATATACTTCACAGACTGTAAATTCAAAAAGGAGAAAGCTTTCCCGTTTTAGACCCATAGAGGTGAATGTGTGATTCACGGGGTCATATCATGACGGCCAGTTCACCTTCTCATGTGTCTCCTGGCATTCTCACATCAGTTTTCCACAAAACATACTTTCCAAGCAACTGGCTGCTTTTCCACATAGACTGTTAGCCTATTGGTGGAAGACGAATGACTCTTGTCAAAATGACTTGTGTCAAACGTCTGATAGAATGATGGCCGATCTGGGTTCGAATTCACAACCCCTGGATTGACATGCCGCGTCGCTACCGACGGAGCTACTGGGGGCTTTGGAGTTTGTAACGAGAGGCGCTGGTGATATAGATGGTCACCTGGTATATTTCGCTCGTGTATTATGTTCATACTTGTATAGAGCTAGTATGCCTCTTCTTTCTGCCTAAAAAGGATAAGACCAGCAAGAGTCAAAATTATTTATTGACTGGGCGTCATAAACAGAATGTAAAACGTTTGATATTACAGGTACTGTAAAAAAATAAGAGTTCTAAGACTTCGTTTTGATTATATTGTCTTAATCAGTAAATGCTCGGGATGAGCATATATGCACCACCATTGTTTAAGCAAATATCGCAATATACTGTTGGTACTAAGTTGAATGATGATCATCACAAACATGCATCAAATCATTATTATCATCACATTGCCGATATGATTAGAAATAAACACTTTTAAAATGGTGATGTGACTCGTTGTTATTAATTAATTTCATTCCATTATATACCTGTTACTATAAAATGAAATGAAAAATTAGCGAAATGAAAAAGTAGGTCACCAATTACGCTTTATTTGTTTACAAGTAAAATAGAGTTAATAATGATACACCTAACACATGATCAAGTGGTGGGAAAGTAGTCACAATTACCGATTTAACCCGTAAAAGACCCGATTTTGACACGAAATACTGATTGAAGCATAGAAATCCGTCTTGGCCGAGTGGTTAGCGTGATACAATTGGGACCAAGCATGTTCGAGTGTCGTTAGTAAAGGCACATGTGCTAGCCTTCAAATAGACAAGCCGTGATATCACTGAAATACAGCTTGAAGCGAAGGAATTCGTCATGGCCGAGTGGTAAGGGTGACCGAGCGTCCCATCACATACACCAACTTGTACCTTTTCTCGTGTATTGACTCATGTTTGTTATTAAACTAAACACCATTTTAACTGCATTGATATTTGCACGTGTTAGGGAAAAACTTAACAAAAAGGTCAATACGCATAATAACATATCTACGTTGATTAGTCTTCATGCAATGAGGAATACAAATTATATCGTAACCTAGATATTGAGTTATATTATCACGACGCTCCACAGTATAAGATGATAAGTAAATATCAATAGTCACGGCAAATTTGCGTAAGTCTCAAACATATCAGTCAACTGTGAACCGGGTCCGTCGATTTGATTGCTTAATTGAACATGCGAACAGTGAAGCCTGTGCATTTAGCAGTGTTTACTATCCGCCCATATGTAATGCAGATTTAAGTATATCTTCTGACAACGACACGAAGTGTAGCCCCACTTTATCAATTATGAACGTGATGCCAACTCGGGTTCTCAATAAGACTCTAAACTGCATGACGTGGTTTTTTTTTTTTATTTCATAAAACAATATTTTTAAACCTAAATTGTTACCGTACACAACCGTGTCCGTCGTGAAATTCAAAAGTCTTTGATATTCAATATAAAATAATCAATTTTGATATATAATATTGATATTAGCCACGTCAAACCTTACACGAAAATTGACCTTCGGGATTTTGCGACCAGCGAAGACCCTGATCAGACTGTGTCTCAGTGCATTCTGATCAGGACCTTTGGTTGTCGCTGTCCAAGGGAGTTTTTAGATAGCGGTTATTGTTAAACACGGACTATACCAGTTTGATGTTAAGCTCATCTGAGCACGAAGTGCGTGTTGAGCTATTGTGATCACCCGGCGTCAGTTGTCGTCTGTCTGTCTGTTCACATTTTCTTACTCGCACTGTCTCCTACTAAACCAATCGACAAATTTAAAATAATTCCTCAGGAACGTTTCTTAGGTAGTCCTCTTTCAAATATGTTCAAATATTTTAATTCAAAGTTTAATTCTGAGGGAAAGAGGGAAAATGCCAAACACTTAAATACATCTATATCCAACATTTCTTTCCCGATATTTATGTCTACTTTTATGCTCGTATAGTGAAACACCAGGGTCTGGGCTTGTCGTCCCTTTTTGTTTATAAAAGAAATTTACAAATATTTTTGTCCAAAGTATTGTCCCGATTTGAAAATAATTTAGCAAAAAGGTTTGATTGGTATCGTTCAAATTAACCCGATCCGTGTTGATAAACATTGCCACCAGGGGTGTGGACATGTTTTGCTTATACATGTGTAAAGTAAATTAGGTTTATGATACTGCATGACGATCCAGGATTTCACGAGAGCGTTGGCTTCTTTTAACTGTGCCTGGCAAATTATCAGAGAGTTGAATGCGTTCTAGTTTGACATGCATAGCCAACGACTCATTTGTGTTATGAAACTATATCCTTTATTTCAAATATATGTGCAATTATAATGAAAGACGATGTAAAACATATGGAAATGTTTCAATTTCAACCTTGTTATTATCGTTGTCTAGTGTAGTAAGAAATTTAAGGTATCAGGTGTATTACTTGACAACAAGGGAATCGTAACGGGCTCGCTTTAGAGACATGTATCTATGCGTAATTATGAATGACTTTTAACAACGCGTTAGCAACAATATTCTGACGAAATATATAAATTCATTAAAATATATATAAAAAAACCCAGGTTGCTGTGCTCGTTTAAGAAATTCAACAAAATAAGCTATCATCAGATTAGGGCCTTTAACAAGGTGTTAAACAATATTTAGATAAAATGTAAATACATTTGTACAAAAAGGTATCGAATTAGTTTATTTTGGTACACTTTCATAGAAGAACGCATCTGCCGACTATGTGATGCTTTTGGTTAGAAAATGATATCACTGTGAATATCCAGTACACGAGAAACTGACAATTCAACAGGTCCGTGAAGTTAGGTTGACGAGTGACGAATTGACGAGTGACGAACTGTGACATTTTTTCTAAAAACTTTATTTCTTTCTTTAAGATAATGTATCTGGATGTATTAAATGCAAATTAGGCCCCATTTCATGTTTCATGGCCATCAGTCAATCAGGAGAGCTTCGTCAAGTTCGTCAACTCGTCAATTTAGTTGACGAAATTGACGAAAAAAATATTTTTCTAAAAACTTTATTTCTTTCCTTTTGATAATGTATCTGGAATATTTTTCTAAAAACTTTATTTCTTTCCTTTAGATAAGTATCTGGACGTATTGAATGCAAATTAGGCCATATTTCATGTTTCATGGCGATCAGTCAATCAGAAGAGCTTCTTCAAGTTCGTCAATTCGTCAACTTGTCAAAAAAGTT